>VZSF01009232.1:197800-316424 GCA_013398295.1 Chionis minor | reverse complement strand
TTTTTTTTTTTTTTTTTTTTTTTTTTTTTTTTTTTTGTTTGTTTTCCCCTCTGGGGTGAGCTGCTGGCTGGCAATCGCGCTGGAAGCGTGGAGGAGGCTCCGCATCTCCAGGGGAGTTGCTGGGGTTTTCCTGGGTTAAAAACCTGGAGGAGAGGCTGTGCTCGCTCAGGTGTTGTCTGCACAGCCCTCGCTGCACCAGCAACCCGGTGGCATGTCGGTGTCTCGTTAGGTTATTTAATATTTTTTTTTATTTATTATTATTGTTTTGTGGTTTCTTTTTTTCCTACCGGGAAGTTGATTTGGTTGGCTGGTGTCATTAGCACTTTCAGGGCGTTTTGGTTTACGGGACACGCGCTTTTGCGAGGGAAGATGTGTCCCTGTTTAACACATAAAATACAGGTGGTTGAAGTGTGTATGTTTTGCTGCCTTTTTGTGGGTTTGCCTTTATGTTTTTTCCTTGCTAAAAGATTAAAGACCACACATTGCAGTGGGGGGGGAATATCCAACCACCTGTCCAGAAAAGGGCTAGTTGTCTTTTACATGGTGTTTATAAATACTTCTAGGACACTGATTTTCATCAACAAATTTTGCTAAAATGCCACCCACCTCCCTAAAAACGATGATGGGGAAGGCAAACCAACCGATTCCCTCCTGAAAGCCTCGGTGTGAATGGAAGCACACTGGAGGTCGTTTCACACTGCTGGCTGGAAACGCTTCTCCCAGCTCCGTGGCTCTTCCCTTCTCTCGACACCTACCCGGCCGTGGGCAGGGAGGTGACGGAAACTGTCCGGAAAACCTTGCCGTTTGATGCCGCTGTTCGCCTGCGTCCATACGCAGTCGCCCACCAAGTATTTTGAGCGCTTTTGCTCTGTGCTGATTGTCAGCCTCCCCCCTGAGCGCACGTTTCATTAGAAGCTATTAAAAGTGATATAAAAGAGAAGCTCCACCGTGACATTTACAGGATAATTTTTTCCTGACTGTTCCCGGGGCTGGGCGCTGTGCACTGCGGCGTGCGGTGCGGTCGCCCGTCTCGGAGCCATCCGGGACAATCACAGGCTGCTGTGGATGGAGGTCAGTGGCTTCACGCCGGTCTCTCAGGTGGACTTGCCTTTGGTGATAGGATGGGGCAGCAAAGTATTTAGTGAGAAAGAATATTAGGAGCAAGTATAAAGATGTAGACATTTAAAAAAAACCCTGCGCCTGAATGAAACGGGGTATTAAAAATCCAGTTTCTTTACGTTTGTGTGCGATTCCTTTTACTTGTGCAAAGAATTGTTTGCTCTCTCTTATGACTGAGGACAAAGGTGCGTGAAAATACGCTGAGCTGGAAAGAACACAAAGGCAAAACGCAGGCGGAAGTAAAAGTAGAAGATTATGATGCACAAACGACACAAGTGTTTGGGGCACAGACGTGCAAAAGCAACTTCTTCCTCCCCTGCGTGCCGGCACCGCTTTTTTGCGAGTCAAAAAAGGGGATGTCAGGAGGAGGGTTGTGTCAGCCGGCGAGGTTGTGCCCTCCCACCGCGGATGGAGGAGCATCAGCAGATGCTGCGTTACCAAGTACCTTCCCACTGCACCAAACACCCCAAAAGTTAGTGCGCGTCACAGGTGTCTTCCCCTCAGGGCCGTGTTCCTGGGACCCCTTTAGCAGCCAGGTGCCACCGTTTCTCTGGGGCACAGCGGCTATTCCCCTTTCTGCCACCGGTGTTATCACACTTGGGATAGGTGAGGAAGGTCTATGAGGAAGGGTCAGAACATGAATCAGATCACCCTCCAGTCTCTGCTGACTCCCCCCTGCCACTACAGGAACTTTCTTCTTCGCAAAGTATTTATGCTGATCAAAAAAATAAAATAAAATCCCAAACCACCCCCTTATCTTCACCTCTCTGCGCTTCTAAGGCACCTGGGCTGACATTTAAAAATTGCAATCACGTTTAAAACCAAGGACGCTGACTGCTAGCGACCTCAGTGACAAACACACGCAGAATGGGAACCACCCAACCCCGGGGAAGTCCCTATCCCAGCCCGGACACGGCGGTGGTGTGCACCGAGCCCTGCAGCTACTAGGAGAAGGTTTTGGGAACAGGCTGCTTATCCCAGAAAGTTTGGTGCAAACAAGGGCAAAACCCCCTGAGGCAGAGGAAGGAAACAGTTGCTGCCTGAGACATCTCCTCCATGGCCAGCCAGCTCCTTCTAGGTTGGGAAGTAACGCCTGCCTGGCTGGCGACAGGAGGCTGTGGCTTCTAGACAGTCTGGGCAAGGTTTTGGGAAGAGGATACTGCGTGTTTGGAGAAGGTCCTGGGATGAAGGGAGGCCTGGGGAGGCATTTTGTGTGTTTATTTCAGAGATTTTTCTAGTGGAGTAAGCGAAATGAGGTTTTATTCCCAGGTCCTGCCATATTCAGTGAGAACTGCTGACTTTCTCCTGCTCTCCCCAAGAAGCTTGAGGAATAGGGGAGAGATTTAGAGCTGGCACTCTCTCTTTTTTTTTTTTTTTTTTTTTTTTTTTTTAATATTTATGCGTTTGGGAAATGCTGGTGTGGAAATGGCTTGCGGGAAATAATTGCTGGCAATAGGAAATCTTGGTGGATTTCCTTTTTTTTCAAGGTATCCGCCGAAGTCTTGATTTTCATTAAAATTCTTCTGCCAGGCTTTTTTTGAAATGAAGTTGTTTCCTGTTAATCTATTTAACACCTAAGTCGTTAATGTTTGTTGATGTTTTCGTGAAAGAAAATTTTGAAGTGGTCTCTAAAATCCTTCCATGAACCTTTGCTTTCTGTTTTGATTCTGAGCATTTTCCCATTCCTTAATATTTTTAAGTTTTATGGGACTGGACAGCAGCTCTAGCCCAAGTTTTTTCCTTCTATGGCTGGAGCTATGTAAAAGCAGATCGGATACGCAGCCTGCATGGGCAGTTACAGAGCGAATCATTTGCAAAGTCTTGCTATTAAGCATGTGCGCAGCGTCAGCCCTGAAAGTACCACGGGCTGTCGCTTGGTGACGGTGTAAATAACCCGCGGCCAGGCCCAGCAAGCGGCGGAGGTTTTACATCACCATGTGAAATTCTTTCTGCGACTTCCTGGCGTCGTTCCCCTCCGCCGGCGGACGGACTGAGTGCATGTCTTTTCCCTTGCTGTTCTGAAGTGCCGTTTCGGCAGGCGCGGGCTGCGCTGGGGAGCAGAGGAGGGGGCGGTGGGTGTACATGGGGTGCAGCCCACAGGGCTGCGAACTCCAGGGTGTTGCAGCCTCCTCAAGTGACGACTCCGTTCTTCATTTCTTCTAGTCACAATAACAAAACAGCATCACCTTAATTAACTGCAAACTCCTGCCTGGTATGTCTTACTCGGCTTAAAAAAGTGGCTTATTTCTGTCTTGGGTTTATCTTGTTTCTCTAGCGTAATAAGCTTAGATGAAACACTTGTAGCTCCATTGCTGGAAGTGCCTCGGGGTGGCTACAGCTACCGCCGCAGTCAGTATTCAGTATTTGATACGATGCACTTGGTGGTAAAGGGTAGGTGGGTGTAAAGTGTTCGCTTAAATGCGGAAGGGGTGATCCCGTAGCAAACTGCAGTGCCTTTTCTACCTGTTCAGGTACAGATATTCTTTCAAGGAAGAAGCTGGTTTTAACTCGATAACAAGGCAACTCTATGACACAGGTTTCTGAAATGGCAGGAGCAAAGGCAAGCTGACCGAATCCTGCGGCTCGCTTTGTTCAGCCATCGCCGAGACCACTCAACTTGCTTTTTGCACAAGTAGAATATTTTCTCTGGCGTTGCGTCTCTTGTTGGCTTTGCTGTGACCGCCGGAGCAAACCCTGAAGTGCTCCTACGACACAGAGGAAACCGGCCCTGTGGTGTTACCTGCAGCTGCCCGCTCTGCGCTCACGATTATGCAAAGCTCTCGCTGAGCTGCTGGGTGCTTCTTTAGCATCTGCTCTATCCGGGTTTTTGGCTCAGCATCACTCCTGTTCAGAGCGGGCTCTTCGGTAAGGCAGGCTGCTTTAACTCGCCCTCGCCAGCTGTCACCAGCGGAGGGTCACTGCCTTTGCCTCTCACGGCGGTTTTGCGCATCTCCAGTTCTTTCTCACACCACGGACGCAGTCACCAGGGTCGGTCCTTTCTTCACACCCCTGCTTGTTCTCCACGCAGAGAGCGCTTAGGTCTGGACAACACGGAAAATAAAATGAGAGAGGCATATTCTCTGTGCTGTTACAGTTTACTGTAGAATTGACCCCTCACGGGAGATGATGATGGTCAAACGCTTGGCTTATGGACCGTTTGGACATCATAGCTTGCTCACACCTATTTGAAGTACTTGGTGACTGCAGGAGTTAGACACAATCTCGTCTGGTTTACAGTCCCCGTCTTTGGCAGTTTGTCTTTGGAGATGTGATGATGGAGCATGGCTTCCAGGCTCTGCCATGTTCAGTGTTTTTAACCGATAAAGCAGTATGTTTTTGCCAGAGTCGGCATCCTATGAGGCAGCTGTTCGTCCTGTCTGTGAGACAGGCGGTGGGAAGCCGACTTCAGTTATCTCTAAAACCAACGTGACGGTGATGTCATTGCAGCAGCATTGCTCCTAGGTCGAACTGAGCCCGGGTCTTGGCCCGCTGAAGGTGGTCTCAGCTTCTACAGTTCCCGAATCTGAAATATTACGAAACAGTGGCACTAGAAAGGGTCCGCCAAGCAGGTGTTGAGAAGTTCTGGTGGGCGGTGTACACAAATCGATTTCCGCCCCTGTGGAGGCAGCCCGCGCTCGCGGCGCTCCGTGATAGCTGTGCTGAAGCCCAGGGACTACGGCAGGCAGGTTCTACTCCAGTTCAATCTCCCCCTGAATACTTAATGCAAAATTCAAGGCCTGTTTCTTATTTAAATTTCTTGCCTTCCTAATTTGAAAGGCATTAAGTTTTGGCCTTTGCTTTTAAGCAGATGGATGCTCACCATTTACTTCTGTGGTCCCTTTTTGCGCCACCGTACCTGTTAGGTGCAGGAAAAATTTGCATTAGTATTGAGGTAGATCAAAAGATTTTTCTTTCCACGTATGCTGCAAATAATGTCTTTTTCTGGGAGGAAAAAAACCCCAACCCAGTCCTTTCCAAATGGCTTGTGAGATGATCTTGATCAGTGTTTTTAAAAAAAATCTATCTACCCCCCCAGACGCAGCATCATGTATGTATACACGGCTTCTAGTTAACGTGGGTTTAGTATTTAAATGTTTCCTAAAAGTCCATTGTTTTATTAAAAAAAAAAAACCAACACATGAAACACACCACCCACCCAGAAAGATCACCCTAATTTATAGGAGCTCTAAAAGGTAGTAGGACGACAGATAGGGAGGAAGGTGATCAATTAAGACATTAAGCATTTTGTACCACATGGACGCATCTGCATGTCAGCCAAATAATAAGGCCATCAGCTCATTTTCAGGGGGCTGTTGCCTACTTCAACTCAATCCTCAGATCAAAGAGAAAATGTCTGCTTGCATTTTCTAATCAGAAAAGGGATGCTAATTTAGGTTCCTTAATGTGTGGTGGTAAGAGACTTCTTCAATTAACTGAATTCTATAGCTCAGAAAATAAAAAAGGGGGATACAAAGGGAGTCAGGCTGGAAAGGCAGAAGTTCTCATTAAATCAAAGGTCCAATATTCATTACCTCCAGCATCTGGGGCTAAACACTAAACATGGAGATCATCAAAGGGGGTTTAATGGGTTAAATTGAGAATATAATCTAATTAAAATATTAGATACGAGTAAATAGCTCTTTGATATTCATCTGAAGGTTTCATTAAAATAGGTACTTGAGGTTTCTATTAAGGGGGGATTATCACTTTTAAGCAGAAACAACAAGTTGAGGTTCCCTAATCAGAAATGCTTCAAAGTGTTACCATTGGGCTTAAAAATAAAAGTAGAAAAGCAGCAACTGGCAGAGCATGGAAACATTTACCCAGCCTGGCCTGATGGGTCATACCACAGGCATGCACATTCCACAAAGAGGGGCCAAACGCAGCTCCCAAAGATGAGGACAAGAGAGGCCGAGGCAGAGCACAGTGCCGTTCAGCAGTTGCCTGGACATTTGAAGATGTCCTCTGCCGCACTTTGGTATGCAAAACATTCCCCCTGCAACCTGACCCACGTTCGCCACTACTTCCAGCAAGTTTCTCCCAAAGATGATGTAGGTCACAAGCTTCCGCCTGCGAAGTCTAACGCAGCACGTGGGGTGGGAAGCAAGGGACAGGATGGAGAGCTTCCTGTCCCTCAGGTGGGTCAGGAGGGCTTTAAAGAAAGGAACGTGTCCTTTTTCCGTCATGGAGAGATGCAGTATGGTGGTCAATTTTTCCCACATTAGGTTGGGAACCTGACTTGAGACCCTGCAGGATGTTATTTCAGCAACTAACCAGCTTTCAGGAGGACTGAGGTATCCTGAGGACTGCAGGATCTAGGTCAAACTCGCCCAGGACTCTATAAATTGAAAGGTATAGGACTTTTCCAGCAATATATGCCATACCTCCAACGCCTTGACTTCACTGTACATCTACTGGAAAATTATCTTTCCTGTGAGATGTCCGGCCAATGAAAAGTTAACCCAGAAACGTGTTAAGTCTTGCACATTTCTATCTTTACCTTTAACAAAAGGTGCATCGAGCAAAAGAGAAAGCCATTTCAAAGATACTCTCTCTTTCATTCCCCACCTTACCTTTCCGTTGTTAGTCTCCTTCAAGGAGACTTGAACTTCTTTTTTTGGCCCAAAGACTAATACTTTCTCTCCTCCCATATAAAAGGGGACCTAATAAATTAGATAAAGCAATTTCACATAATCACAAGGTTGTGGGGTTTTTTTTCCTTTTAACTAGACTATTTTCTATGAGATTTTAGTGTGTTTCTTCAAAATTCCCTTGCTGTGTGTTCCAATCACATTTCATATGTTGACTTAATTCATAATTTACTAAGTTAAAGAAACAGAACCATTGTAAGAAACCCATCTGTTTGTTGTTATTTTTATAGATTTAATCTGTTAAAAGCTGTTTCCTCTCAAATGTGTAGCTCTCAATTATCCTTAGTTACTCAGTGTATTTTCCAACTGCTTCTGGCTAATAACAGATTGTCTGCATGATCAGCCAGTACTTGTTTTGGATTTTCTTGTCCCAGATGAAGCTTCAAAATTTTGGTCTTGATGTGACAGCTATTCACTAACAGATAACAGAGTAACATTTGAATAATTAGTATTGTATCATTACCAACTGCTATGTTTGGTGCACATTTTTGTTCTCTTTCTTAACAGCAATGAATGATTCTTGGCTTTATTTCTGGACAGCCTGCCAAAGTCTCCTCCAGACTTCAAAAAGAGAAACATTGCTAGTATTGGAATCATCAAATGAAACTGATGTTTATTTTTAATGTTTTGTGGATATGCCCGTATGTCTGACATGTCTAAAAATGATCCAGCTGTGACAAGCCAACAGCTGATCAGTCTGAAAGATGCAGCTGCTGTACCAGTTCATTTCAAAGAAAAATGGCAACAGAGACGACCGTATTTAAAATGCTACATGTGCAATTGTTTAAGTTTTTTTAAATTAGTAGAAGTAGAAAGTAGAAAAGTAGAAGTGATTCTAAAATTTAACAATTATTAAACTTAAGCCACTTTATATTTCAATGGAATGGTGAATCAGTATGTGATGGTCATAGCTCATAATTAAATAGTTGACTTCTTTTTGCCTTGAAGATAGCCCCAATGATTTCCAAATGCTTATAAGATATGAAGGGTTCTGAAAGCAGCTACAACTTGCTTCTCCTTCTCATGTCTATTTTGCAAAGTTTCCAAGGACACAATTTGAGGTAAATTGTCTCCATTTAAAGTCTGTGGCAGAACTCTTTCCTCTTTCACCTCTTCATCTGATTGTCTTGCTGTGAAAGTCTTTGGTCTAGGAATCTTCTTGGCATATTCCAGCGCCTAAAAACATGAAAACTGGGGTAACTGATTGAGAAAACCTGATTGACATTTCCAAGGAACCTTATTTCTATGTTCAGTTAAATTAATAATTCTCCTAATTCCTGATCTTGCCTCTGGCAGTGTTCAGTACTATACGCTTCAGTGGCAACAGCAAGAAACCTCTGCAGTGGGCAAAATAGCCCACTTCAAGGAGATTTGCTGTCTGACACCACTGGAGACCACCTTAAATACTGTGAATACAATGTGAATACAATACTTAAATACAATGAAACCATGTTTTTTCTTTAAAAAAGAAAAAGCAACGCAAATCTACTGCATGATAGGTTTAATTATCAGAATTAAAAAGGAAAACAGGGGTACTCAAGCTGTTGTTCTAGATCAGGAGTGTCTCACTGAAGCTGAGCAGGGCCAAGCTGAAAGAGGAGTGCAAAGCAGATACCTGCAGGAGTGTCGAGGAGTAGGGAACGATGTATGGAACCTGGAAGGCTGCCTTACAGAGGGAATGGAAACAGTGTTCCAGAAATCCTGAAACTAAGAGAGCCCTGGTTTAACCTGGGACATTTTTTGGTGTCTGTTTCAGTCATATGTATTTGGAAACACCTGTTAGGTTTCAAGTGGAAGTTGCATTATCACACATTCTTTGTGAAAGAGTGTCTGGGAAGTTTTCTGAAGGAATCCAAAACCCTTTTGACATCCGAAAAATGCAGTTTCATCTCTTTGTAGTTTACGTGAGGTTTGGAAATAGATGCAAGTAACTGAGAGATTCAACTGATACTAAACTCCAAAACTTTTTTTCCTGAAGCATTCAGTTCTCATTCATTATCTTGAAAAAATACCTGTTAGGGCTCTTTCAGCACCAGGCAGGTGGGCTCCTGCAGAACTGATGGGATAAAATATATGCTGTTTCCAGAGCTTTATTACCTCCTGCAATAGGGAAAAGGTGCTCCCTTTGTTTGTTTATGTATGCCACTGTAGTCAGTTGTTGCTCATTTGGGCTATTTTTGAAGGCCAGTGAAGGCTAAAGTGGTGTTGTACGGGCTTGAAGAATAAGACCAATTACTGTAGCTACGCAACTGAAGTGAAAAGAGTTTGTGAGTGAGACTGACAGGCAGGTGGATAATAGACTACCAAGAGAATATCTGTGCTCCATTAGAAGAGTGCACTCTGCAGTAGTGTGGCCTCTACCTCTCTGCCTCTACAAGCAGAGCGTGTGCTGCACTCCGTATGCTCCTAGGGGTTCCCACTCTCCTTTATTCCCGCCTTTTCCGCAGGAAAACATCACTAGCTGGGTAAGCCAAGTTGAGTGCCGGTAGCTGGGGTGGAGCATTGCTCCGTTTCCACTCGCTACGCTCTTGTGAAGAGCAAGGCAGGCGCATGGACTGAAGACTGCTGTTGGCAAAGAGATCAGCCACTCCTGGCACACATCTACAGCCATAACAGAATAGATGTGCAGACGAGCACTTGCCAGGATCCCATGAGAGTTGAAGTCCTTAGAGTTGTTAAAATCAAAATGGAGAAACTATTTTAGCCTACTGCGAGTTAAATTTATGCTTTTCTTTTTCTTCATGCAAAGTCCAGAATCTCTCCCTGCATGCATGTTAAAGGGACTCTGTTCTTACCTTCTGTCTTGACACTGAAGGTATGACCTGGGGTTTTGTAGGTAATCTCTGAACCGAAGCAATGTTTTTCATATTGTGTTCCTTAATTTTGTTTGCGTAGTCCTTTTGATGCTTTAACTTCTCTTTCTGACAAAGGGAGAGAAGTGTATGGTTAATGAAATGTCTCAGTGGATCCATCGATGAAACACTTTTTCCATTGGAGTCTTCCATTTACACCTCTGTTGCTGTTTAACCTGGCTACGCTATTGATCATTCCTCAGCAGAACACAACAGGAAATCCTGATAAATGGCAGAGTTTTTAGTCACTCTTCATTTTTAAGAGCTTTCTCCTGGACCATATTGAGGATAGAACTCAAGAGAAATGCGACAGATGCGTCTTTATTCGAATGTTTCAGTATACCTGTTCAGTTCTAAAATGGCTATGCTAATTTCTGTCAGCTTTTGCAGTGCTTTTTAGAAACCTCTGTACTTACTTTTAAGGCTCTGAATGACATGCTTGGTTTACTTAACTGATATTCTGTGTCTTTATATTTCCAGCAATTCATTATGCTCAAATTCAACAGTATGCTCTACCTTGCCCCTGCTATCAGCCAATGTCAATTATTTCCTTCCAATGCAATGATAACCCAGTGCCGTGCCAGCTTGCAGCAGGGTTAAGATGGTGTTAAAAACATAGAGTCCTGGGCTATGCACCGCTCTGCCCATTCCGATTTCAGATCTCTACTCTGTTTCATTTATGGCAAGGAGTAAGAAAATACAGCGGCTTCTCAATGACTCCAATGGGATGATCACCATTTTTGCTCCCTGCCTACAATGTTTTGATAAAGAATGCCATACAAAGCACCTTTTGTCAGATTTACAGGGTCTCAAAGCACGCAGGACGGAGTTTGCAGCTCCTCAGATATACGGCTGCTACCAGACCCTCATTATCAGCAGAGAACAGCTCAAACGATACCAATCGTTCAGACACTTGTTCTGAACAATCCCTCTCCATTTCACAGGGTAATGTGCATCCAGCTATTTTCTTCTTGAGTTTACACAACTTCTTCTTCCACTTTGAAGGTTAGGAAAACTACACTGGGAATGACAACGCAACTCAGTCACATAAGTGTATAATTAACTGATGTGCAAGTAGCCCCATTGAACTCTGTGAATTACTCCTTGTTTCTGGAACTACAAAATTAGAGGGTCAAAATTACCCACAATACAGTTGTCTCTCCTTCTATTTGAATCTCCCTTTAGGGTCTCAAGCTAGACCTAGAGTCAAGAACATAAAATACCAGGCAAACATGAGTTCCTTCTCAGCAGTGAATTATTTGCTGTTCTCCCCTGCCTAAGTTCACTTTGCATAACTGAAAAGCAGATCATGTAATAGGGACCGCTTACTTTCTCCTTGATTGCTTCATAATCAGGTCCAAGGCCTCCAAGCTTCACATTCATATTTATGTAGGCTTTTGAGCTACACGGCTGAAAAACAAACAGCAGTGCCAGATTTACCTTCATATGACTTCATGGAGAGCATAATTAAAGCAGTCTTGTAGTGGACACCCAAGACAAGAGCAGGACTCAACTTGCGGTCTCAGTCTTACCTCTGGCATGTCTCATTTCAAGGATTGTAAGTGACCAAAAAGATCGAGTTAATTGCACAAGTAAAATTACACTGTATTTCCTTTGAATCTAGGCAGATAATTGCCAATCATCCAAATCACAAAGCAATACTTTCTCCGTCAAAAATGATCTTCTGTAAGCTTAATTTTTAAACAGCTTGAAGTGACCCATTTGACTGTTATTAGAATGAAACTCCAAAGAAACTGTTGTAAGAGAAGCAGATAAAAGTATCTGATTTTGGTGGTTCAAAAATTAGGTGAATGTTATTAGTAATCGTAGCCTTTCTTTGTTCTCAAAACTGCAATGGAAAATTGTTCACAGGCAGTTGAAAAATACGCGCCTTGCACCACAGCAAAAACTTTACAAGTGCATAGGGAAGGCAGAAGATGTGGTGGGTGATGCCATTTCGACACTTCATGACATTACTACAAAGACTCCAATACTTCCAGATCTTTTTAATCTCTTTTGAGAGCACCAGATTAATTTTTACGAGTGGACTACATTTGAAAAACTTGTCCGTGGAAACTCATTATGAACAGCTCTGTAGTAATTTCAATCACCGAGTAACGCAGAAACACCAAGAAATTTCTGTATGTAAATAAGATGTGCATTTCTTCACAGGGCATGTTCAAGTTAAACCTAGCTGCAAAGAAACAAATGCTATGCACCGAATTTTCTATTTGATATTCCTTTGTGTCAGTTATCCCTATTCTTTTGTGAAATGTTTACACTTAACTTTTAAGGTACCGTGAGGAGTTAATCATTTAGCTGTCTACAACAAAATCAGGGTTTTCTCACTTCATGCGATGCGTATGACTGCATTGGTTTATTAGGAAAAGCTGGATTTTTCTGAGAGACATAAACAGTTTTATTCTCTGTGGCATTTCTCACACACAAAGTGTGAGAAAGCTACTGAAAATACAGGACAGAGATGACGGTTAGCACTCAGACGAACAGAAAGGGAAGGAAATCTGCCCTTCAGTTACTATCATAATCCAGCTAATTCTTCTTAGAGGCATTCAGGCAGCAATACACAAACTGCCTCCTAGATGAAACACATGAGTAATTATTCCAGCTTAGTTTGTCTGCCCTGAGACTTGGAGCTTACTTCTTAAACATTTAATTTGTCAGGGGGACACAGGGATATCTCCCTGCTGTTCCGCTGCATCTGTGTTAACTGGTTACAGCATGAAAGTGGACACACAGAAAAGACAAAAAGAACCAAGTTTTAATAAGGAGCAAAATGGGATCATCAGGAGACTTGTAATAATGTTTATGCCGTTAGCTTTACAAATCCTCTAAGTTTGTTGTTGTTCAGTTTGATTGCCTTGGAAACGAAGAGATTTGAGTTGGATAGCAAATAAGCATGACCAGGATAATGGTTTGCTCAGATCTGAGGCCTGGCTACCTGCTGCTTTATACAAATAGCTTTATTCTAAATCATTTTATCACTGGATAACTTAAAAGACAAACACTGCTCTGTGTGTTCTTAGAGCTAATCAAGACTGAAAGTGACACAGGGAGAGGTGGTGGTGATCTGCCTTGCTCTTTAGACCAAAATCATTTTAGTGTCTGTTTCCACCTTTGTTCCTTGTTTTTTAATGTTCTGGGCAAGTCAGTGTGTGTCAGTGTGCTCTCTGTAGAATGAAATATTCCTCAGTCCCCAACCCTTTTTTTTTTTTTTTGGTGAAGACCTTGGGATTATTAAGAAAAAAAATATTTCTTAATCATCAATCTTAAAAATCAGAGGGGGGAAATAGAAATGTAAAACCATCCAATCCACATTGATTTGCTTACCTTTCTGCTGACTTTAGGCTGGTTTTGCTTTTCCATTTGCATGAGATATCCATCTGAGTTGCTTCGGCTTATTTTCACTTGATTTCCTTCACCACTCTCTGCATCTACCTCTGAACCACTTTCTACCTGTGGGATTACAGGTGGGAGTAGGCTGAACAACTGCCTGTCAGCTAAGTGAGCTTCTCCCAAACGAGTGGTTTCTTGGTGATGTCGCTCCATTGTTGGCGTAAATTGGGAGGTTGTACAAAGGGCTGTTGGTGAACTGTGAACAGAAGATTGAGAAGGCCTCAAAAAAGAAAGAGGGAAAAAAAGAATATTTTTATATAGCAGATAGCTCAACAAGCAATCTGTATATGGAATGATCCCTGCTCACAGAATATACTGGGAACACAAAGATGGAAAGATGGGTATTTCACAATGACTGACTTTGCTTGCACCCAAGTGTACAGAAACTTTAAATAAATGGAAAAATACAGACGGGGAGACTTTCAGCCTGATGCAAAGCGAGCTTAAGCCAATGAAAACTACCTTTAAATGGCCTTGGATCAGGCCTACTGATCTTCCCCCCCCAAAGTGAAAGCATTAATTGTCTATGTGAAATAAACCCTTCATTTTTATCGAGGCCGGTGAAATTCTGTATAAGTAAGGATTTTCATGCCCTTACCCATGTGTAGTGAGACAGAATTGGTACTGGGATGACTGTGGATATTCACTCTGCAAGGCAAGTTTTGATATAACGCCATGCAGCTAGCAGTAGCCTTAGTTTTTGCAGAGTGCTCTTTGCTATCTATTTTTTAAACTTCACCTTCGAGCCTTCCAGAATGAAACTTTCAATTGTGGAAAATTCTATGTGCAAGAGAGCCTGCAGTACAGAACTGTCCTTTTCCAATACCATATTTAAAAATCAATAGTTATAATGAATCTTAAGTTAGTAGTAATCTATAGTGGCAGGTTTGTAGCAAAAGAATTTTATACTTTGGACTTTAAAACATTTTCTTCTTAATTTCTATTTTGGGGGGGCATCACAGTGTTATGATAATACTGTTTCAACACTTAGATCCTTACCATAAATTACTGATAACATAGTTCTGATACCTTTTATCTGCATAAATCCCTCTTTTGCAATTCTGCTGTGGTTTGGGCTGGACTGGCCACTGAGATGGATCCTGAAAGATTTGATCCTTCACCAATTCTTGAAAACTGGCATTAAAAGCAGATGAAATATTCCTCTGATTTGGACGTGCTTGACCACTGGTACTGTCATCTCTTGCAAAAAGCTGTGCAGTGGCATGGTTGTACAAATCTTGCTGGTGACGTGGAAGTCCATTTGGAGAATTATGCTGGTATTTCTTGCTCTCCTTTCTGGTATGTACTGGAGGTATAACCTCTGCGGGGTTAAATTTATATAATGTTGGATGAAATGGATAGATAGATGTGGTGAAATCCTGATTAACAAAATATCTTGAATTTGGGAAATTATTTAAGCAAGTATCTGAATTTGCTGCTGTATTAGCGTCCGGGTCAACAGAAGGACTTGGATACAGCCCTTTCTGCAGTGCGCTGCTGTTGTCTCGCTCCGCTGCCTGCGTGGAAGCAGTCTGAAATTCTGCTCTTCGGTGGTGCCTGTGGTGCCAAGACTTCGGTTCTCCTGGTCTTCCCGGTGGTTGTTTGCTGTCATTCCTTGGGAAAGCTCTCCCTTTGATACTCTGGTTGGACTTGGTTTTATTTCTCCGGGAGGACGTATTTTGGTGATCCTAAAACAAGTTATCAAAAGTGGGGTGAATTTCAGTGGTTGCTATTTTATCTGTTTAAGATCAACAATATACAAGTGTATGGGTAAGTCTGCCTGTCACAATGCTTTTCATGTAGCTGTTTATTAGAATTCTACAAACTAACTGATGAACTGATGTTTTGACTAGATTACGTCATGTTCCATGACTCTAATTGAGGACACCATTCTCAGACAGCCCTTTAACAGCTGTGCAGGTTGCAGTGAAGCTGTGTTCTGGGCACGTGCTGAACTTCAAAAACGTGTTGATGTGGTGCCTTGAACAGGCCTGAACGGGCTGCAGTGCATAATCATCTGCCTCTCAAAATCAGGGATGGATGAAGCCAGCCTCCCTTGGTTAACGCACACTCACAACTAGAAAAGGGTTATAGCAGTGTTTTAGATGGCTGAATGAGTATTGCGATGGAAATGAGTTTTTCAAGTGAGCTCTTAGCAGAGAGTAAAGTATAAAAGGAAAAGCATCTGTGTCCTGAAGTCTACTATGGCATGGAGAATAATCTTTCTTTGTGCCATTTGTATGGCTTCGGGTTCAGGGTTTTTGAATTAACAAAACATGTCCTAATAGAAGGTCCATTAAAGATATTTAGGTATGGTATTGGTCCTTCAGAACTATGATAACAGTTCCTTAATGTACTGATAATAAGCCAGGCCAGTTTGCACAAGTTTGGTTAGATCCATTAAAATCACTCCATGCTACTTGTATCTAACCCTGACTCAGTAGATTACGCTTGTGGCTAGACCAGCTGATGGCCTGGCTAGACTTAATCCAAAATGAAAATATGCAGGAGCCCCAAGTCAAGAAGAGAAGCACAGACGCTACTCGGGCGTTGCACAGGCACTGCATACTACTGCATCAAAACTCTGTTTAATGGCCAGAGACAAATTCTGAAGCAGAACACTATAAAAATGGTTCCTGATAGATGCAGAGCGTATCTAAGAAACGATGCTGTGGTAAATACGGAATTAGGGAGTTTTATCTGAATGAGGTGCAAAAATGGGTGCCTGTAAACGCACACGACTTCTTGTTTCTAATCCTGTAGACAAATGGTAGCTCACTGTCAACCAGCTGGGGAAACTGTTTCAAAAATCAAATCAGCTCTTGGTTTTTATCCTTTAATGAAAGTAAACTGTACTAAATTTCAGGGAAAAATGGCTGGGTACACGCTATTAGACTGGACCACAGTAGAAACAGAATGATGTCAATGATTTAAATGGTTTCATTTCTAAACCAAGCCCTCCTCCCTGCCCTGTATCTTGCGAAATATTATCCCAATAATAAGAAACAATTTAAGAATTTAAGCACACCAGGACTACTGTCTTGGGCTATACTTGACATACTCTAAATCTGGAGTTTATTTAAGATGCCAATTACAGCATCAGGTGTTGCCCATTTTGAGGAAAGACATGGCTTTCCTTCCAGGGAATATACACATCCATTCTCAGTCTATTTAATCATTGTCAGCGCTAAAATCCTCCATTTCATCCTCCTGTCTCTCTAGGGTTCTTTTGTTAGCAACGCTTGCAATCGCTACGTAGCTTATGCACTCAGAATAACTACTTAATGGTAGGTATTAAATCCACATATAGAGCAGAATGTTTTGGCGACAGCTTTAGCACTGGGGAATCCTGACTCCTGGTGCCAAGATGATGATTTGTTAGCTCGACCTCTGCTTTAACAATTAATGTTCTGGCATACTGTGCCACTGGTGGAAAGCATGAACTGCTGCCAAACTGGGACCAGGCCAATGTTTTTTCCCATTTAAACAGAATGAGCAGCCCTGTAAAACACATCCTTCATGCTGAAATTCCACATATAAAGATCATCTCTTACAAGGAACAGCAGCATAACATCTTGTTTTGGAGGAAAAGAAAACTGCAGGAAGCATGCAGCACAGAAACCTACTTGTAACTCTCAAATGTCTGGGCTTCTCCATTTATATGACAGCCAGAGGATGTACCTAATGACAGAAAGCAACTAGACAATCATCATTGTCCAAGCAATCAGCCAGTGTACCAAGATATTGATGGATGACACACATCATAGCAAAGTCCTGAACAATAGAGTAATGCGGAAAAAGATGGCAAAACACAGTAATGTTGGTAGAAAAGTACAAGGAGTAGCTGCAGAAATAAAATATCTAATACACAAATCCTAGCAACAATATACAACAGCTTGTGCAAAATAGCAAGCTCACAAACAAGAACATCTTCACGTGGCCACAGTCATGGTAGCACAGTGGTTGGAAATCAAATTTGAGCAATTTTTTAAGGGGGAAAGCTATCCCTATAGATTCCAAAGCCAAGAGATACTCTTGTAAATACGGCAATAATGAATTCTTTTCTTGAAAGCATCAAACTTTTTTTTTTTTTAAATCTGTAAAACTTCATGAAAAAGAATACTTTTAAATTTTTTTATTTATACTTGTGTTGTTCCAACTGTTGTCCATCCTGCTGTGGACTGTAGCAGTGTGGACCTCAATTAAGTGTGCAGTTAGGCAGTCTCACCGTAAAGCT
Source organism: Chionis minor (assembly GCA_013398295.1). NCBI lineage: Eukaryota > Metazoa > Chordata > Aves > Charadriiformes > Chionidae > Chionis > Chionis minor. The sequence goes on along the minus strand of VZSF01009232.1, from coordinate 299,151 downwards.
AACTGTGTGGCGGACTCATGCTTGTGGTAGAAGTACCTGCGCACCACTGCAGAGTGACCCAGGAGAACTTGCACCAGGAAGGTATTTGTGACAATTATTTGCTGAAAATCATAACAGTGAAATCAGTGTGGAGGAAGTGCTAAATCCTTCTGGGGAGCTGAGCCTCTCATCATTGGGGGTGAGAGATTAGAACAACTGGGAAAAGGTAGGTAGGTTCTATTGCTGAGTTTTCAGGTGATCTCATCGCTCCAAATCGCACTGCAGATTCTATCGGTTGTGACTACAAAAGTTCACAAACTAAAAGTTACCACACAGGTTTTCCGAACTGTGGATAGATGCAGCTTTGCAGTCAGTAAGATGTTTTTGGTGGAACCAACTGACTCACTGTATTGATAGTTTACTGGGCAGGTAAAGCATACTTCTACATTATCTCTTTGAAAGAGGAACAGGACACAACCTCTGCCAGCATTTTTTGTGAACTATTCTATTAATACCAATCAAATTGAGAAAATGATCAAATGAAATTGCATTTTGAGCATCATAAGCTGTGTAATGCCTATTCTGTTAAATTGAGGCCCATAATTGCTTCTCTACTGAAAAGATACAACAAAGACAGCAATCATGGCATGTCATTATCCCAGACTAGGAAACCGGCCTTTGCAGTGAGGACTTCAAAGGCTTGTGGTTCTCGAATTGCATTTGGCTGCTATTGTTGAAGCGCAGGCAATCTTGATTAGGTGTTTACACTGAGGCAAGGCGCAGTGCACAGAGAGTCTGAGTGCCTTGGTCTAGAGCCATTAAAAAATTGTACATTATGTTCCTTGCTTTGAAGTAAGGGGCCTGTAGGTAGGAAAGCAACTCATATTGAGTACAGCTGAGCTAGATTGGGCCACTACTTCTCTCTTTTTCTCTCTCTCTCTCAAAGAAACTCATCATCAGGTTCTTAAAGAATCAGGCAACACTGCAAAGAACTTGATGCTTTATAAAATGCCATATAAATTAGTAAATATACAGATCAACACACATTTATGGTATATTTTGGTACATACAGCCTGCTGTCTGTATGCACAGAGATAACAGCCGTAAATCTTGCAAGAATGAGGCTGTAAATATTTTACCTATTGTGTCCGTTGAAAAAAGCTGTGCGCAACGTACCTACTTCGATGTAAACACTATTTCCCTACCACAGTACCTGACAGCCAACAGATATTAATCAATAAAACCAGCTTCAACATCCTGCAAAACTCAAAATAATCCAGTTACAGTATCCAGAACAGTTTACTTGCTCCAGCAGAAGACATATGGCTTGTTCGCTTCTTCACATACTTGGTGGTTTTGTACTTTTGCTACAGTTTTCCAGGTGAGGTGACCAGAGTTGGCTCATGGGCCAACAAGACGCTTCCCATCAGGCCTTCTTTCACCCCCTCCAGCAAGATGGAGCAATGGATGTCTCAATTAAGAACAAGGGAGGTTAAGTACCTCCTATGCCTATCCGCAGCAAATACAAAGCTAGCTGACAGTAGGTGGGGATGCTGATGCATCTTTATCAACTTGTCAAGGAAAAACCCACACCTTTCTACACGCATGCTGTCTGGCTCCTGCTATGTCACAACTCTGCTGTCCCCATGGCTGCTTCAGCAAGGTAATCTTAGAACATTGCCCCGATTTTAATAGATTCTTTTTCTTCTATTACATATCTTTGAATAGGGTCTACACGATGAAGTCCTGATCCTTGGCTCCAGTACTTACACATGAAACATTTTCAGAATTCCCCAAATAGTAAACATAATCATATCAACAGAGCTCTAATTAGCATCAATCTATGCTAATTATTTTTACCATCAACCAAATTATAACTGAAAAAAACAAGTGCTCTTAATAACTCTGCTAGAAAAAAGCTTGTCCACTGTCACACTCATTGTAATGTAGTCAGCAGATGCCCTCTAGTGTTGTGTCAACTGTTCATTAGCCTTGGAAAACGTGTCACTTGAAGCAGAAAGTCTCTGTAGTTTTGCAAGTTAAGAATTTTCTATGCTACAACTCGTGGAGTGATCAATGACTCCCACCTTCCCATTATGCATAACAAGTAGCAAGTAAAGGCAACAAACTCACGTATAATCGTTCATTAGGAACTGTAATTACATTTCCACTTAATCCTTAATGCAAGTTGTCTGACATTTCGCAGTCAATCATAAGAACGCGAGGCCCTTCAAATCCAAGTACTGTACACGACTAATATCGGCTGACTGATTTAAAATGTAAGCTTTGGTCTGGCTGAGAAAGCCAGCAGAGGGAAAGGAGGGCTGTCTGACCACCCAAATCCGACACATATTTCTTGGATATTCCTACATGTGTGCCCCTAAACGACAGTGGTAAGCAAGAGCGTGCATGGCCCTGGAAAGCAGTGCGCCCACAACGTTTCCTGATTCTCAAACTCAGTTCTAACTTCACATATATTTTTTTGTTATGATGGCGGGAGAACACTAACACAGCTTTTTAAGCCAAATGGTGACATCAAGGTTTCCTACTGCAGTTAAAAAATTGTAAGTGTTCTGCTATGAGAAGCAATCTGCATTTGTTGCATTGAGCACAATGGGAATATGCTATTAGCAGAGATAATCGTTACCAAATTCACGCTGGCCAAGCAGAGAAAAATCAGAGGCAGCAAAAAAAGAACCACTGACTAAGGCGCAATGTAGATCCCACAGGAAAGAAGACAGCATTTCTTTAGCATCAAGATGAAAAACTAGTGAGAGATCACCTCTGTGACCACGCAGACATGCTTCGTGGCCAAGAATATACGTAGCCTAACTAGGCTTGTCACAAGACCATCACTGGGGTTGTGAGTGACCGAGGACTGGTCAATTATTCCGTAAAGGGTGAACAAGGTTCACGTAGGAAATCGTAAGTTATCAGTTGCATGTTAGACTGTAAACCTACTTACCTCCTCTGCAAACCCGATCATGCAGCCATTCCTTTTTAACACTAGACAGTCATCAGTTTACACCAGTTAGAAAACATGTAAGTTACCTACCTGCTCTTGAAGAACTTCTTGCTTTTTGCTGTGCAATTGAAGATAGGAATTTATCTTCTCTGAACGTAAGCCTAAAGTCCGTTTATTTTTTTCCACAAAGTCTTTTTTTGCTCTTTGTGGTCGATCTTCTTGAATCTGAAGAGAAAAAGCACTGCCATACGTACTGGGACTATCCTTGAGATGACAGCCAGCTGCAGACTCCTTCCCTTTGGTATGTAGCCTAAAAGGTTCACTGCTGACCACGGCATTTGGTTCAGGAAAGCCTGGTAATTCTGTACCAAACTCTGATAATGGATCTTGTGACTTTGCCTCCTGTTGATTCTTTTCTTCTGGGGAGCCATTGGAATGGAGGTAAAAGGAATCTTGTGAAAAGTCCATACTGCTTCCTCCTGCAACTTGACATGCTTTTTCTGCCTCGGAAAATTCTGCTACCTCTTTTGTGTTCTTCCAATTAGGATTGTATCTGAGGCCGAAATATTTGTCCTCAGACTGTTGTTTCCTATTTGAAAAAGAAAAACCAAATAATTTATGTAGAATTTCTGTATTTTTTCAGTGTGCAATTTGAGCCAACAAATATCCTGCAAATATGTTCAACTGAATTATTTGAGTGCATACAACAGTACAGCCATTTGTGGGATCGGGATCAGAATAGTTTTATCAAATACTTTTTTTTTAGTAGAAAATTTAGGCAGGGCCTTCTCTTCATTTTTAACTTTCATTATCACTGAATGATAAATTTGTCTAACATTTAGATCATAGTAGAATACAATCTTTATCCTAAATTTAGCATAGAAATCATAAGCACTAGTAGAATCAGCTAAAAGATGAAATTATTATAACATGCTGCTTCTGTTGTTTCCTTTAGAATGACGTAGCCTACAAAAGACAGTATGTGTTGCTCATTCTTCAGAGACTCTGCTGTGTGAAAGAAAAGTGATATTCCTGGTAAAATGCCTCTCTCAAACGCCAGTAGAACTGACTATCTAAGAAAGAACAGCCTACAGCTCTGCATTTTTACTCTCTCTTCTCATTCCTATGAAACTTCATAATGTTTCAATAAAAAACTCTCTGTAAAAGACTTAAAGTAGCTTCTCATTAAAAAATCAGGTTGTAAATGAGGTAAGTGTAGAAAAAAATCAATCGGAAATGTTTGTGGGTTTGGCTTTTTTTTTTTTTTTTTTTAAAAAAACAAGTGTCCAAAGCATTGCTCTGAGCTACATTTGTCATAAAGCAAACAAAGGTGGTCTGCCTTAAAAAAACCACAGTTGATTCTGTTTATGATTTAAGGTCTGATCCAACAGGGGGAAAAACAACTGCAGGAGCCAAATACATACAAATTGGCTTCCAGGACACGTGCGGGCAGTGGTAGGAGTAAGGAGTACGGGAGGAAAAAAGCTTTTAACGCTCTTTTCTTAACTCGACCTGCAGTATAGTCCTGCTTTCTTGGACACTGACAAACGGTGAGCCTGTCAGTGTGACATTTATAGGCACCGAATCCTGGCTGACTCTTCAGCCCCACTTAAAAGAAATGGACTGATCTGCTGGATTCTCCAAACTGTGGCATAGTTAATTTTATTAACATTTCCAGAAATCATTTATTCATCCTTTCTAAATTAGTTACATGCCTATGCCTATATTTCAAGCGGCTCCTAATAACAAAATAACCTGTTTCTCTAGCAATGCTTTTCATTTCAGGTAAGTATTGGTGCCGTGGTATCCTGTATACTAGAGATTAGGTGATTTACACCGGTGAAAACATTATTATTCCTAGTTACCACACACCACAGGTAAACAGAAATAGGTGATCATATTTTGAAACGACTACAGAAATATGTGATATAATTGCAATGATTCAAGTAACAGAGTATAATGCCAAAGAGTTCTATTGTGTTGAAATGTGTGCACAGCAGCTCAATTGTATTACGCAGGCCAGGTCACCGCACAGGAACAAAATGAGTGTGAAGAGCTCCTTCATCTCTAATCATCTGCAGACAAAAAGCGCACCCTTTATTCCTCCCCCCAACTTGATATAAAGGTTAGATGGACTCTGTACTCATCAACAAAAGTGTTGTATGTAGACAACAGATGCAGCGTTTCCTCTTCAAATTCCGAGGTTAGTAATGGATGTAGAGAGGGGGTTTCATATGTATATGCTGTGATATTTGCTCTGGTTAATGGACTGTATTTGAGTACTGACTAGGCTAAGTTCAAACAAAATAAAATCAAATTTCCATTTAATGAAGAGCCTCACATTCAGCATAGTATTCAGTCAAAAAAATTACTAAAAATTAGAGCATGTTTCTAGTACAATTAACATCATTTGCACTCACAATAAAATATTCAATAACTGGCCATTTTGCCTGTTGAGGAGGTGAATAAAAGCATGCTATTAATCATTTAGCCTTCATTTGTTTGCCATTTTATTTTAAGTAGACAATTAAATTGAAACTGCACGTTATTATTACTTCAGGTTTAATTTAATCCCTTTAAATTTGAGAATTATTCTCAATTTATGCAGTGTTAAACCTTTTATGCATATGACAGCAAATTAAATTTTATTTTATGTACCAAGTTAACGCTTTCTAAAGAATGCTGAATGGTGATGGTAACCCTGGAAATTTTAATTTTAGATTTGTACAGCTGTAAGGACAAAACTGCATTTATTCGACCCACCAATTTTTGCCTACAGCTGTTCTTACAGGAAGTGGCCTGGTTTGCTCAGCGCAGGTCTTTCTGTAAGGAACGAAAAGAGGATGTGTTGGTACTGGTCCTTGTTTTCTGGTCCTTTTTCACAGCCCAGCTCCAGACACCCTCTAGCCCATGATCTCAGAGCTGGGGCACCATCTGAAAGTCTGGCAGTTACATGGCAATGGTTGCCTGTTGGATATGGCAGGAGCGTGTACTGCTAAATACTGCAGCGCGGGGTCCACAGCCTGTTACAGTCATGGGACTCCTTCCACTCCCTGACCGCAGTTCTGGATCAAATAAACAGCAATAAGAAGGGATCTACGTTTAACAGGCCTTTACCCAAAGAAACTGTAGTTAAATTATCCCTTGTTAGCTTACCCAGTAATGTTTAAGAGTAGGGGTTAGTACTCCCTACCTTCTTCTGTTTCAGAGGCAGCTAAATACACCTGTAGCATTCGCCTCTGTACGCTGTGCCTAGAGCCGGTACATCGGAAGCCGACACAGATCCGTGAGGGAATGTTTTCTTTTCCATCTTACCTTCCTACACTGCTGTTTCAGCCAACATAACAAACAGTTGAGGCTATGCTGGAGAAACGGGTACAATAATCATGAATGTGGGCAAGATGAAACAGTACATGTCTGTGTGTAACTAAATCTGCAGGTGCTCTTCATAGCACTCTGGCCATGTAAATGGGTCTTGAATATGTGATGTATATTCTGAGGCGCATGAAGTTTTAAAGTGTCAGAACTACTCTACTCATCTACTAAAATCCTGTGCCTTACCTTCCATTACGGTCATTCTTCTGTATCCCATTTGTATATTGATTTGTGTCACACTCAGCTCCTCCTTGTTCTTTTAAACTCCTCTCCTCCAAGCTGTCTTCTTCTAAGCTGTCATTCTCCAACGCATCAGAATATAGTCCTACCAGCTCTTCAGTCTCACGAATCCGCTGCTGGAGTTCTAACTGATACTGTCTCTCCTGAACAAGGCTTTCAGAATCAGACTCTTGGGAGTCATGTGGACTCGAGGAAAAGCCCCCCTCGTTTACAGATGGCCTTTTCCAGTTTGCAGGATGAATATCTGGTTGCACGAGTATGCTTTGGGTAAAGTGTTTTTTACCCATGTTGCAAGTGTGTGAAGAAACCGAAATATACTTCATACCTGAAGAATTCACTCCATGTTTTGCACTGATAGTGCACACCAGTCCTGCATTTGGAAAACATGAGAGTAAACACAAAAATGTAGTTCACTCTACGATAATATTTGTTAAAAGCTGGAATTGCAGGTAGTATCATTGGCTTGGGCTCAGAATTTGATCTTCTATAGTTAATACAATTCTTCACTCTCATCTGCTACACTGATTTTTGTGTAACAGTTAATATCAAGGTCCCTATACAGCAAATGCACGACTTACTGCTATGAGATGTACCTTAAACTATTAGTGGTAACAAAGCTAATCATGTATAAGCAGCCTATGAAAATCAAGCTGAGGCAAAGCAAGAAAATTTTCTCTGTTAACTTCCGAAAGGTAAAGGAAATTTTATATGTTCTCTTTATTCAACTTTATACCACCTTGACACGTAAGCGATCAACAAGACAGTGTGCCTGAGAGAAGAACACAGCCAAAAGAACTGGAAGACTTCTGAAACGAGAAAGACCGTTTGTTTCCATTTGATTGCATTTAAATGTTTGTGAGTCGCTTGCACCAGCAGACGCTTACAAGGTAAGGGGGGTAAGGAAAAAGGCGGTGTTTGGTGAAGAAACACACATTAGTCAGTTGCAGCGCGGACGCTGTGAGGGTTTAAAGGAACGCTGTCAGTTTCACCCGAGTACAGGGGCGACGGCCACGATACAGGAAGGCAAAACACAATTCCTCATTCCGCAGGGTCGGAATTGTTGTCCCCCACAACTTTACCCTCCGGGAGGCCTTCCACCCCACGGCGGCCGCCCGTCCCCGCTGCTGGCGGAGGAAAGCCCGGCACCGCCATGGAGGCTTGGGCTGGAAGCGGCCTCCCCGGGAGCGGCCTGGGCGGCGAGGCCTCACCCGGAGCCCCTCTCCNAAAAAGGCCTCGATTCGCCCCAAAAAAGGCCTCGCCTCACCCCAAACCCCCTCGCCCCCTCACCCTGGCAGCGCTCAGCTCTGCCCCGCCGCCCGCCCCGTCGCCATGGCTGCGCCGGCGGACGCCGCGCCGGCCCGACCAACGCGAGGGCGGCCGGGGGGGAGCGCGGCTCAACCCGCCCCGGTCCCCCCCGCCGCGGGGGGGAAGGTGGTAGCGCCCGGGCGAGAGCCGCTTCCCACCCGAAAACGGGGTTATTCCCGGCGCTGGCGTTTATTTAATTGGGTGTTCGAAACCACTTTTCACCATTTTTTTTTCTCGCTTCGAGTGAGCCATAATAATGCCTAGCCCGAAAAACAAGCGCGGCTCTCTGTCGTAATGTGAATTTCCCTTCTTTTAGGCGACTCAGGTCCATCTTGTCCCAGAAAAGGCGGTGGCGTGGCGTGGCGGGGCTCTGCACGTGCAATGTCTCGGCGATTCTCTCAATTCTTGCCCGATTCTTGCCCGTTCGCAGGCAGGTGGGATCGCCCCGGGATCTGGGGAGTCCCGCGTCTCGTGTCACGCACCCTCTTCGCCTTTCCCAGCCCCTTCCTTGGCAGAATTCCACATTATCCGTAGCACCCCTGGCAGTCCAGGCGATGTGGGAGGCTGTCGCAAATGTTCCCGTTGTCGCAACGTTCCCATTGCGCAGGTGAGGAACCAAGGCAGAAGTCCCAGCAATGGGGAACAACTTTGTTTTTTGGGTTTTTTTTTTTTTTTTTTTTTTTTTTTAAAAACATTTTGGACATGAGGGTGCTTTCCTGCTTGGTTAAATCCAGCTGGATGTCCGGCTTTGGGGTCAGAAGGAGATAATGCAAGTCCCAGCTGCTTTGCGGCTCCCACACTTGTGGAGGAGGTGGCTGAAGCATCACGTGAAAAATCTTCCGATCCTGCGGTCCTTGGGGCTAATTACATGTTCTCTCCCCATCAGGACCCTAGTTGCTGATGGGACCTGAGATGGGATCGATGAGCTCTATTTGTGGCAGTGGTTAATTAAATCTCCTGAGAATTACAGGTAAATCAGCATGTTCATTGCTAACAGGTTTTTAGGAGCACCGGTCCCATCTACCTGTCCCTCTGTTTAAGGAAAAGCAGTCCCAATTGGCTTTTGGATTGAGGGTAGCTGTTTGTACTTCTGCTCCTTGAAATCATATTGATATCTGAACGCTGTTGGATCAATACCAGGAAACAGTGGTGTTTCTGCCCGTTGTTCGGATTTGCCCTTGCTATACGTCCGTTTCCTTTCCACATCCAAACAGTTTCCCTCCGATTGCAGTGTTTTTGTCTCTTGGATTCTTCTGTGTTGTTTCCACATATTCTTCTGTTACATACTGCATGTTGGACTTCTGACTGACAACTGAAAAATAAACACACATTTATTGCTGATTTTGTAACGGGGGGAGGTGTACCTGCTTGAAATATGTATTAGTTAGAGTGTTACAGAACAATAAAAGATGACATGCATTCCTAGAAATTGTTAGGGCATCCATCGTGACAAAGACTGAGATGCATGATGTCATCTAATGCAGGTTACACAACACTCAAGACATTAGTTTGTACAAGAAGTGGTTTAAATATTTTGTATTTTGAAATATCTGAAAAAGAAGGAAAGTCTTGAAACTATTTTGGCAGTAATTAGGAGCCTCCTTAGACGCTGCAATAAACTCAGGTTGAAAGTTGTTGGCAAAATTCCCTCATTCTTGCCATCTGAACTTATTCACCCGCCAAAATCTGCCTTTTTTTATACCGAAGTCCAGGTGTGGAGCAGAAATACCCCATCTGAGGAGGGCAGCAGACCTGCCCCTGTCAGCTGAGGACTGGGGAAGCACTGATGTTTTGTTGGTGGTGAAATCAGCTAAGAGCCATTCAGGACACTTTAACAATAGTAGCATCCCTGGTATGTGCCACGTGTACTGTTTTTAATAGTGTTTCAGTCCATTATATTTTAAAACTAGGTAAACCTATTGTGATTAGCCAGTCTAGTCTATCAAACAAAAAGCAATGATTCTCATTTTGCACGGTTCTGCATCACTCTTGCTGGAGCTACATCTGTGGTGGAGCTCCGGGTATGAAATGTTTGGGTTTAGAATATTCAGGTTTAAAATGTGCAATTTACAAATATCTCTGTATAGTGAGATTGACTGCTGTCTGCTTTGGCTGTGGTCAGTAGCAATGCTCTAACAGGAATTAGTTTATGCTGGTTAAAGCTTTTTACCGTGTCCGTTCTTCTCATGGCCCAGGCTGTCTTCATTCGATTTGGATTTATAACTCTCCAGTGTCTGTTCTGAAACATCATTTTCTGTGCAGAAAACAAATGTAATGAAGATGATGAGAGATTTTTCCACGATTCTTCCTCACTTTCTGCCTTAAGCATAAAAATCCTGAGATTCAATCATCCTGATCATCTGAGAGAGATGCCTAAACCAACAATTTTGTTGGCTTTTGTGGCACCTCGTGTCGGATGAATCGTGACCTGAGGCTGTAAGTTACAGGCACACTTCAGCAGCTGCTTGCAACAAGTCACAGTCACTGTCTATGGGAGAAGGACGTTTAATCGGTGGCTGGAGGAGCCGTGTCTTGTCTCTGCTTAACAGGCTCCTCAGCTCTCCACCTCCACTGAATAAAGCAGCGTCACCCACCTCTTTTCCATGCTCCGTGGGCTTTTTTCAGCTTCCTTATAAAAAGCAGGACAATGATGAGCAGCACGAAAATCAGAGCAGCCACCAAGATCGGCAGCAGGAGATTATTCTCCTTCTTTTTGATGCCTTCAGACTTCAGATCTTGCTCTGTAAAAGAAGCAGGTAAATGTGTTGTTAAATAGATTCCTGCAAATCTCTGGTTAATTAAGACAAGAATGATAGATCCCGGACCAGGCCAGATGAACGTGATGGGAGAGGAGAAGTCGCTTTATTTGACTTAATTTTAAGATGTGATGTCAAATTTTTTCTTCTTGTATGAACAGGAAGAATGTCTGGGAGTCAGTGGACTCATGCTCTGTCTGGCACAACAAACAGTAAAATTTAGCTTTTTACTAGATGATAAATATAGTTGTGTTTCTGTGGTCTCTCCCCAAGATTGCAAGCCTAGCGCGCTGACAAAAGGTTTCGAGGTGGATACGGGGTCCGAGAGAACCGGTGTGGTGTAAGAAAGCTCCTTGCATGTTTGGAAGCTGTCATTAAAGAGTTCATACCGAAGGTGACGATGGAAACCACAGTTACATTTGCACTTGGTAGTGGGGCTTCTGTCCTGGAAAGTTCCTCTTCTGTGACATTGCCACTGAATGCTGTTTCGGTCCCTGGAGGAATGGAAAGGAGAACGTTATTTCTCTGAAGGGCAAAGGGATGCTTAAGATACATATTTTCCCAGCAGCTTTGATGTCCAGGACACCTGGTACTGCAGCAGAAAGGGACTTCTGAAGCCCTTGACTTAAAGCTCTGGGCTCACTTCCTCACTGCTGTATTTTGTTTTAATCCGAAGACCACCTAAGCTTTATGAACAGAAAATTCTCAGAGTCCCTTACACGTTGTTGAACCCAGCGGTTCCCATTTACAGCCGAATTGAAACAAAGCTGGCCTTTGACTCTGTTCATTTTAGGGCTTCCCCTGTCCACCAGTTTGCTTTGCTTGCTTGCAAAAATGGGAATTGAGCATATATCCTTTTCCTTAAGGAAGATACATATTTTTTTAAATTCATATCCTTGACCGCTCTTTTACTGTCTTCATAGCTCACAGTGGTGCAGTGACCCAGTTTGAGAATCCCTGTCCTTTGCCATCGCCACGCGTGTCTGATGATGGGAGATCGTACCGTTGGGGACATGGTAACTCGACGAACCAGTCAATTCTTCCTTTCCTGCTGCAGTGGGCGTCACTTCGGACCCTGTGCAAACAGAGAGGCGAGTTCTGACGTTCTTACATACACAGCCAACATATCCTCGTATAATTAACATTGATTTGTAAAACTAAAATGATAAAGTGTGCTGTGCCTACCAAAACTTTACACTCAGAACTAAAAGAAGGGAGATTTAGACTAGATAGAAGGAAGAAAATTTTTATGCTGAGGGTGGTGAAACACTCGCAGAGGTTGCCCGGAGAGGTGGTAGATGCCCCGTCCCTGGAAACATTCCAGGCCAGGTTGGACGGGGCTCTGAGCAACCTGATCTGGTTGAAGATGACCCTGCTCGTGGCAGGGCGGTTGGACTAGGTGGGCTTTGGAGGTCCCTTCCCACCCAAACTATTCTATGTTTCTATGTAAGCACACCTAGTGAAAGTCCTGTTAAAAGGCTCAAGCTTTCAACGTATGTTTATCAACATACATACAAATTGTTTATCGGGATGTAGCCGTTCAGTGGTATTTGTAATCACAGATGCAGCACTTTTAAGCAAACACAAACAAAGAGTTCATGTATTTCTAAAACAGCCCATTGACCAGCCCTGCAGCGAAGAAACCACACTAAGCAGGTGCCTTTGCCCACCTTGGTGGGTTTTGGCCAAGCGATTTAGACAGCGGAGCAATTCGTTGTTCTGCTGGAAGCAACTCCTGGGTTGGGGAATTGCAGCCCCCCGCCTGCTCCAGGCAGAGATAAGCGTTGTTGCACAGTGCCATCTAGTGCAACCGTCCAGAGAAAGCCCAGTGTTACACGCTTGTTTGTAATGTGGAATGTTACACTGTTCTTGGTAGCGTTTCTGTCCGGATTTAGTAAATTTGTGTAACTAAGGCCAAACTTACAAGTAGATGTGACATTGGGCTGGAGGTCTTGCTGGGTTGGTGTTGACGCTGAGCTGGCAACTACTGGATCCTCTGGTACTGCAGAAGGGACGGTTGGTTGTTCGAATCCTAAAGGAGCGCCCCCCCAAACACAAGATATAAATCAGAAGAGACACTTTGCCACTGAACTGATGTATGAAAAAAGGAACCTGCTCTGGTATGCTTCACGCTCCGGACAGTTTGGGTGCTCTGTCTGATCTGTGGTTAGACTTACGGTCCTACCCTCCCACCCTCAGCTTCCCTGTCCTCTGAATATATTTTAATGCTACGAAACGGGGAAAAAAAATGAAAGTGAAACCCTTACCAGTATGCTGTGGGTAGCCTGGAGCGGAGGCCGTGCTGGTGTTCAGATCTGACTCTTCTGCGGTCACTGCGGAAAAAAACGAAGTGCTTCTGAAGGCCACGCAAAATATCCCCCAGCGCTGATGGCAACTGCTCTTTTGCAGCCTTGGCTCTAGGTAAAGGCACTGTAGGATAGTTTCTCATAAGTGCATTAATTAGAAAAAGGCCAAGCAATTAATGCCCACCTGTAGATTGCTCATTCTCAGAGACACGTGCATCCACCTCCAGTACTGCTGGTGCAGGATTTGTATTCGTCACTGAAACAACCCAACAACAGTACAAGTTTTAGAGCATAACCGTTTATTGAATCAAGCAATATAAGGAAGAATAAGGTAGGAATAATTTGATCTATCCTAAAGATAAGTAGATGGACAGAAGGCAAACTGCCCTCCAAGATTTATTACACAAGCAACCTCAGTGTTAATTTAGAATATTTACACCCTGCTAACTTTCCAGATGGATATGTCTAATATGCAGAAGACATGGGAAGCTCACAGCTTTATGAGAACATAAGCTCTGAACTATCTTTAAAGCTTTAGCACAAACATCACCTGAATTCTAGCAGCACCACTGGGGAACTGACCTGCCTGGGCTGCTGTGCCTTAATGTTTAATGAGTTTTAAGGTAGTTAAGCACAAAAAAGCCCCCACTTCTTAGTTTGGAGTTCTTCTTTTGCCCCAGGTAGCCCTCTCATTTAAAAATAGATTTATGGGTTTCAGCTTTGCACATGTATCTGCATAACTTTCACCACCTCGGAGTGGTAAAAGGGGATAGCCGCTGCTGAAGGAGCCTGCAGTACCTGTCCTATGGGGGTCCTCAAACCGGAAAGATGCCATCAGCTTCTCTTCTCGTAGTGCTCGGTGGCGGACGATGCAGCTGGCCGTTGAATTGGGCCCGTAGGCGAGGACTCTCAGCGTGCTGGTTGTGGTCCATTTCTTCCCGTCAGCTTCTAACTGGTGCCTAGTGTCACCTATACACCCATTGGAAGAAAACATTTAAGTGCTTTCTAGTCAAGAGCAATTTAATGAAAAACCTTCCAGGCACAATCTGCATTACTTTGCTGCGCTGAGGCCGCGCATGGTTACTGTGCACAAGGGGTTCATTGTGTAAATGGATTGCACGGGCAGCCCAAAGGCAGCAAGGTCATGTTTTCTTCCTTGGCAGTTGTTTAAGTGCAGACCTCGCTGCACCTCCTTGCGCTCGACCTGAAGCCTCCGCTCCTTTATATGACAGCGTGGGGAAATTCCCCTGCAGTCCCCGGCAGGACTGCGGCGAAACGCCTAAACACCCACCGGCGCTTTTGGTCCTTCCTGAACGGAAGGAAGGCACACTTTGCTGTGTGCCGCAGCCACGCGTGGCCAGCGGCGGGGAGCCCCGGGGCGAGGACCTGCTGTTTTGCAGCCCCACTGAGATCTGGAAAAGTTCTGATTCTGCCATGTGATATCCCGGTGCAGTGCATTTGTGTCTCAATAGCTGTGGGTTTGTTACCCCAGACATAAAGAGAAGTGTGGTACTTGTGCATGTTGATAAATATGAACAATAAATGTAACAAATGAACATTTGTACAACCCTGTGAAATCCTGTTCAAGTCTTCCGTCATCCCTACAATGCAGGTTTGCCTCTTCCCCTCTTGTGGCTGGGGGAAGTTAAACACAAAGATTAATTGCCTTGCCATGATGAATTGGAGAGCGCCACATAACTTGGCTGATGTAGTTCCTAGTCTTCTAGGTAATACTGACTTACACTCTTTTATGTGATATGGGAAAATAAAGGTGTATTTCCTGTGACACCGAGACATGTTTGAACAGCTCTGGTGGAGAGGGAATTTTTTGCAGATGTTTACTTTTAATGCCCATGGTGGCACAATGATTTCTACTGTCTGTTTATAATGTAGAGGTTCTCTGGAGACAAACCGGTGCTTTCTCGTGGTCTGTTACCCTTGGTAACACCCTTATTTCTTAAAGGAAAGAAATTCCTTGTTTCCAAATTAGCCTTTACAGATAACTGGCTGTATCATATAGACCAGTACTTCTCAACTCTCTTTTCCATCCCCAGTAGGGTCATGTAAGAGCGCAAAAGGATTTCAAAGTGTTTTTGCTAGGAAGAAAATAATCTTTGTCAGCAACAGCTCTAGTAATTACAGCTGGTTTGCCCCTGCTGAGCCCTGGTGGAACTGAGGTGCTGCCAGTAATTAAGATGTATTAGCTATTTTCTGATTAGTATAAACATTTGCAGTAAGTGATTAAAGCTGGGGATGGAAGGGGGGGAAAGGAGTGATACTCAAAGACAGTCACCTTCGGGGGGAAAAAAAAAAGGAAAGGTGCCTGCAGAAAGTTTGAATTTTAGCATTTCAATTCGTGCCTGCCACAAGCAGGCCGGGTGGTGAAATCAGCACCTCATTATGCAAATATTCCTTACTCTGAAAACTGGCCACAGATGAAACCAACCAAAGTGACACTGCACCTGCCCTGTGCTGCTTAATTGCCTTCCCAGGTGCCTGGGGGGGGCGAGGGGGAGGGTCCTCACTGGTCTGGCTTGCTCTAATGGCTGACTGGGTCAGTGCTGTAAAGGCGAGGAGAAGAGAAAGGTAAGTGTAGGTTTTTGTTAAAATAAGTGGAGAAACGCAGGGCTGGCTTTATGTACTGTGAGAGGTGATTAATGTCTGAGTTGTGTGTTGTGATGTTACAAATAATATGCTTTACCAGGCCAGACCTGAGGTTGTTTCAAGTTTAAGGAAATCTTTGTTTCTAGAATGTTGGGAAAAAAATGTATATAAAAGCTTTGAGGTGGCGTGTTGCTTCCCTGAGCTCTTTGTGACTCCACAGCTGGTGTTCCCCAGAGCCCTTACAGTCACACACAGCCCAGTTCTTCCTGAAGACATGCAGGATTTTGGAGCCTGCTTTTCCAAGCCCCATGCATTGCTCCAGAGCACTTTTTCCCCTGCTCTCTGTCCTGGCTTTCACGTGGCTCCCGTACCAGCCACGCTGCTTCCCCAGAGTGCAATCCCTTTAAGGATAAGGGCTGTATAAGCTTTTTTTCTTTTCTAGAGTTAAAAAAGGCGCCTTGGGGAAGGGGGCGGGGGTGGTCAGGAGATTACAGGCTAAGCTTTGAACGTGTTGTCTGATGATGCAAAATACAAATAAGAGCTTGTTAATACGTGATGGAAAATACATTTGCATCTGTGGGTATTTTCCTCACGCTTTGATACAAATGTGCATTTCCACTCTGCTGTGCTACAGTCACCGCTAAGAAGGAAGTTATTATTAGAATGTGACCTCCCAGGCAGCTGTTTATATAGTACACAAGTTGAATTGAGCTGCGTGGTGGCTCTGTTCCTCCTTGCGTGTGTCCACCCGGACATGGGGAGAGCCTCATGGGGTGGTGTGGGATGTGTCTCTGGAACTCTCCTTTTGGCTCCGCTCCAAACAGAGAGGGAAAGGCTGCTGGTGTGTCTGGAAGCTTCTCAGCCAAGCTGAGGGATATCTGTCTACCGGTTACGACACGGAAGTAGTTACAGTGGGTTTGTTAACTGACTTTATACTGGGGCTTTGAAAATTGTGCCCTCTGGAGTTTTTTATTTCAGTGGAATTTTGCTCCAGACTCTCCAGGGGTTTTGGTGCCAAGTGGTGGTGTTCCGCACGGAACGTGAGCGGAGCAGATGAGCACTCTGCTTTCCACAAACACTGGAATTTAGTGCTGACTTTTCTCCAAACCTGCGCCACGGCGGCTGAGTTGTACTAAATGAGTGGAGGAGAAGCGGTAGTCCCAGCTCATGTGTTGCACGTGTTTCACCCTCTAGTGTTTTCAAATGTGCCTGAGACTGATAAAAAGAAATTGTTGGTATTCAAATCCCAGTCCTTTAACACTTACCCGGGAGCTCCACCCCGTTGTCCAGCAGCCAGGTAATCTGAGGCTGTGGTTTACATCCTTGGGTGTAGCAAGACAGTGTAATGCTGCTTTCTGTGTCTCGGGATACTTCCAGTACTGGATTAGAAGGAGCAGCTGCAGCAAGAAGATTTAGAATCAGTTATAGCACATTCTTCTGCTCGGTTTTATGAACGGCTGCGTACACAGCATTATTTGGGGGGACTGAGCAAAGACCAGGATTATGTTGTGTTAAGAACTGTACAATTGCATGCAAAAATGCAGGTTGGGAGTGGAGGAGCTGGCACTGTTGTTCCGCTCCTCTGGAGCAAAGCAGGTGAAGGAACTTACCTAATACCTCCACAGTCTTGTTCTTGCTTTTGAACGGGATGCCGTAGTAAAAGCATTTATATACACCTTCATCGTGCACTGTTACGTTAGACAGTTTGATGGATAATTCATCCTTTGAATGATGGATAAGTTTGTACCTCTCATCTCTTAAAGCTGTGAAGAAAATAGAAAACAGCATGCTATGTGTGTTGGTACGTAAGAGGAAGACAGATAATCTAAGAGGAAGACAGATAGTCAAAGCAGTAATGAAAGAGGATAGTTTTCTTTATTGTGGTTTTGTTTTTTTTTTTTTTAATTCAACACTTGGTGTAAGGGAACAGTTCTGGCACAAAGCATTCCTAGCTGGTGCTGCACTAGTACAGAGGCTGCAGTAAACTGAAGAAGGGGTGTGCGTGCTGCCAGCTGGAAAAAATTACATCATTTTTTTTCCTCGCTTTTATTTTCGGGGGGTATTATTCCTGTGTTCCCAGGTATTATAGCAATTTGGGTTATTTAAGTGTCTAGATGGATAAATATAAGCAAACATTGGGGTGTGAAGACACAATATGGGGTCAGAAGAGCAATAGGACCTTTGAATACAGAGTATAGATGCTTGAACTGAGGACTTCCCCCTCCCCATTCCCCAAGCCTTTATTTGGCCTTGAATAAGTCACTTCCCCTCTTTGGGTGTATTTTGTGATATATAAATGAACACTATGGTCAGTACACACCTTACTTAAAAATTAACTGTTTATTAATTGGCTTGTCTAATTACCTTGATTTTAATGAGGCTGTCTCCTAGGATAACTGTACTTTGCTGTACAGTCCCCTTTCTCTCTCTTGACTTTCTAGTGTCTGCTTCATTCCTCCTGCAGCATGACCTATGGGAGTCCTCAGGGTCAGGCCACTAAGTCACATGGACTTTTCCCACAATTGCAGCACAGAAAGTGTAACTTTCTGCCCTTAAATTGAACTGAAACTGGGAATGTGTACCAGTCATTAGGGAGAAAAAGACCTCAAAAAACTACCTTTTTTTCTTTTTTCTTTTTTCTTTTTTTTTTTTTTTTTTTTTTAAGCTGAGGTCTTGTAAAAGTACCAAGTTGGGAGAAAATCACAGGAGTACTATAACTTAAGGAAGTGATTAAATATTAAAGGCTTTTTAAATTGCTCTGATGTAAGACTTGTAGCTAGGTTGTCATATTTTAGTTACAGTGAGATGAGAGGGAACTGATTCACGATGTGGTTTATTGGAGAAGCAATGTGCCAGAGATTAACAGTGGTGGTTCAGAATAAATTATGAAAATGTCCGTGCGTAGTGTCAAGTTTGGTTTCTCTCTAAATGAGGACTGTTATCTTGTCTATTGCCAAAGGAAAATATTCCCTGTGTCTGACTTATCAAGGATCCAAACACTTTGCAAATTCTAGTCCTTGCTGGTATTATATTGTGTGTATTACTGAAGGTTAATTGTGGGATGTTGAAACTATAGGTTGAATCCTCAGGTGATTTAAGACAGCTACTGGTTTTTTTCACCTGGGTTAGAGTCTGCTCTGTAGATACCAGTGGATATGTTCTTTCCCCAACCTTATTAAATTGCTGTGTCAAGTCTGCAAAACTTTAAGCATCAAAATGGCTAGAGCTATTAAAAGATGGAGATGTTTAAAACTGGATATGGGCAGAACAAAGTGTCTCAATCCAAAATTGTTAGCACAGAGAGTGTTTGTGGCTGTAGCCGGGGCCATAGTAAAACTGTATAAATGTAGGAATTCTTGCTACTCTCGCCTACTTATATAGTGTAAAATACTGAGAAGATACATATATGTCAAAAATAGAGATAACTGATGGAGAGGTGATGTCCCCCTAGGTCTCGCAGCTCTTGGGTGCATGATTGGACTAACAGACTGCAACAGGAGAGAGGAACCCCTGCCATAGCCCGCTGTGGTTTTTGGAAGCCTGGATGTCAAAGCAGCTCAGGGCAGGTTGCAATAGCTCTATTTCCCATATTAATTAGCTGTCAGTGGCTCAGAACTAGAGGTTTTTTTGGATGCCATTTGAATCTACTATTTCATATGCATTATACTGAAAGTGCTGAACTTGGGATCCTGGATTGCCCAGGAAACAGTTCCCAATAGACACGTGTGTGAGTCCTTTAAATTTGCTAGAGAACACTCATCCCACTTGCTCTTGTAACTGAATAAATAGAAGCAACAGTTACTCGTGACATTTTCCATTTAGCAATATTGACGATACTTGCAGGGAATATTGGGATGGTTTGATGCGGGCGGCAAGACCCACTGGCTGGGATTCCCAGACCAACTGAAGAGGGCCCTCGGTTCCCAGGTGGTTTCAGTGGGAGCTGGCTACCCAGCATCCTTTGGAGAAATCCCAGCCATTTCTGTCATCAAAGCCCCAAAAGCTTTAACGAGCAGGGATGCTGACTAGGTACTGTACTAATGGGGAAGACCAAGGTGGTCCTTGTCTTGCAGAGCTGTTGAATTTGGACCAAAGGAGGAGAGGTAAGGACAGGGGGATGTGAGGTGTAAGGAGTGGAAGGGAACACGATAATTCTAACTTTGGCTCTGCACATATTGGAAACTGCTGCTTGTTCTCGGAAAATTTCCTCTTGCTGAACTACATTGAATTCCCTGACGAGCAGAAATGTACCAGGGCTTTCAGGCACATCCACTCCTGTCTCTCTTGTAACTGCAAGAGTGCGTTTTTGTGCTAATCTCTTGGTGCTGGTGGTAACTACAGTGCATCGCTAAAAGCTCTAGCGCCAGACCACTCTTGAGTGTGGGCTTCCATTTCATCAGCTTCCTGCCAGAAAGGGGCCGAATGTGAAACCCTCTCGAGTGGTTGTGTAGTAGGTGAGTCAGCCTGGCCACGGCTGGGACCTCAGAAAGCCCACTTCGGAGTGACCCTCCAGCCCCACGCGGAAAGTGCTGCGTTCAGTTTTCACACTTACCCCGCTGGGTGTTCAGAAAAATGGCAAACCCCTGAGGGTTTAACCACTGCCGGGCAGAACCGTCATCACTGCTGAGGGTGCAGCGGAGATTTAGGTCCTCTCCTTCCTTTAGAGTTACGGTTTCACTGCCAGCCCCTGGAAAATCCCCTGCTAGAGATGAGGGGGGGAAAAAACAAGTATTAGAATGTGACATGAAGTAAAGCGACAATGTTTTGACAGAGTATGATGTCAACTTTCCTTTTTTTTTTTTTTTTCAAGGGTGTAAAGGTTTTCCTACATTAGGAAACTTGCCAATATGATTTTACTGATAGAAATAAATCACAGTCATTAGGTCATTGCAGTCGCTGGGTAAGACATGTACCAAAAGTTTGTGATCTTCACCTACTAGCACAAGCAGATTTAGTTATTCAACATTATTCCACTTAGATTGATGAAGAGTTGATAGCAGGCCCATTTAATGCATGCTCTCCCTGTAATTAATTTTTATTATTCCATGTTCCCTTCTGTAGCTGTTGAACCTGATTTGCAAGTGTGTGGGACTGCTCAGGGCATGATCAGCATCTCTGAGAAATGAGGCTTTTTTATTCAGAAATTGTAATGCTGTAACTGCTTTGAATTGGCTGTAAAACTTCTTAAAATGACAGGATCCACAAACATGGCCTGGCACAGGTTACTAAAATGAAATTTCATTCTCTCTCCTCCCCGTTCATTTTACAGACAGGCAGTAAAGTGTGTTTTTCTATTCCCAACATTTTAAGATACATAATACACTTTGTAAAACTACTCGATAACCTGGAATGAATTGCCTTCTCCAGAAAAAAGCGTGCCCTGGAAGAATTACTAACAGGAGTGCCTGGGTCAGAGTTAAGTAAATAGGCAGTAGAAGGGTTTTATTTTTTGTTCCTGTTCTGTGTGTTTTGATTTCTGTTTTCCAGCTAGCTGTCTGCTGCAAGTTCCTACCGCATACAGGAGCGCTGCAGTTTGGGGAAATGAAGCTTTCTGGGCTTCAGGAAAGCTTTTCATTTTCTTAAAAACATTTTAAAATATAGCAGAAACGACGCTATCGTCTTGCTGGTCATGATCTTTTTACCCCTCAAATCAGAAGAAGGACTTATCTCCCTGTAAGGCAGTATTTTCCCATGGGGATTCCATACCTCACCCTTGAGTTGAGCACACCTGACATTTCCTGGGCCAGAGGTGGCACGGAAAAATGGTCGGTGATGTAGCTTGGGACTTCACAAGTAGCAAATATACCACAGACCTTTTCTCTTTCTTCACTATCTGATCTTTGGAGTGAGTCTGCAAGCTAGTGGAAGAGATTTCCTTGTAATATCTCAATATTTTTACTTCTGAATTTGTAAGTATGATGTATGCTGCTTTGGCTAAGGAGAAACTGAGATACAGATCTGTTCTCTGTCCTGCATGACACCAGGAGATACCGCAGGCTGGTTTGACGGAATCGCTGTACACCAGGGAAGCCCTGTTGAACTTAGAGTGGCCGTAACTGATTTATCACCGCATATGGCACACCAGGGCCTTTGGCTTCTATTTCTTCTTGATTCCACCTCCATTTCCTAGGGTTAGTGTCTTGACTGGTTTCTCAGGGTTTGTACCACGTGGAGGTGGCACATTTTTTTCATCCTTTCGCAGAGGAGCAGTAGCAAAAGGAAAACCTCCTTGCATGGGTTCCACTCGTGGAGACCTGCGTCAGGAGGTGCATGTTGTTCAGGCAGCTGAAGGGGCCTTGTGTGTGGTTTTCCACGGGGCCCTTTGCATTTTATTTTTTTTTTTTTTTGTAGTGATGGTTTCCTGTTGCTAACAGCAGTGTGGGGTCTTTCAAGTCGCACCTTTTGAGGTGAGAAGAGCAAGACTGAACAAGAAAAGGCGGGGGTGTTGCTTGCTTGTCTAAAACAGAAAAAAGCAGCCCCCAGAACAGAGCATATTCGTAATTTCAAGGAGGCACCATGGCTTCATTCAGGGCACAACTCACAGGTCAAATTTCCATCCTCGTATAGGGGGTAGTTTCACGTGGCGGTGGTCTTCAAGCCACTGTTGCCCACCACAGGACAGTCACTGGGGTGTGGGAGGTGCTCCCGTTCCAGCTCCAGTGGTTATTGTACCATGTGGACCACAGGTGCACCAGCTACCTGGAAAATTTAGTCTGGCATCGAGTACAGTGGTATAGCCACCTTCTTGGCAAGACAGGGCAACAATTTCTTGCTAGAAATTGCAGGATGCAACTGAGCAGAGTTGTTCGTGCCTCTGCTTGTTATTATTTTAGCCATCAGAAAGTGCACAGAGAACTTGTTGTGGTGCTATGCACTCAACGCATCATTTCAGAGTTATCTTTAAAACTGTAGCCTACAGAGACATCCTGTTTAATGAGTTATTTTTGACCCCTGGCTGCAGACCGGCGAGTGGGAGTCTGAATTAATTCTGATGGCCGAGAGCAGCTAGCGGTAATCCATGGCAATAAAAATATGCTAAACCTGCAGTAGTACAGAATGCTCTGTCGCTCTTCAGACGCTGAGATTTGACGTGGCCTCTGTTAACAGTACCTTGGCGTGTGAGCGTATCGGCAAAGTGTCAGCGATAGCCTTGCTATGGTTTCTGCTCCTGTGCTGGTTAAAAGGGAGAGGGACTGTTGCCTTGACCAGCAGCGGGCTCCTCTAAGAACCCTGCCCTACCTTGCTGCTTTCCTTACTGAAGTCTTTCCCTATTTGACGTGGTCAAATATAAACCTTACACACTCCCCTGTGTATGAGAGAGAGGAGATTAGCAAAGTAGGTGTAAGCTACCTTCTCTAGTAGAAGTAAGGAGATTGAGCATTTAAAGTGCTTTTCATTTTCAAAGTACTTTGCAAGAGCTTTCTAAATTACTCTGACTTCTTACATGAGCCTCTTTTTACACAGCACTTGAACAAAGGCATACACAGGTATCCAAGCCATGGAAAGCAAGCAGTGATTGAAATTTAAGGGAAAAATCTTTTGATTTCCCAAAGCTTCGCCATCCCGAGTGTGCCACCAGCTGCTAGGAGGTGACTTGGTCTCGTTGGTACTGGGTTTGGGAGTCAGCTGGAATTCAGCCCCAGTGCGCTTGGGAAGTTGGGTGACAAAACAGCGCTGCCATCGAGAAAGCGACAGAGCCGCTCTGGGAAGCGAGTCCCCCGAGCCAGACCGCTTGTGAAGGCGAGATGGTATAAGAGAAGGCGCATTGCTTACCTTGCATCAGGAGCAGAGCCATGACGTGCAGCGCCCCGGTGAAAGTCATGCTGCGGTGTGGGCGCAGGCGGTCGGTCTGTGCTGGCTTCCTCTGTCTGCCGGGGCTGCTGTGCAGCCCGACCCTTTTCAGCACGGGGGAGCAGATTTACCATGACTTCATCGCTGCCGGGGTCTCTGCCTCCTCTCCTTCTCTCTGCTGTTCCATTCACTTCTTCCCCCCCCTGCCCCGTCTCACCTTTCCTATGTGGTGGCGACTGCTGAGAAATCAGTGACCTCACAGGTCACTAAAACGGAACTGGTGGGTGGCGGGACTGGGGGAACTTCGCCTTGCTCCCCCTCCAGCTCTGTCTTGCTCAGCATCTGTGTGTGTGTGTGATGTCTATGGAAGCAGGTGAAAGCTAAGAGAAACGTGGACCCTGGGGACCTGGGCTGGCCCCACCGGGGACCCTGGCTGCACCGGTGTGCGCTGTGCAGGGATTTAATTCTCCAAGGTGGGCAGGCAGGCACCCAGGAAGGCAGAAGCTTATTTGGCGGACGCCACCGCAGCACAGTAATTGGCAAGGCCGCTTGAAAACCCGGCTGTGCGGTTTAAATCCCTGGAAAAAACCAGTTTTGCGTCACTCTGCATGTTGTGCTGCTGCCTGCACGGGTGGTTTGCATTGCTCTGCTTGCAGGGATCCTGGCAAAACGAGTAACGAGAGAAAGCCGCGTGCGGTTTGTGGCTCTCCGGGAAGCGAAGAGTATTGGTGAGGTGGTTGTGAAAGGTTCACTGTGCGCCGGAGCACGGGGCGGAGGGATGACTACAACAAGGAGGTCCCAGAGGTTTGGTGGCAGGATCTGGTTTTCCCGTGTCCCCTCACAGGTCTGATTATTTCGGGAACAGGTCTGGGGCGTAGTGAAGCTTTTTGTGTCTCCTGGGTGTGTGATGTCCAGTAATATCACAAGACTTATCCAAGCCTGTTGTAGGCAGAGCCTCTTTTCATCATGTAGACACGTGCGCTGATTTCCAAAAAGGCTTTGGCATATCCTCCTCTGGCACTGCTCTGCAACTGCCCAACTTTTAGTGTAAGTGACTAACGCTGTCAAAACGAGCTGACTTTAATACGATAAGAACTATGGTTGAAAAACTGTGTGCGTTTGCAGGATGTGGGTTTGAGTGAACTGGACAAGATGGTTAATTATAAATACGGTATGTATTTCACGTCTAAGTTA
Source organism: Chionis minor (assembly GCA_013398295.1). Taxonomy (NCBI): domain Eukaryota; kingdom Metazoa; phylum Chordata; class Aves; order Charadriiformes; family Chionidae; genus Chionis; species Chionis minor. The sequence continues at coordinate 274,636 of VZSF01009232.1, read as the reverse complement.
TTAGAACCTGTTTCCATTAAATTTCCAGGTGCATGGAAGCGCATCACTCAGTGTGTATTTGATTGATAAAAGCCATGCCTTTTTTGTTAATCATAATATAATCAGTTTTACTGGGAAACCGAGCTGTAGGCTGTAAAGTTTAATGCAGTTAGTTGGTTTGAAAGGGAAGAGTCTTACTGGCTGATAAAACTGCTGGATTAAAAAAATCTAGATCAGGAAAGAGGGTATGTGTTGCACAGGTAAGCATTACTTTTGTTTAAAATTTGTGCTTCCAGTTTCACATAAACCTCACAGTAAAATAACTCGGGAGGGAAAAGCCAAGCTAAAAGAGACACTGAAGCCACCTGCCTCCAACCCAAGGGGAAAACATCCCCGTGTAGCAGAAGGGAAACCAGACTTGAGACGGTTTTCTGCCACCTGCTGTCAAATAAATGAACTTCAGCTTTAGTGGAGAGGGGAAAAACAGAACTCAAATTCCCCTTTCTCCTTGATGCTCCTGAGGCTTACACCCCGGCATACACCCGGTACAAGTGGGTTTTTTCCGACCTCCATCTTGCCGGAGCCACTGAAAATGCTCCCCAGGTGCACCCCAGCAATGCACCATCCACTCCGAAGGGGCATGTCACTGAAGGTCTGCGTCAGAATATTCACTCCGGCAAAGCCCAACACGCTTGAGGGGAAAATTTAAATAGGAAGGGCAAGGTGCGGGTGCCTGGCATCTTTATTAAATCATCTACGAGACATTTTTTCTTCGACTTCCGAGAAATCCATTTAATGTAATAAGCAAATTAAAATGCAGTGGTTGTTTTAACAGTTGTTAGCACTTAATACGGAGATTAAAAACAACCAACCACCCCCTCCACCCCACCCCCCCCAAAATAAAAAAAATACAGATATCACAGGTAATTACAGCTATTTTTGGCAATACAATTGTTGGGTTTTTTAAACAGCAAACATTTTTCTCAAATAAATACAATCTGCTCACACTAAAAAACATAATAAACAGAATGATACAACATGTTTAAAACGAAAAAAAAAAAAGTCTCCATTGATAACATCAAGTTTTAAGAGATGTCCACAGAGAGAAACTTCAGAAAATACATTTTAATGGGAAGTAATAGAAAGGAACTGGCTGTGTATTTTCTGTTATGTAGCATGTATGGTTCATGAATATTCCCCAGGGAACAAGTATTTGAGGAAGTGGTGAGAAGTAAGTAGCGATTTAGAGTGTATGCAATCCATCACGCTTACTACTTTATTTTTTCATTCATTTACCATTTTAAGCATGTCTGCTACCACCATAATTTCACAGGTACTTTTAAGTTCAAATAATATCCCCTATGGTTAGTCTCTTTTTAATAAAAAAAATAAAAAATCAAACCCCACAAACAAAACCTGTTAAGGCTCCCTCTCCAAGTGACAGTTTTCATGTGGAATTTCAATATGTTTTAAGTTGTGAAGCATCACAAACTGATTTCTAGCTCTGGGTTTAAATGAGGGTTAGTTGACTACAGCCTAACTCAGCTATCGAGGCTCCCTCTTCTTGAAATGAACAAGAATGTAGTCAGAAGCGAAGTCTCGCTCTACTTCGGCATGCATTTCTTAAATTGGGACCGGAAGGCCTCAACCCTGCCCAGATATGAGTCCTCCAAATTCCTCGTGACGTCAGTGGCGGGCTGGGGAGGGGGAATCACCCTGCGGTAGGACCAGGCTTTGCGTGGCTTCCTCGTGAGGAATCTTCCTCTCTGTTTCTCGGGATCAGGCCTTTGTAAGGATCCACGGGACCCAGAGGGAAGACTTTATGACTTTTCACACCCAGTGCGGGAGCTGAGCAGAGGGGTCAAGTTTGTCACAGTGCTGTACGCAGCCCCCTCCCCATCCTCTGCCCCTTCTTCCCCGAGAGCTGCAGTTAGCGCCCGAAGATGATGGTACCCACGTCCCTGAGATACTGCTACCGGGGCAGGGGGGGCTCGGGGCTGCGGATACAAAATAATACCCCGGGAAATAGCGCTCTAGCATCCCGTCTGCCCTCTTTGTTGTGCAGAATTACCGCTTGGGTTGCCTTCGCCAACGATAATTCCTGCAGAATTCTTGTAGGCAACTGCTTATTTGGTGGTGTCAATTACCACTTTCATAATAAGGTTGACACTAGCTGCCACCAGAGGAGAGGAGGCTCCTACCATCAGCCGACTTCTTTCTGAAACTGTTCAGACTAAGTGAAAAGGGAAATACGTTTTTATTCTGAACTTCTGGCCTGGATCCTCAGCTTGCATAAACAAGCAAAGATCTGTCGATTTGAGTATTTGCACTCACGGAGAAGCTGGATTTAAGTATTTGGCTGTAGCTGCCACTGCACTAAATGTAAGGGAAATGGGAATTACCCCTTGATAGGACGAGGGGTAATGGTTTCAAACTGGGAGAGGGGAGATTTAGATTAGATTTCAGGAAGAAATTGTTGCCTGTGAGGGTGGTGAGCCTCTGGCCGGGGGTGCCCGGAGCAGCTGTGGCTGCCCCATCCCTGGAGGTTCAAGGCCAGGTTGGACGGGGCGTGGAGCAACCTGGTCTAGTGGGAGGTGTCCCTGCCCAAGGCAGGGGGGTTGGAACAAGATGGTCTTTAAGGTCCCTTCCAACCCAAACCATTCTATGGTTCTATGAAATGCATCGAACTTTAGACCCAGCACTTGCATTAAACCAGAAAGCAGAGCCTGGGGGTTGGGGCGTGCGGCAGCCCCTGCCCACCAGTGACAAGAACAAACTCTTGATTAAACTTGAACTTTCTCAAGTTCCTGGTTGTGACCTTCTGGTGCCGAGTGTCATCTCGTCAGCTGCTGCTGTGCTAGAATTTGATTCTGCACTTTGATTCTTGTATTTTTCTAGCCCAACCTTTAAGTTGCGGTTTATGAAAATGCTGGATGAATCGCAGGTTTCCAGTTTTATTCCTTAGTTGGGAAGAGAGGGAAAAATCTAGGAACTGCTATTTGCCTCCTATACCCTAATTAAGCTATCAGGATCTGATGCTGATGCAGCTCACAGTGAAGGCAAGGAAGAGACTTGGACGCACTTTAGATAGATCAAGTCTAATGTTCTTCTGGGACAAAACACATTAAATACACATCAATGAGCAGCAATGGAGTGAAAGTGAAGCAGCAATTGTTTTGTATTCTTAACAGATGGATTAAAAATTTAAAAGGAACATTTCTTTTTCATTTTTCCCCCCAATAAGCCTTATCAACGTGAGACTACTTAACAGAAAATCCCTACAAGAAATCAAAATGCTAGAAGAAAGTAAGATTCTTTCTGAGATTCTTGACACCTGAAAAATCTAATTTGAGATAAGACTACTATTGTCAAAATACTTTCCCAAGCATCCAAAAATATACTTTTTAAAAGAAGAGAGTATTTTAACATCTACCTTCTCAAACAGAACACTCTTTTCCATATTACTTACTATATGCAAAGATCAGCTAGTACAATATTGAAATTGTGCATTCAGGTTTTGTTCCCTCTCTGTTTCATGCTTCTGTCTAAATAAACTCCTTGTAATGTCACTTAATTGCAATAGGACCTGAGCAGCCTCCACTGTTTTGTATAGGCAGTATTTGTTGCCCCAGATTGCATCTTGCTGGCCCATAGCGTGAAACAAAAAGCAGTCAGGAGAATTACACATGCATCAGTGACCAAATTAATTTTGGTGTGATTGTCATCTATTTAGTTTTAAACTCTTTGCAAATTTGCAGTGAGTAAGCATGGAGGAAAACAAGCCAGAAATGCTCTTCGAAATGTCTGTACACAGCCAAAAATAGTTTAAATTACAGTTAAAAACTAAAGTGACAGCTGTATAACTGCACAGCAGCAGTTTCTTCTGTCATCTCATAAGTTATCTCCCTGACTTTTCAGTATACATCCCTGGTATAATAATGCACTTATGAATGGCCTACTGTGTATTACATAGTCATAAATGTATAAATAATGGACTATCGTTATGGACCGTGACAATGTATGTTGCACAGGATATGCTCTCTGCTGACTCAAAATCCATACAGAAGCTGGTGTACTCTCCCCGGCAAGCTCAATAAAACCCAGAGGCAAAGCTAAGCTAAAACCCCTTAGGATCTGTTACATCGCAATTGCTGGGTGTTTTGCCTCATTTAGGAAGATGGGATTGCACATTATCACTCCTTAATTGTTCGGACTGCTGAATGTGCAGCTCAGTCATGTCCTACTGAGGGCGAGACCCGTCCTGCCATAGGCTTGAGAGCTTAAAAGAAACCAACACACAGTCACACTTTGATCTTGTTATGAAGAAAAAGCCTTTGTCAAAGTTGGCCAGCGTAAACTTCTGTGCCATATGTACATTTCCAATGAGGACGCTAATGCTTTCTGCAGAGGCAAAGCTGGACAGAAGAGGGGTACCTAGGATGCCAGAATTTCTTTCCTGATACTTCTGAACTTGATGATACTTATGGGAATACTCAGACTTAGGGCCCAAGCCAGGAAAGGAGTATGCCTAAATCTCTTTCATTCCACTTAAGCATATTTTTAAATACCTTCTCCAAGTGAGCCGGTGCTGATAAGACCTGTACAAATGTCTGCAGGAACTCCTTGACTCATGGCTGATGACTTAAGATAATATTAATCGAAAAGAAACCTGCTCTGAAGCCAGTTTATATGTAAACTACCCACCGCAGTGTATTTTGCGTTCTTCTGTGAAGCAGCTGGTATTGGGATCTTGCAGGTTGTTGCACTGAGAGGACACTTGTGATTTCAAAGATATTAGGTATGGATGGAAATACTTCTCTTTCCCTCTCCCCAAAACATAACCTTTCCCCCACCAGGTAAATAGCATCTTAATAGGCCAAAGCACGTTGCTCCTAAATTTAAGTGTACTGTTTTTTCAGCTCTGCTTTGTCTTTATGACAGATGGCACTTAGGAGTTGAGGACATGGAAGCAAAGCATGCAGCGGAGGCTGAATTTCAGCGTCCTTTTGATTCCATCATTAGCTCCTGAACACAGCTGCTGACTGCAGAACCTCACCAGGGCTGATGGAAAAGCTCACAAGAGACGAAAAGCCACCACAGTGTAAATGACCAGCACAAAATCTCCGTATAAAAGGGAAAACCCTTTTTCAAGGTCTTCCGATAGGAATTTAAATGACACAAATGCTTTAGGCTGGGTCTGTGCACAAGGGTGGATTTCAATAACCTAAATAAAAGGGAAAAAACCTCAAACAACCCAAGCTTTCCAAATCCTTCAGGTTTGGTTGGAAAAAGCTTATTTCATCTCCACTTAAAAAAAACCTGCTCCCAGTCTTTGTTCGCAACGCTGCTGTCTTGATGTGCAAACTTCATCTGTAACTGAGGTGAAATTCAGAACATTATTCTGATGCGGATCAGCATCAATCAATCTTTGCACCCACGGTGTGCCCAACACAACCCCTAACACAGTGCTCGTATTCAGAGGAGAGGAATAAACTGAATAATCTGATGCTGCCCGCAGAAGCAATGCTGGACTCTTATTTCCAGCTGGTGGTCATACGCTTTATAGAAGGTGCTGAGAATTTGGGGATGGTGAGTGGGGGGTGGTGGTGTCTCAACATGTGGTCCTGAACAAGCCTGCTAATGCTTTGCAAAAATAGTAGTGAAAAAAAAAAAACCAGCATCCCGAACGCTCAACTTTTACACAGTGCTAGTTGTTTCTAATGTGGTGCAGAAGGCAGTGCAAGTTACTGGTGTTACCAGAGCTCCGTTCAAGGTGAGAAAATCTACCCGAGCTACTGACTAAACAGAGACTCCCTGCGGTGCAAGAGCTTCAGTCTGTATTTGAATATTTTTTTTCCTTCAAATCACTCCTTTTTGTGTTTGCCTAGTTGTATATGAGAATTTTTGCATGACTCTGGCTGTGTGAGAGATATGCTAGAACAGCTGTTTGTGTGATCCGCTGAACATGTTATGACTATTTTTCCACTGTCAATAAACACAAGAAAGAAGAGACATTCTCCAACGCTTAGAAAGGCCATGGGTTTTCCTTGCTCGTGTAGCTTTGCCTATTCTTGTAGTAAGGTTTCTCTCCAGTTAAAGCCTCCAGTTGGTCCATGTGTGAGAGGGAGGATGGGGGGGTCCGTAAGTTGCCAAACACCTGTATCTCCCAGTTCTTCGCACGAACAAAACCCCAAGTACGGAATCTGTGTGAAGAGAGATGGAAATAAAGGGAATGAGCAGGGATCCCGGTGTGCAAGGAGGCAGCTCCCCTGTGGGCTGAAGTCCTGCTGTGCTACTGGAGCATTTTGCTTCCTCTCTCTTTTTCCTTCTCCCCAGAGTCCATTTACAAAAGATGATTGTCGGACTCGGGTGTGTCAGCCGGACTTTGTGCACCGTTGTACACGGAAAGCACTGGGAAAGACAGATTATACCCTTCTAACATAGTTTAAATATGGGCTGGTTCAAACCAAGGATGTCCTGTTGGCTGACATGGTCCCATCCCTGAAGGCCAGCTCAGCTACAGAGGAGAAATATGGATGCTAGTCTGGCTCAGGTGTCCTCAGATCAAGTATCAGCTAGGAATATCCCTGAGAGCCTCTGGAAGGCTGGCAGTGCCACCTCCTTAGCCAGGGCTGGAGTAAAGGAATGAAGGCAGAAGACCCCGTTATAATTTTCAGTCCTTTTCTCTGGTGGTTAACAGCTCTTTGGAGTGAAATGAGAAGGGGAAGTGCTGTAGGGCAGAAGTGCCCTGTTAATTGTGCTTAGGGTGTTTGCGGCACTGGAGGGCACTGTGGGAGTCTGTACAGCCCCTGGTGTCTACAAGCATGAAGCAGAGTCACTGCAAGCCCGTTTGTAGGGTGGGCATCTGATCCTGTGCTGTCTGCTACGAAGGGACGTGTGAAAATAAACCTCTGAAACTCATCTGCTTTACTCTCCTGACTTCTGAAATGGGTGAAACTCTGTAATGGGCAGGACGAGAGGAACAAAGTGTCCTCTACCCGGTTAAGCAGATTGCAAATTTCTTTGTAAAGCCAGCGAGCTTTACTCCTTGGCAGTAATTACCTTTCGGACCATCTGTACAAAGTCCTTGGAGTTCTGCGGCGAAAGCCCTTGGAGCTGGCAGGTACAAGCCTCCAGGGAGGACGCGTGTGCCACTATCAGGATGTTGTTTCCTGAAATAAAGTGAGAAACGCAGGCTGAGGAGGGAGATGAAGCCAGCGTTAGGGACTGGTGCCCAAGATCAAGCAGACCATTTCAAATATTCAAAATGGGTTCAGTTTATCATATAACAACACATTAAACTATCCATATAAGGGGGGGGGGAAGCACATTTAGAGCATTTCTCAATTTTCAGGATAATGGTTAACTCAGTGCTACTTAGTTATAAAATGGTTCTCTGAAGAAAATGAGAATTCCAGCAAGATTTCAGCTGTCTTGTGAAGCACATGCTTTTCTCCTACCCAAAAATTAATTCTGCACTTTAAAACAAGCACTGCTTGTTCTGCTTTAAACAAGCACTTTAATTTCAGTTGTTGGTTTTCCACAGCGATAGCTTTAGATTTCCATTTCCAAGATCTTTCGCAACCAATGCCACGCTATGCTATTGAGGTTTGTGTGCAAACTGTTAAAATAAAAGCTTATAATGTAGAAAAGGACCAGTGAAATTAAATCAGTGAAATCACCAGAACTTAGAAACATCCTATTCCTATATTGTGAGTGAAAAATGAAAGTTAGAGATTTTTTTAATTTCAGTATCGTGTTCGAAGAAATGTTCCACGGTCTTTATGGGTAATATATTTCAGCAGAGCAGCTCAGATGGGTTATGGAAGACGCCCCATCTGATGCTGGTACCAGACAGCAGAGTGCAAATAAATGGTTTATTTATTCCCTTGAGAAACAGCTGGCATTGGGTAGAGATCCCTGAGATATTACTGCTACTTCAGTTTATGGACCTTTCTCATAAGCTGAGCACATCTGAACTCATAGTTCTGACACATGCACGAGTTTCCAGTGTCTGTGAGAGAGGGGATGAGAGGTTCAGGTATGGGAATTCGCTCCTTGAAGAGGGAAAGACTGGTCAGGAATACCTCCAGTCACACCTTAGAGAACCCGTCTTGTTTTTCACCCCCTCTGTAGCACTTACCTTTGCCTTTACATTCACTGATGATTTCTTTTGTTACTTGGTAGCTTCTACTTATGTACGTATCATAAGATTCGGAAACCACTAACTTGCTGACAGGAATATGAGGTCTGTGAGCGGAAAAACAAGTATGGTGAATTGAAAGAAGCCATGAAGTTTTAAGTGCAAGTCACGATTCATCTGCAAGTACCCGTTCCTTTAACCCTTCTACTTCCCCAAATCCCCAGAACCGCGTCTTGTGTCAGGACCACTGTGATGATTTTTAAACTTTGAGGCCGAGATGTTTACCATTCCTGCGTTACGGTATTTCAGCTAGCTGAGGAAAATAACAGCTTCGTCCCAGTTGGTGGAGGCAGTGTATGCTGGTTGTACTTGTGTCACTTTTGCAGTGGCAATAATGATGCCACGTTGTGTGTATTTAGTTCTGTGCCCTCTGATCGGCAGATCCCAGGGCTCACCCACCCACACGAAGCTAGTGAGTGGCAGGAGAACAAGATCTGTACCCCGCAGGAGTGGGTGAACCGGAGGCGACAGCGGGACAAGGACGGATGGTCCCAGCAGGTGACAAGGTGACAAGCCACCGCCCAAGCCATCTTTGCCAGACGGAGGTCTGCCGCCACTTCCAGCTCGGAGGCTGGGCTGACAACATCTGTGCCTGTCGGAGGAGACCGGGCAGGTCCAGGGAGAAACGCGGAGCGTGGAGAAGGCAGGTGCTGGCTCTCTTTGCTGCTCACGCTTCCGCGGTGAAGGGCAGAGGCAAGCTGCTGCTTTGGCCATCTGCGAAGCTGCAGTGCCGGGAAATGCCTGGAATTCAGCCGGCCTCCTCCCGGGCCAGGGCGTTTCAGTGAATTGCCTGGCCGGGACTCTGGCCAAATCCGCTGGAGTAGGTGGATGTGCACAGAGGAGCAAGCGATAGGAAGCAGAAGGCTGTGTTTTCGTGCTGTGGTGCTAGGAAAAAACCTAACTTCTCCCTCCATCCAGTGATCTGATCTATCTACAGGGATTGCCCTTGTGAGAGGAGACAGGGAGCAGCAGGAGGGCTGTCTCCCAGTCCCCCAACGAACCAGCTGAATACGCAAGAGCAGGCTCTTTTCTTGGGCTGAGAATATTTGTTGTGGTCTTCCCAGAAGGCGTGTGTTTCCCGAAGCAGAGGCTCTCCTGTGGTCCAGCTGCTCTGCCGAGTGTTAGCCATGCGATACCCTTTCAGGGATAAATACAGTGTAAGGACTTCTATTTGGATAGAGTGTTGGAATTTTAGCAGAATTTTGGAATTGGGTGCAGAGTGTTGGAATTTTAGCTGCAGACTGGAAGGATGCAATGCAAGTGGCTTATAGTATAAATAGGTTTGAAAAAAAATCAGGTTGGGGTTTTTTTGTCACTTTTTTCTTCTTTTTTTTCTTTTTAATGTTTCAACTGCTTGTTCCCCTTGAGGGCTCTTAAACACACGGGTGCACTAGGACACCGGGAGACACTGGCATTTCTGGTGATACCATAACCACAAAAGCCCAGCCACAAAATATTTGTCACCAAGCCCATGTAGGTGGAACTTCTGTGTATGTATGTGATGTGTGTATTATAAATGTTTTGTTTCTATTGGAGACTGCTCAGCTGGTGATCAGGCTCACACTAAGACAGAAAGTGCTATTCTCTGCAAGAAGTCATAGCGGTACAGGTATTTCAGCAGTGAGGTGCAGTGGAGGACTGGAATTGTGTGACCTTTCCAGAGTTTCCTTCTTTGTGGGAGCTCTTTGAGTCTGGCTTGTATAAATGAATCATAAATTTGAGAGTAGGAAGCCCGAACAGATCATCTTGTCTATTCTTTGCCACATGACTACTTCTGCTGGGTTTTATTTAGCCTTTCTCTCTGCAGCTTACAGTAAAAAGCATGTGCGGGTTAGGCTGGAGGGCACCACGGCTGCGATGCTTCATGGGGGAGTCAGTGGAGTCTTGAGTTTCCCTCCGCAGCCCGGCTGGAGGTTGCTCCCAGAACCCCCCGTGTTTTTGGCGATGATGTTGGGCACACAGAGGTCCGGCCACGCGGCTGGATAAAAGGAAAGCAGCAGAGGCTGGCAGCAAGGGCGTGAGTTCGGGATGTGGAGCCTACGCAGGCACCAGGAGTGGGCTGTGCAGCCGCAGGGGGGGCTGGCAAAAATGCCGAGCTCTGGGAAGGTCAGCTCTGCGCTTTTGGAGCAGCTCTGTCAGGGCCCCCGAGAGCCACGCGAATTATCTTTGCGAAGCGGGAGGAAAGATCAGTGGTGCTTATCCATTTGCCATTCAAATGTTTTTTAACCAGATGTTTACTTTGTTTGCTTCCACCGACTGTTTTGGGGGTTGAATACCATGAAAACCTGAGGCAGAAACCTGCAATTTTTTCCACTAAAAACTTTTCAAATGTAACTGCTGAACAGTGATAAATGTTTAGGGTTTAGCTCTTTGATAGAAAACCTCTGAATTTTGGTGTCACAGGAGACCCTGAATTGCTGACAGATGTAAACATGTTCCCCAGGGTGAGGCAAAGCTTACGATTAAGATCCATCACCATGCTAATCACAGTAGAGAGACGGAGAAGATTTTTGCTCTGGGGAAGGGAAGAGCGGGTGTGAATGAGCGCAGGATTCACTTCAGCCTCTGAACATGATGGTCAGGGAACCGGGTCAGCAAAACAAGTTCTGTTAGCTGAGCCCAAACTCCTAAGTTTTAGGAAAAGGTTTAAAACAAAGAAAAATACTTCGAGGGTTTCCTGGACATCTGAAAGGTGTCCAGGACAGAAGGAATACTGGAAAGAGGAGCTCCACGATCAGCAATATAGCCGGACCTTGCCAGTGATGTGGGAAATTTGGTTTAGAATAGGCCATTCTCAGGTTATGTTCAAGGCAGCAGTGTTGAGCGTGCTCTAAGTTTGTTCCGAGAGCCTCAGCAGCTCTTAAGCAGTCACTGCTTAAATTTAAAAACTCAGCAGAGTGTTACTCTTCAAAAACAAAGCCAAAAAGCCACGCAAGACCCTCTCACCCCCCTTCTGCTACCTGTAGGTTGTATCAACGCTTAGAGTAGCTGCAGCTAAATCCACAGGGGGTATCCAGGCAGGTAGTGTGCTCCCAGAGACCCACTTGGTCCACTCAAACAAGCCCGGCTCTATTCGAATTTTCAGGTTGTTCTCCTGTTGCATACCTGGAAAAGGGAGAAAGGAGACCAGATATCACTGGAAGTAGCTGGGGAAGAAAGCAGCAAGACTTTGCAGCTTTAATACTTAAGTTTGATTGTAAAATATATTTTTTCTCTCTAAGTTGTCAGTTGATTAATCGTAATAACTAATAGTATGAACGATTAACTCTTTGGTATTATGTACTCGGCATACGACACGCCAAGGAACGTAAACCTCTGGCCGGCAGCCACATGCAATATGCCGAGCCTAGGTGTGACTGTATTTTGGACCTGTTTTTCGACCGTTTCCAGTGCCAGGGCATCTCATGCCTCTATCACCATTTCCCACCCCAGTTTCTGGGTGTGAGGGCCAGCACGCTACTTGCCTAAGCGCTTGTCACACCATGCAATTAGAGAAGGGCTCCTTACGGCCAGTGTCGCGCTAATGGGATGTATCCTCCCATGGAAATAGTTCTCCCTGAAGTACCATTTACTTGGGTCCCCCACGCCAGGCTCCCTTTTATCTGATTGGCAGTGTTTTTTCCCAGAAAGTGAGGAGAAGGCAGCCTTTGCTGCTCGTTGAGTTCTTACCTTTCAGGATGTTGTGTGCTGTCTGTACACACCGTAGGGATGGGGAGCTGTAGATGTAGTCTACAACGGTGTTCGTTTCTAGCAAGGCTTCACCTGCAAGCAAGTCCCAACACCCATGAATAAAACCGGAAAAATGGCATCGTAACAGCAACAGCAACGTGCAGGGTATCTGCCACCCAGCAAGGAGCTAAAGCCGCTTCCCAGCTGCACTGCTTGTGGTCTGGGAAATATGTGTACCCATCGTATTTAATTCCAGTGGTGTGTTGGGCGCTGCCATCTGCACAGTTGTGCAACTGGGATACGTTTTTTCTGTGTGTGTCGCTCCACGTGCATCTAGGTACTTAAGCTGTACGCAAAGAAGTCACAGCAGCTTTTGCTCGGTTTCTGCTTCTCTTAGATTTAGCGCAAAAGCAAACAGTGTGCTGAGAAAAACTGTGGAGAGCTTGAATTTAATTTAATGTCATTTATAAGCTGTAAATCAGAATGATTCAACTTAACTCAAACCCAACGTAATTCAATTGGCTCAATTCTTTGCTAGTATAAATTACCATTTCATTACACAGGTAGAAGATCACTGAAAATGAGATAAGAATCAACTCCACTATTAGGGTTATTAATATTCTTGCAATGCCTAAGGGAACCAAATGGGAACAGGAATCTGCTCAGCATTGCCCAGACTTGTAGTAAAAAAGAGTTATATTTTCGTTATATTTGAAGAGGCAGGACAAAGAAGTGGGAGCAAGAAGGGATTATTAACCTTGACTTCGTATGTTTAATGATGGCTGTAACCATGTCAAACGGACCTATAAATCTCTCAAGAGAAGTGGGGTAATTTAGAAGGAGCGGCACATCTAACAGCCCTCCGTCACGGGCAAGCTGCTCGTTTGCTTTAGTCGTCAGAGGAATTATGGCTCCGGCAATCGTCAAGGTCGAGCCCGTGCCGCTGCGGCGGGGAGTGGATGCCTGCAGATGGCTGGCGTGCCGCAGCCGCGCCGGCAGGTTGATGGCGTCTGGGTCACGTACGCAGTTGCGTACTCGGACCCGTTTTATGACAGCAGCGAAGCGTGCTGTGATTGCTCCCAGATTCGCCTTCTATTAACGTGCATACTGCGAACCCCGATGCCATGTGGCCGGGAGTCTGAGCATCCTGCTGTTATGCAGTGATTTATTTTTGTTTAAAAGGCAAGTATAATTTTAGCTGCCCTAGTTTGAATGTGACCAACACGAGGTACTCTAAAGGATTTGAATTTGAGAAAATGCTAAGTATTGCTCTCTGAAGCCCATGTCTTTAAGGGGCCGGGCTCCCCTTGTCACAATGCTCTTTGACCACCACATAATTTTCTGCCTATATACAAACCAACAGGCTCAGAAGTCAGGGACAAGGATGGGGGGGTGGGAGAACACTGGAAATGATTTGAACTGTGTTTTTGCCAAATGAGCATAAAGCCAGGCAGGCCGATAAAAGTATATTGGTGTGGCAAACTGCAGACCAAAATCTAAGATTGTCAAATCAAGGAAAGTGCATATTTTGCATGAGGTGACCGTCACACTGCTGCATTTTTCACCGACATGGGTGATAACAGCATCTTCCAGCGTGGCACATTTACAGGGTGGCAGCGAATGGTGGTGGCTCTGGTTTTGTACCATGTCCTAGTTTTTGTGCTTTGTCTTTACTTCAGCTGCAGCAGCTGGAGGAGTCAAGGTTTCCCTTGAAAGACGGGGCTTGCTGGGGGAAGGTGAAGGGACTTTTCAAAGGTTCTTGAAACGTCTAAATCCCGTTAGTTCAGGGTGCCCAATTCATTTGCATTAGCAAAGCTTCCCGGGCAAACTCTTATCTGCTGAGGACAACTCACCAACAAGCCTTGCCTGCGTACAGCCCAGCACGGTGATTGGCGCGTCTTTTTCATAATCCCTGAAACCGCCGCTTCTTTGAGGTAAGCTGTGAGGCATATTCAGGTTACTACGCATATACCTTCCTGTGAGGGAAAGGTTAGAAGCAGTTGCTGGAATTATTTGAGAGGCAGAGAGAGCATCACCCCTGTTTCTACCCTCTTTCACCACCGCGATGTCCCCCCCCTCGCAGGCGCTGCCTAGACCTGGCTGTCGAGCAGTATTTCCCACGTAAAACTATCAGGAATCTAAGAAAATTAAGTATCAGTCTAAAATCAGCAGAGAATGTTGCTAATTTTTTTTAAGTTATCTTTAGGACAGATTTAACGCCCCAAAGGAAAGTGATTTCCATCCTACAACAAATGAAACCCCAAATGTGACGCTTTTACGGGAGGCTAAAATGTCAGAGCTCTTCAAACATAATTTAGAAAGAAGGTAGTTGTAAAGTCATCCTTTTTTCCAATTATTTTGGCTACAAGATATGGGCATTTTTTTTAATTGGAAAAAAGACTTTTGATAAATTCCTGATCGGCTCTAATGCCAACAGAGCCTGAAGTTACAGTCTGTTAATTATAGTTTGAAACTCAAGCATGTTACCGGGTTACAAATTCCAATTTCTGCCCCAAAAGGCACTCTGAACTGTACCTGTAGTGGTGTTATTTCCTTTAGGACTGAGCACCAAACGTGCAAAAGAGGCGTTTCCTGATTGTAGTAGATGTTTGCACTGGACACACTGACTACCAACACCGTGACTTCATTTCCACGTGAAAATGCTCTCTGGTGATGTTACTTTCATGGAATCTTTTCTTGCAATAGTTTCCCAGATATTAGCAAGTGTAGTATTTTACTCCCCGGCTTGCGTTTCCGCTTCTGACCGCGGCCCTGCCATCGCAGAGCGCTGCACTGACGTGCTCTGCCACTGGCAACTGCTCAAAGCAAGGTTTTGTGTTAGGAAATCACAGGCTTCCATCTAAGCTTTGCCCCAGGCAGCTGCCACTCTCCTTCCTTCATCTAAACCTTGCGCCTGAGGGACCCGCGGGAGCCGGCTCACCTTTGGCATCAAAACACTGTGACAACCAGTACTTCCCAAAAACGACATCCATCCGTTCCCCGTGTCTGCAGACAAACAGGCAGCGTTTCTGAGGCCCTGGCTGGCTGGTTATTCTCAGGGGCTGGAAGAAAAATTACAGGAAGTTTGACCTTCATCAAAGTGGAAGGGTTTTTCTGAGATCTGATTTACTAATGGGAGTCAGGACCAGGTCCCTCTTGCTTTACCCTCACGCAAACGTGGGTACAGGAAACTCTTCTGAAGTTGGTAAATTTATGCTGATATAAAACTGATAAAGTGAGCAGAGGATGGGGCCCTGCCGCCCCGCATTAAGAGCATGTTTGGGGACAGCAATGTCTTCTGTGTCTGTGGTTAACTGTGTCACTCAAAAGCTTGTAGAGAACTTGTGATTTCTGATGCAGGCAGTGAAAGGAGACCAGAGGGTAAGTTTTCGGGGAAAACCCAGTTGCTGGAAACTTGCTACTAAGACTGCATGTGATTTATATGTGTGTGTGGGTCCCTACCTGCACGTTCTGGCAGATGATAGTGAGTGGCCCCGCATCCCCGGGCCCTTGGTCTTCCTGCTGTCTTCTTTCCAGAGCTCCGTCAGTGAAGGCTTGAAGGGATGGGGAAGACGTAGTATTCAGGATTGAGTAGGACCTGCCAAAAATCGGAAGATGTTAGCTTTGGGAATGCTTTGGACTTTGTGTGCTTAGGCTGCAGTAAGGACATTTCTGTAGTCTTCAGGAACTGATGATGATTAGTGTTGTCACGTTATTACATTATTATTTGTATTTTAGTGCTGCCTAGAGAGCACCTCGCTAGGTGATGTACACACATGAAGGGACAAATCCCATCTCACCAGGCTTTCTGTTTCCTTAGAAACAGTTTTACAGAACAACAGTTCCCAAACTTTGGTCTGCGAGGCTCTGTCAGCCCTCAAATATTCTCATGGAAAACGCCAAGACCTTCCTCGCAGCCACAGGATGCTCGCTAACATCATCTGGGAGCCAGCTGCACATTACTTACCATGCTCTTGTGGACCAAAGTTTGGAAACTAAAGGCTACGGGGAGTTTTCACTCACCTCTGTAGCACAAGCTATTGCTTCAGTACAGAACTGGAGCACAGCCCTGCCTCTCACGCTGGGCAGTTTTCAGGGTTCCTGTGCACAAAATAGCTTGTAAGCCCTGGTAGGGACATGGCATATTCAGTCTGGGTGGTTGTTCCTCTGTTTTTCAGTGCCGTCTATTCCGTTTCCCATCTACAGTGGCAATTTATTCTCACCAGTGCTTCCTGTTAAGTGTAGCCAAAGGGATATAATAGATCCCATTCTCCCTCAAGGGGCTTATCTCATGATGGTCCCTCTGAATAAAGCTCTCATGCCCAGACATTCAAGGACTTTGACCAAGACCCTCGGGAGTAAACTCAGACAGGCAATTACAGAAGCTGCAGTGACCCTCTGCGGATTCGGTTGCATTGTATGGGTTACGTTTGCTTAGTCATTGAAAAAAAACATTGTCAGATAATGTATATGGTCATTTACTTTGACAGAAATAGTTGCCATTGCTTGCACTTTTTCAGTGCCTTAAATATGTCAGAAGTTGTTTCCTGACTAGCACCTAGTTAGGATAAAATCTCAGAGGGGTTTCATAGCTGTTAAAATAACACCAAGTGCCTCTACCAATGGAACAAAAATAGGTCATCTGCGTTTTTGTAAAGAACTGGTCTTCTGTGAGATCATATGATTTGCACCAGTTTTAAAGAAGAAAAAAATACCACACCGTTGGTCCCGATGTCAGTCCCCTGTCTGGTGGAATTAGGGTGCAAGAGTAAGACCGAGCTACTTGCTTATTTGGTCGGGTGAAGATGCCATGAAGGGAAGCGCTGGCAGGGAAGGGGAGCAGGAGGTGGGAACCCACTGTGCTGGGCACAGCAATGTTGATCCTCAGTGTCCAACAGCCACTGAGGAGATAACCTCTCCAGCCTCCTGCTCTTGCTCTTTCGGACCTGACCTTCTAGCATTACCAATTCTCGTAAGCACATTTATTTTATTGGTGGTGAGTTCCCAATAAGGGCTGGGCTTGCCCCAAGGAACTGTCCCCCTCACTGCCCAAATGCAGGTAGAGCATCAGAGGTCGGGGCAGCAAAGATCTCCGAGTTAGGCACTCTGAGGTGCAACTGGGGTAGTGGATCTTGAAGGGGAGTTAAGTGTAGGTGGAAGAGCTTTGTGGATAAGCTGAGGGAAATATTACCGGGTGCTGGGGTGAGAAATCACGTCTAACCCTCCTCCTCAGAATATACACATGCGATACACTGCAGGCAGAAGTGCAGTCGGACCGCACTTCCAGCTGGCAGGATAAGGCCAACTCTGATCCAAAAGCTGCCAGAGTGCGTTCGCGTGTGCCAAGCCCAGGGCGGCTAAACCCTCAGCAGGGAGCACAAACAGACATTTATCACTGTATTAAGCGGTCAGCTTGGAGTGCGTGGCAGCTAGCACAGACACATCGTCACTGACCTGAAAACTTGAGTATCTCACTGCAAGAAGAATCCGAATTTCTTAGCTAGGACCCATCTCTGTTGCTGTGCAAAGTGCATCTTGAGCCTGAGCTCTCTGCCTTTACCTCTGTGCTGCAGCTTCCAGCCCCTCATCCCGCCTCAGCCCTTTCCTGCTTTGCCCACATGACAGTCTTTTAAGGACACTGGCCTGGAGAATACTAAGGATTTGTTTGGTTACCCCTCTTCCCTTTGCCCCCAGGAGCTGCTGCACAGTTTCTGAGACTTTTTCTCTCTAAGCCCTTATTAAAAGGCCATGAATGCTTTACTATCTATTTATAAACGCTAGGATTCGCTGTGAATGATGATGAGGCAAAGGCATACTATCTTGCTGTGGCTGGAGGACAGCCACCAGTCTGACTTCAGGGGTATCTCCTTGATGTTGCTGGAAAACTGAAACCGCTGAAGCCATTTCAGCTTAGTCATCCTCTAAGCATAGGTCATTGTTTGGAAGCTTTTCCCAAAGGCTTGTGGTTCCTCTGCTTGGCAAACAGGGACTGAAGGCTGACAACAACATCTACTGTCTTCTGGAGGATGCCTTGCTTTCACTGCTGTGTCAGTCTGCGTCCCTGGAGGCAATGTCCTCCCGGGCAGGGAAGGGCCTTGAAGAATGGAGATGCCGCAGCAGAGGATGGAGAAAGGGTCTCTGTCATGGCCCAACAGTGCTGGTCCTCAGCTCTGTGTAGGACAAGATTCCTCTGCTGCATCGCTCATCGTTATCTAGAGGAGAGGGATCCCTGGGGAAAACGAGCCAGCCATTGTTGCAGAATGGGAGGAAGACAGAGTGGAAAAAAAGCCTACTGAGGCCCAAATATAGCTGAAAAAATTAGGGCTGTTTTTCCTCCCCCTGGTACTTGTGCCAAGTCTGATTCCGCAGGCTTATTAAAGGGGCAAGGAACAGCTTTGGCATCTCACAGGGAGCTGAAATAGACTGCTGTGTAATATCTACAGTGCTTCTATCCATTTTGGGGCAGAGCAGGCGACTATTTCTGGCTCTGGTGGTAATGGAAAAGCAGTGCAGGGAACCATCGCAAGTTTTAGGTTTTGGGTGGTGCTGGGTGCACAGATACAAAGACAGCACACTCACTTCTGCCACGTGCCTTTACGTGCCTGTGCAGAGAGCTCCGTGGTCTTGAACGCTTGGTTTTTGTGGCTTCTGTGGGGCAAGTAAATTCTTCTGCCTTTGCTGGGCTTCCCACCTCCTCTGGGCTGTGTGTGCTGAGGGTGAAGAGTTTCTTCTTATGACTGGTTAGTCCACTAATTTTCAGGCACGAAAGGCAACTTAGAAACCTTAGAAACCCAAGTTTGCTGGGGAGCTTTTAAGGTGGATACACATATACACATACATCTTTAATACCGGGTCTGTAGTTTGGATTCATTCCAAGTAGTTTCAGCTCACCCGTAGCTTCTGCTGCTACCAGAAGAGGATTTCCACCTTGATACCGTACAGGGGAAAAAGTACTTCTATTATGAACATACCTATAGCCAGGTCATCTCCTAGGGTCAGTCAGAACGCATCTCCTGACATTGACACAAACACAAGCAGTTCCTCCCCTCAGGAGACTCCAGGGCTTGTATCAGAAAGGTTATTTTTCACTCGCATACCCTTACTGAGGGGATGGCAAGAATGGGTTACACAGACTTAGGATCTGGGTTGCGTTGTATGGTACGCTGAAGAAATTTATCTTCAGTTATTTTCCAACCGATGGCCCCGATCAGAGATTGAGTGTTTCTCCTCACTGTTACCAGCAGGTCCAGTCCTTGGCATGAGAAGAAATCACGCAGGGATGTGCCACAGCCAGCAAAGAAATGTAGTTTAGGCATACGGAAAATCCTTGGGGTTTGCAGAATAGAAATGATACCATTCCTATTTTTAGTAGACAGGGAAAGGATTCAGACCTGGAGCCTCTCAAGACACAACCTGGTTTCATGGGTAGTAACTCTGCCCTGAAGGCAAAGCTTGTTCTCCCCTATTAAACAGATCATCAGGCTTGACCTTCTTAGTGATGGCAGCCTGGTGGTACAGACCTTACCACAGGGCAGGGACATCTTTATGTTGTACGTTTGTACAGTGCTAGCCAGGAAGGTCTGTGTGCCGGGCAGGGCTCTTGATATCTATGTGAATATTAGTCATAAAACCCATGTCCTGCAAAGGCCACAGTTCAACTTCTTCTCCACTTGAGCAGTGCAACAGGGAAACCCTTTTCAGGTGAAACAGGCAGGAACTGGCAATCTAATTTTGCCGTATTAAAGACCTGATCAAATATCCCAGAAACAGCATTTTGCCTGTCGTATCTCTTGCGTGGTATAGCCAGGGTGCTGCAGCCCAGAGCGAGCTGTATTTTTGCGATGATCTCAATAATGCATGATTTTCCCTTGAAGAATGCAGTCTCTTGTGACTAGGAGGGAAGGCTCCATGGCTGTCATTTGTTTCTTTTTCGTTCTCTGCAGGGATGAAGCAGGACATGGCAGTGTACACAGAGGCAGCACAACCCAGCCCCCAGGACCACAGCATCGTTTTCCAGCAGCAGCTTCTGTCCAAACCCCCGAGCTGGGTCCCGTCTCCTGCACTCTGGTGAGTACTGCCATGCTTACTTTCTACGAAATAAAGGTATCTGTGCGCCGTTCCTCTCTCACCCCAAGGATCCTACCATGAATACCATGGCCTAGGCGGCAGTGGGGCTCAGGTTGTCCCTAGCTTGCTGTATTGTTTTGACCAAATGACATTCCGTAACATAATATTCCCTGCGGGAAGCCGTTGTGTAAAATGAGACTGTTTCCGGGTATGTAATAATGTTTTTGATAAATGCTCCATATTGCATGCTCCAATCCATGATTTATAGTCTTCAGCGGTAATCAGGGAAGGGGCATTTCCTTTCTTTGCTTGTCTGGAGGCAGAGGTACTGGAGTTAAAAACATTTGGCTTTCCTTTTAGTTGCTGCTGCAGTAGTAATTCTTTCCCATGCTAGACCCTAGGCCTCAAAACCCTTCCAGGCACTTGAAGAAAAAAAAGTAGAATCTGGCTGCTTCACTGTATGTGGACCAGAGACCATTTTGGCTGGCAAATTTTAGAGGAAGAAAGGATGATCTTGCTGGATTGGAGACTGGAGGGTCTGGATTGAGTCCTCTTTTCATACAAACTCCCTGATTGACTTTGCCCACGTGTCTGGATTTTCATTTCTTTAAGCCTTGGTTACTGGAGGTCTTTTCTTTCCTCATAATGAAAGGTGAGATGAAGTTTGATGGTGGTAGACTTGGTATAGGTAGTTTTGTTCTGTTTGGCTAACGTATGGATGAAAGCCCTTCATTAGTAGTGGTCATTTCTGGGAAGGCAGGTGAAAAAATAATAGATGGTTGTGATAAGAGGGGTAAACAAGCGAGTTTGTGATATGTTTGTCCCTGCCTGACGGACTTCTGGGTTGGGCAGGACTCAGGGCTAAGCCAGGGCTGGTTTACAGAAGGGCAGTGGCCAGTGGCAGTCACATCTGGAAGCCAGCCTGCAAGCTATGGGTGCCCTGTGCCTGCTCTCCATCTGTCATTCACCACGGTGCATGTGTTAAGCCTGAAAAGTCAGAGGCAAAAAGACTCGCTTGCGCTTTCTGCTCTTATTTCCTGCATTTTGCTCAATTTGAGGAGCTGTTGGATTGGTTTCCATTAAGTGCCAAGTTAGGTCAGTTCCTCGGGGTGTCCTGTGCTGACACGGGTTACCGAATGCTTTCTCTTTCTGCTCAGATTCTCTCCACACAGGTCATGTTTGCCCACTGAAATCTGAAATACGAACTGTCTGTGTTTCATTCTGTATCTTCATCCCTTCCCTTTGTAAGTAACCTGCTTGCTGGCGTGGCTGTAACCAAACTTCTGTACCTGCAGGGTGCTTTGCAGAGGGGCAGCAGGCAGGAACACGCCTCTTCCCTCTCCTTGCGCTCTTACATACAAACTGCTCCCCGTGCTCCAGGTTTGTCAGAGGTGTTTGCCTGCTGAGAGATGCAGACAGCCTTGCAGGAGTGCCCAGATCCCCCGCTCAAGCACTAACTTTTTATTGCTGTTTGACTAATTCCCATGAAAATGAAGAGGCATAAGGCATAAGCTTATTCAGAGGGTGAGGTCTGTATCCTCACTGAAGCCAAAGGCAGGCAGGCAACTAACCGCTTCTGAAAATCTTGCTAAGTATCTTAAGAAACATTGCTGATCCCAAGCCCTTTTCCCCAGGGAATTAAACACGGAAGATCTCGCTTCCTAAAATAATGCCCAAATTTAAACCTTCCTGATCCTAGTCCCAGCACAGAGGTGTCTACACAGCAGTGGCTCTACAGTGGCCATCTGCTCCAGCTCCATTAAACCAGCAGCAGCAATCCTATGAGTAATAGTTGCTGTAACATCTTAGTTAAATAAATCACATCGTCCTCTAATCCCATGCACGGGGATAACATCTGCTCTTCCTTTGCTTATGAGATGGGGTTCTGAGTGCCAGTACACTTCCCCCAGGTGACCACCTCAGCAGCCCTGGGAGAATCTTCACTTACCCAGGTGAAATCCCAACTGCTTGAGCCCCCTTTTTACAGCAAAGGAAACGGGACTGAGCAGCTTTACCTACCCATGAAACACCCAGGTCCCACATTCATCCGCCTTCGTGATGTAATTTTCAGGCAGTAGCCCAGAACAGCCAGTTGCAAGGGAAATGCCATAAATCCAGCCCTCACTTGTACTTGTTTGTTCCACCGGGGACATGAAAATAAAATCCCCTGGGACCAGCTCGAGTTCATCATCATTCTGGGGGGTGTAAGGATAGATCACTTGCAGAGTCTGGGGGAGGAAAGAGAAGCACAAATGAGTGAAAGGATTGTTTATGGAAGGGAACCTTTAGCAGAGCAGGGGAGGAGCACTCCCATACTGGACCTTTAACCTGAGCAAGGTGTGAGCAGCTGTCCTTATAATGCATCACTTTGTGCTTCATCCAGGAAAGCTTTACCTTCAGGGAATTCCTGCCAATTCCCACTCTTTGCTGTTGGAAAGCTTTTCTAGGTATTAACTCCTTCGCTCTTTGATTCCAGTCATGTCTCTGATAACCAGGCAGGAAAAGGGGGGATGACTTTTTAGGGCACGCAAAAGCATGACTGTGTGCTTAAATCTAAGTGTCCTGGTAAAAAATGGAACCGAATTCTTATTGGGACCGGAAATTTACACAGCTCTAGTGATTAGCGACCATTTTTGGTTTACCTACTCATGCTTGATCTGAAAAGAGCAGTTTTCCTTGTTGCTGTTGCTTTTGAAGACAAGGCAGAGACACTGTCGGGGGGCTAACAGGTTTGACCCTGTGAAACCCTGCTCTCAAAACTGTTCATGAGAACACACGGGGGAAAAAACAGAGGCGGTGAGAAATACTGGCATGTGGCCACATTGTTGTCTTTGTATTTCCTAACGTGAAGAGGATTAAGTTAAAAGGTGGGGGAAAGATCAGTGAGTGTAATTCTGTAATCTTCTCTTCACCGGAGCATGAGGCAACCACATGTATTAAGTGTCTATCAGTAACTTTCCGTGGAAATGGATACAGCAGCCCCCCATTTAAAAGGAGAACAAACAAGTTATTGTCCCTGGCCAAGCCTAACTTCTGCAATAGCATCACGCAAAGAAAAACCATGATCTGCTGAGCAGCTCTGATCTCCTGATGGTGTCAGCCCGTTTGCTCACTAATCCTCCTAGACTATTTGTGGTATCTTCAAAGGAGGATGGAAAGTAGTCACTGTCACCTGATACCACAAGGCCAAAACCTCTACACAGGGCTGCCTGAAGTTAGATATGCAAAGATTTGAGCTGGTTTTCAGCAGCAACTCCCTTTGCAATGAGCCATAGTGTTGACTACTTGCAGCTTCTAAAGGACCAGATGACTCTTTGAATAGGAAAGGAGGCTGTCACGCATGGGAAGCACGGCCTGGTCAGAGCGCCATGCATGGGAAACTTCAGCTCTCCAGAGGTTTTGACATCTGTCTACTCTGTGGTGTATTGTGTGCCGGACTAAAATCACTTTTTCCCACTCCGCCACAGGTTTTGTGTGTCCGATTCTGGACAATGCGCTTTGGTGGGATTAATCACCTCCACCTCAGGCGTCTAGTGCACTGCCTGAGCAGGCGCCTTTTGGGGATTCCCTCCTCCAGAAGCTGATTCATCTCATCCTGAGATAGGCATCTTAGATGGGTCAGATGACTCACTTTCTGGCGGTGCCTGTTTCTCCCCACTGAGCCTCAGTGCAAAGGGAGCCGCAGACTGGCTCAGACTTAGAGGTCTAACTTGGGGATATTTACAGGTTTCTCTATGCCCAAGATCCCAATCTACAAAATAGAAATAATTTTATTTTTCTTCTGTATATTGTGTCAGAAAACAACATTATTAAGAAAACTATGTTAAGACACTTAGCTACTGCAGTTAGAGAATCCGTAAGAATAACTGAAGTATACAGGCCATGAGGGTAAATGTTTCTTACATGGTGAAACTCAATGCTGTGATTAATAATAATGTCAAGCCTGTACCGAAGAAACAGACAGCGGCCAGGTTATGATACTGGCCTGGTTGCTGTGAGATCAGACCAGCTTACGTTGACCTAACAGGAGAGTCATCGTTAGAATTAATTAATCCAGCTGGACATTGTGCCCACAAGAAGCAAGAAATGAAGTGGGTGAAACAGCAAGTCTACATCGTATGAGTAAAAAGCTAAAAAAGGCAAGATGGTCTGTTGGTTAAGATGACTGGAGGGATGGGGGAGATGTATGTCCTTGTGGGACCTGAGGCAAATTCCTTAATGTCTGTATAGCCTGTGCTGTGTATTTGTGCAACTTTCAGCAGGGGACATGGGAGTCAGCTCGCTGCTTGTGAGCACTCTTGAGCCTGAAATGCAGCTAAAACAGCCTGCAGCTCTGCTAGGTCCTCTTTTCTTTGAATTTTTGGACTGAAACAAGCTCCAGAAATTTACCTCGTGATTAACGAAGCGTATGTCTCGGGAGAATATCGCGGCGACCCAGTCGCAGCCCAGCTTGACATCAATGTTCTGTGCTAACTTCTCCAGCGTGGGCAGGTGGCTGGTCTGGAAGTGATAGGCCAGCGTCACGTGGAGCTGCTTCTTGTGGGGCTCCACGTGAACGTCTGCAATGAGAAGACGGCAGTTAACAACAAGTGACTGTCGAGATTAGCAGCTTTTTGACAGTGTAAGAGTGTCTCTCGCCTCTGAACAGGAGCGGGGAGCAGACCTTTTAAAGATAGCTTAAGTGGAGCAAATTGTAGGCCAGTTTCTGAAAAGGCTTAGGGGAAGTCGAACATGAGTTCCCTATACATGTTGCACCTCGGATGAAATTATTAAAGATTTGTGTTCTGATTCAGTCCTGAGTCACACCTGGGAGGAAGGCAAGGCACCCTTGCCAAACTGCCAAAACTCATTTGCATTCAGAAAAAACAATGGGATGGTGTGATAACCATTACTGCAATTTTGAACCCACTGGGTCTTCTGCCAAAAAGGACACTTTTCCAGGAAAGGGGCAGCCTTTCTATCATTCGCACATAAGGATCTCTCCAAAACCAGCAAGTCAACAATCATAATTTTTGCTCTCCCCGCTCTGTTCCCTCTCCTACAGTAGCAATTGCAATTCCGTGGAATTTACAGGTTCATGCGAGTTGATTGAATCTTTTCCCTGGACACTAATTGGATTACCAGTTTGCCCACTGAGGGTGAGGTATTCCAGAATTGTGGAAACAGACATTGATATGGTAATGATTCAAAATGATCCTGCAGAAAAAGAACCTGTATTAGGAAAAGATTCCAGGAAGCAGAAAGGTGAATGTCTGTGTAATATTGGTACTCTTCCGGTAGATGTGAAAATCACAGGATACATTGTTTGCATATAATTTATTCTTGCTTATTCAACCAAAAATTGCAATTAAATTTGACTGATTATTCAGTCAAAATTGCAGCTATTCAGAGACTTGGCTCCAAGTGCCAGCCAGGGGTAGCTTTGCAAGCTCATCCATCTTTTCTTTTCTTTTTTTTTTTTTGATCAGCAAGAAAAAATATGCCCTCGATCTTTGAAAATACCCCAGAGACTTTAATGTGATAACCTGACCAAGCTGTGGACTGCAATGCAGCAATCGGCCTCCCCTAAGAAAGAACTGATTTGGTCTGAATTGGAGCAGTCGCGGGGGCAGAAGCTTGCTGGGAGCCATTGATGCTTCCTTCTTCTGGGCCAGTGTTTTTGGGGCAAGACCTGCCCCTTCTGACTGCGTTGGTCTGGAGGGTACGTCTGCGCTGTGCAGGGGAGCACTCTGCTGTTCTCCCACCGCTGCAGCAGTCCTTGCGCCCGCCTCATGTCTCTGTGCTTGTTGCTGCCTTCCAAAATGTGCGTTTGTAGAGATAACAGCCATTTCCTCCCTCTTCTAAAGGGAAGAAAAGTTCTAGGTCGCTGTCAGGTGAAAGCTAGGCATTTCAGAGGTGTGAGGAACCTGCGTCGCGTCGGTGCCTCTTCTGCTGAACCAGGGGCAGAGGCTTGCAGCTGTTCTACACGGCGTTACGGGGTGCCTGCCTAGCAGGGCACTCAGGAGCTGCCGTATCGTGATGCACTTAAACTCCAGGATGAGCCTGTGATAATGAAGGGCTAAACCGCTTGTGTTGTGACTAGTCCAGGATGAGCGCGACAGCGACGGAGGGTGGGAGGATTAGTCAGGGAGCTATTACAGTGCGCTGATGCCGTTCTGACTTCCAAGTTTGGAGGTAATTGGAGGACACCCTGAGAGCCCGATCAGTAGGGGAGACTGCTGGTGCATGGGGTGCTCTGGTTATTTCCCCCCTCCCAGCTCCCCACAGGTTCCCTCCTCCAGAAGCAGGAGAGGACCACGCAACGGAGCCAGCTGTGTCGGTACTTAGATCAGGGTATTTGAAAAGGTTCCCTCCTAGATTGCAAGCGTACTTGAGGTCTTCTCACAGAGCCTTGTCTGCATCTCAGAAACGCAGTGAAAAATCAAACACAGCCTTTACACAGCTGAGGAAAGTTTTGTGACAGTGTCTTGAGGTAGCGAGTGGAGCAGGAAATGCTCAGCCTTGCAGAGCGTCTATCTGAAAGGTTAAGGAACCACCAAATGTCAACTTCCCTTTCAGGAGATAACACTTGAGACTAAGTGTGAGGTGATCTTTCAACTGAAAAAGCACTGAAACCCCAAGCGCTTGATGGGGTGTTCCCCTCAGGCTCTTAGCTTTCAGGCCACTTTTAAAAATCAGGCACTGGGCTCACGAGTTTCATTTCTTCATGCCACCAAAACTTTGGTTTTTGAAAACACCCAAGCCTTGACCAAGTCCTGAGCTCTTTGTAGCTGCCGGCATAGTCACTCACCTGCTTTAGAAGCAGCCTCTGCAGCGAAGTCTGCAGCAAACTTCTTGAGGACCTCAGCACTTTCTTCCTTGACAAAAAGCCCAATGAAGTTTGAGGACGTGTAGAGCTCCAAAGGCAGAGGGGCAGGGAATTTGCATTTCCACCGCATCACGGTGGCCTGCAGAGCTTCAGTGAGAGCATCGACCTTGCTGTCCTCGCACTGCCAAAGCAAACGGGACAAGCATTCCTCAGGTGCAGGAACATTCCTTATGCCCACCCTGAGCTCTCCAGTGCACTCGGTAGAGAAAGGAAAAGCTTTGGTGGGTGGGCATGAAAGGTCTACCTTTGCGATAATGCAGTGAGGAAAAGCGTGGGGTCATAGAGGAAGGGATGTTTAGAAATCATCTGCCCCTCCCTCGTCCTCAAAGCAGGATCAACTATCCCCGAGTANCCCTCGTCCATTCTTCTTGCTAATGATCACTTGATAATATGAGAATTTGGTCTTCTGCTGCTGCTCTTCCCTGAAAACAACCCGCTTAAAAGCCAGTTACCTCCTCAACAAGCCCAGGCGTCAGGCGGTTTTGGTAATAACACCACCACCCCCCTGAACTCCCGAGCACAAACCCTTCTGCAGCGACGGAATGAAGCGTGTAACGTCTCCAGTCTGGAGCTGGCAGGGGCTGCTCATGAATGAATGCATGCATAAAGGCAAGGGACAGAGGAGCTCTGGTTTACCATAAAGAACTGGCAAAGGGTGATATGTGGGAAAATGTTGTGAGCTTTGTTCTTCCCACAGATCTGCTTCGACTGCTGCCAGAACTCGGAGAGCTTCTGAGCCAGGGGGCCGGTGGGGCGCAGGTAGAGGACGTACTCCCGGGGCAGGGTGTCATCGAGGAACGGGTCACCCACATGGGAGAACAGCCTGAGAGGGAGAAACAACTGTTAGACTGACAGATAAAGACATGTATTTTTTCAGCGACATTAGCTTCGCCTGTCCTCACTCCCTTTCCTTCTCCCTTGATGGAAAAAAAATCAGCTCTGGCAGGTCAGGCAGAGAGGTGCACTGTCTCACTCGCAGCCCATTACCGCTACTAAGTAATACAGAAAATTGGTTTTTAGTTTCAGACTGAGGCTCTGAAGATCTAACCTGGGTCACTGCTTCTGCCTCTCTGACTTTTCGGTGTACAAAATACGGGGAGGAGAGCAGTAGAAATTGCTCAACATCTTTGAAAAGGCAGCTCTCAGTTTTCTGTCTAGGTGCTAGGTTGGAGAGTAGCGGTTCCTTTCTCTCACTGTTTTTTGCTATTACTCGAGATCACAAACTCTCTCAGACAGGGCTTGTTTCTGGATTGCATATTTACAGCACTTATATGATGTCTCACTAATTTTGCTAGTGCTTTTCAGATAATGCCCCTGTTTAAACAGTCCACATTCTAACAGCTAAAAACATTAAATCCAGACATTAATTCAGGCATTAAATTCACTAATTTCTGTGACTCTTTTTAACATTTATTACTTCATACCAACCAGTCGCATGCTGCTTGAACACTTCTTCCACCTGTCGATGCCAGGGCTTTTTGTCTGAAGAGAGAACAAAATAAAAAAAGAGTATTTCAGTGATGCTGGATTATATGGCTATAATCACACCTATTGCTTGAACCTTGGGTCCTTGCTGGGGAAGGACTGTAACGGTGTGTTTAGAAACCTGCGGGATATGCTTTCCATACTGATTCCCTCAGCCCTGGGGCTTCCTTTTGGACGCGCCGCCTGTCAAAGTGTTTGAGGGGCAAAGTCACGCAGCCCGTTCAGAGTGTGAGCTGCGGACCTCTGGGTTCTCCCTGGTGCTTCTCTGGCTAGTGAAGCACCGGCTGCTGGCATTTAATGACCTCTTTGCTGGTCTCATTTGCTCAGCGTGAAAATCAAAAGGTTTGGGTCTGGAAGTGCAGACATTGCAACAGCACCGAGGACAAGAAAAATTCAACTGCCACCAGGTGGCACAAACCAGAGATTTTTCAGATTGCAATAACCTAACAAAATTTGCTGGCTCCCTTCAGTCCTTGCTACATTGAAAGTGCTCTTTTGCCTATTTCCCTTTGGGATGCCTATAAATCCCTTTTCACTCCAGCTAGGAAGACGCAAGTCTTCTGTTCAGCAAGTTTTCCAGTTGCAGAAAAAACCAGCACAGCACTGTGTAACTTGTAGACATGCAACAGTGTTTTCCAAATGCTCGACACAGGCTTTGAAATCCAGCTGTGGATCAGCACAGCTTTGTAACGCTGCAGACTGCCAAGGCGATGAATTCACCCAGAATCCAAATGACATAAATATTTAGCAAAAATTCTGAATGAAGGAGGCAGAAAAGGATAGAAGTATTACGGTTGTGGGGCAGAAGTCAGGCCCTCAGTTGGATGTCAGAGGCAAAGTCCCAACAGGCAATTGGACAGGCAATTTCAGAGCTTCCCATTTAAGGGAAGAAGGGCAGTATTGCTCTCAAACAAGTCCTACAGATCTGGTAGGAAGGGGGCCAAAACGAACGGGACGGTGGTTTCATCTAATTAACCACCACTCACTCGTGTAAAACGGTGTGGGTGGAGGAAGGTCTGAAGAGCAAGAAGCCTTCGCAGAGGTGAAAGTGGGGTCTCCAAGCAGCTGAAGCCAGGGAAGGGGAAGGGATCCTATAGATGGGCAGTGCCAGAAAAGGGTCTTTCCCAGTGTGAGACAGCAGGGAATGCACTCAGGCACCAGCGCAGCTCCCACCGAAGGCAAAGCCCCGTTGCCTGCCCTTCGGCGTGCGAAGGATGGGCAGGGGTACAGGCCAGGGGCGGGCAAAGGCGACAGCCAGTTGTATTCTCCTGTTGTCACTTGAGCCGAAGCAGCTTGCCTCTTTCTTGCTCCGTGGGTTGCACGCCCCGTCTCAGAGCTGCCTGCTGTTAGCGACAGAAAATCTGACCGAGGACAGGAAAACTTCTAGTTTACACCAGCCGGCCTCAAGCCGTAACCTAATCTTACTAAATATGGTATGTTACAGCTTGACAATAGCACGAAAGACTTGCTGACATCTTCAAGCCAGAAGGAAGGTGCCTGGCCAAAGGGCCAAGACCAATGTACTGTGCACCCTGTGTTATCCGTGCTGTGGTTGGTTATAGGGAGCGGGTCCAAGGGAGGGAAAAGGGCCACGACTCCAGCGCTCTAAGACTAGGGGCAGCTGGGACCCTCCAGCATCTCTTGTCTCTGCCCACAGTGCCGTGTCGGATGTTGACCGCCCTTTCTGTCTGCAGTGCTGACTTTCGAAAGCCCTCTGATAACCATACGGGGAATATGCAACGTTACCCACCAGCTCGTAGACATGTGTTGTTGACTCAGCTGTGTTTCAGCTCTGCCCTTGGCTTCCCCACCCCTTGAATATACATATTTCTGTTCGTTTTGAGAGTAAGAGGAAGGCAGAAAGATAATGCTGCAAAAAAGGGCTGTGTTGCAAATGTGCGATTATGAAAATACTTCCTCCTGAAGCATTTTGCTGCCCTTATCTGCCAGCATTCATTTGAGATCAGCAGAGTGCCGGTCCAAGCACCTGCCTTCGGGAAGGATGTATCTTGCGTGCTCGGCATCATAGTTTGGGCTGTTCTATCTTGCTGACCTTTCCCTAGTCTGGCTCAGGTGCACTATGCAAAACAGCCCCTGCTTTGCTTTGAAAAGTAGTCCAGCCAAGAGCAAAGAGCAGCAGGCTCTCCCTCGCGCAGGCTGGGAGCCTTGCAGGGAGGCTGAGCAGAGCAATGGCCGGCCGTGGATTATCCCGAACCTGGTGTCATCGTTCGGTTCTGTTCCGCTGCCTTTGCTCAGCTCACCTCCCCTCTCGCCTCGCTTGTTTATGCTCTTTAAAAAATGACTAAAATGTGACTCTCCTAAGCGTACATCTCGCCACTGAAGTGTGTCCGTCTGTGTTGCATCCGAAGCAGTGAATTAAAACCGCCCTCCCAGGAAAGCTCTGGCTTTGAAATGAGCCGTTTCTCCCGTTGCAAAGCGGGAGCAGACAAGCTGGCTCTCGCTCCTTATTTACTCTCTCCAGACCCCAGAGCAGATCTCTGAAGGAGTCATGCACAATCTAGCAGGACAGACGGTTCTGCCACCCACCCTTGTTGACTTGTTCCTTTAATGAATTGACGTTTCCTTGGAACAAATCGCACAATAGAGCTCTGCTGGAATTGACTTCAGCTCCTTCTCCGCTGCCTTTGTGCTCCCGGGACCCCAAAGGGCATTAGAAAACATTAGGCTGGGCCCCACACGCTTTTGTTCACGAGTGATTTCAAAAGGTGCCTATCTCTTCCACGGGGACAATAAACTCTCTTTTCAATTTAATTTTTAGTGCAAGGAGGAAATACAGCCTAGAACAAACAAAAGCCAAGGTATATTTTTATCATGGGACCTGAAGCTGAAAGGCTCTTTTTTTTTTTTTCCTCTTTTTTTTTTTTAAATTTAATGCTGGGAATGGTGATGATGACTGGTAGCCCCTGGTTAGTCACAAAGCAGGGCATGCCCTTGCATCCCTCCCAAATACCCTCCTCTGTAGCCACCAGCCAGAACCTGGAGAAGAGGACCTGTCCTCCGGATGCTCCAGCTCCCCCAGGCCCTGTCAAGATCAACTTTTAAAGAGTCGAGTACTCCAAACTAGTCACAGCTATGTTTGGCCACTTACAAAAGTGGCCTGATTTTCACAACTGCTGAGTGCGGTGGGAGCTGGAAGACGTATTCTGCTCCTGAGAAAATCAGGTCACTTAATTAGGTGACTAGCTATGGCTTAGGTGCTCAGATTTACTCATGCTGGGTAGCAGGTGTTGGCTGCAGTATTGTAGCTAGTGGTAGTAAGTGGTTTTGTGATGCAGATGCACCAGAAAAGAAAAAACGTTAAAAAAAAGAAAAGACAGAAAATAACTTATTTTTCACAATCTACCAAACCAGCATTGCACAGTAGCCATTTCTGGTCATGCAAAAATTGCAGATGGTTTCAGATAGGAGGTGAAAGGCTTTGTGCAGCATTACTAGTCCCTCGAACCACCCAGTTCCTCCCTCTCTCAAATTCTGCTGCCTCTGAGGTGAAGTACAGGGAGCTGATCTAGCAACGCGCAGCAGCGCCTAACAGCAGCTCTGAACAGACAGCAAGGGCGATGCTGTGCCCAACCACAGGCCTGAAAAAGGAGAGTTTGGGGAAGGGGAAGGAAGATCCTCACAGAAGTATCTTCCAAAAGCACCGCAGGTATTTAAGGCACCACAAAAAATCAGGTTTTTTTGATTCTTCAGCCTCAAAGGGGTTGTGACACTCTTCAGCGTCAGGTCACAAGGAAAGTCTTCCTCTACTCCGTCGCTGGTTAAACAGTATCAAAATATTTCTAGGAAGTGTCCCAGCTCAACAGTTGACCCCTTAGCCTGAAACATTTCAGCAGAACCTGTGTTGCTGCCCTGGAATACATATTAACGTGTAAACGGTGCCCATTTTAACCCCAGCCCACTTAATGGGAGCGCACACAGCTCTGCACGCTACAGAACTTAACTCATTACTGCTGAAGGATTTTTGGCTTCCTGCAATTTCAGGGTAGAAAAAAAAGGCAACAGGGCAATGTCAATTCAGCTAGGAAATACATATCAATAAACATAAAGTATAATGGCAAAATCCCATTTACTTCAGAGGAAATGACGGTAATGGGGAATGATGCATTAACCATAAAGAGAACTTTCAGTCTCAGAAGCACCACACAGAAATCCTTCCTCTGCAAGCGCTCAAGATGTCTTATTCTAGTCCAGTTTAAAGCAGGAGGGTGTGCATGGCTGCCAGTGGTGCCATTGGGGCGATGAACGGCCACGCGGGAAAGTTAATGCAAACACCACAAGAGCAAGGGAGGGCCAAGGGTGAACTATTTTGAGATATTTCTTTATCTGCACCTGCGTTATAGTTTATCACTAAAAAGGTATGCAAACTTTGGGGTGTTGATGCCCAGAGCAGGGACCAGCCGACGTGCACGGCGCTGTGCTGGGGCGGGGAAGACGAGTGCCTTTGTGCATCCTGGCCGTGCAGGGTTCTCGGGCTCCACCGCGGCCAGCATGGGCTGCCGGGGCTGGGACCTTCAAGTCCTTGGCGTTGGCCCTTTGGGCACGTACGGCACCGCTGCTGGCAACCTCCTCTCCTCCTCACCCCCTGAAATACAGCAAGCCTGAGTCTGAAACCTCGGGCCCAGAGAGCCTGTTTGTTAGAGTCATGGAATCATGGAACGGTTAGAGCTGGGAGAGACAGTAGAGACCACCCAGTTCCACCCCCTTGCCCTGGGCAGGGACACCTCCCACTAGAACAGGTTGCTCCAAGCCCCGTCCAACCTGGACTTGGTGTTTTTTTTCATGCATCCATTTATGCTATATTTGTAGTAAATTGTGAGGTTAATCTCTTTCACAGATGTGCTATGACAAGACACAGACACACACATTTAGCTATCCACTCCCCTGTGCTTATACCAACATATCAACACTATCTAGCTGAATATTGCTTTCTATATATGTGTAAGTTTCTAACAACAGATTTGGGCAGGCAGAAAAGGATATGCTGTACTAACAGAGTGTAGATTGAACATATCTACATTATTTCCATGGTGGGAAGACTGTAATCTCCCATGACTCTTCATTGTCCACTTGAATATCTTACCGTTGCTCCATATATCTAGCCACCTATCTCTATGCGTAGTTGAGAGAAAAGGATTGTTCTCCAGAAGCAATGTGTAGTTCATAGAAAGCTGGCCTCTCTGATTGCTGCTTAGGACTGAATTTCCCCGTTTCCATCGCTCTCCCTTTCCTATAACAAGCAGAGATTCAAACCCTGCCGTTGGCAGAGCTGACCTCTCTCTCTTTGTCTAAGAGGGACCTTGTTCTGCTGCATGTTGCTGCAGAAAATGCTCGCAGCAGGCTCTACCCCAGACCCACCTACAAGTTGTCTGCCTACGGAGGCACCAAGGGATTTGTGAATGAGCAATGGAAGGATGGGGGCAGCCTGTAAAAGAAAGGGAATGACTAAATCTTCCCTTTCATTATGTGCCTCAAGCCTAGACAAACTTCTTATCCGTGAACAAAACCCCTTGGAGGGATGAATTCATCATTTCAAGTAGCCCTGAATCTTTGGCCCATAAAATATTTAGCTGTGTAAATAAAGATTCTGTGGAAACTGCATTAAACATGATGGAAGTACTTGGCTCTCCTCATCATTAGGTTCAGTTCGAAGGACTGCCTGACATGATAAGATAGGAATTACGGATCATAACTTACGCCAAATGAGTTTGAAAGAAGAATGCTGCCAAATAGAATGTTTTTCTCTGGGTTATAAAATAGGCACTTTTATTTTTGCTTGTGTGTGTGTATAAAATATGTATTTATGTAAACATATATTCAAATAGGTATACCTATCACTGCAAAGCTTGACTTTTTTCAGTCTGTGTTGGTTTATGGTAAAAGAACAGAAAACAAAATGCTGTCTGGCTCTAGGGAATTACAACAAATAGGCCTTTTCTAGATGTGGCTGCAGTTGCTGTTTGGAACACGCCTGTCAGTCCAGGTACAGGTTAGAAGCGTAATCGTTAACTCTCCCCTTAGCTTACATGTGAAACTCAGCCCTGGTGCGGGAGGTCCTGAATTCCAACCCTGCTGCACAGCAATATGTACAGGGAAGCAGTTATAACTTCTTTGCAAACAGTTAAATTCCCAGCTTTTTGTGTGTATATGTGTGTGCTTCCAAATTGCCCATCCAGTGACTTTACAGATTCCTTAATTTTCGCAGTTTTCATCGTTTACATCATTAACAGTACAATAGTGGAAATGTGTCCATTTTAGCCTTTCAATAAACAATTGCACATTGAAGAACAGTTTTGCAAGCAAAATTTCTGTCCATCTAATGACTTGATTAGACAACATAGGGAAAGATACCCAAATTCTAAATAACTGACCCTGCGTCTCAGGAATTGCTTCGTTGTTCTACACACAAAAATGAGGTGTTCTTTCCAAATGCTTTCTGATGTGGGTTATTCAAATGCGTTCCTCTGAATTCTCAATATGCAGAATTCAGTTGGTCACCAAAAATCATATGATACCGTTTCTGTTCTTATTTGGGTGACCTTACTTCTATAAATAGGGACAGGGCAGGAAGGTATCACTAGGGATCAAGTTCCTGTTTAGGGTAGGGGGTTGGGTAGGTTCCTTTTCTGCAGTTTATTAAGAAAAAAAAAATCAACAAAAAACCTGGGTGTTTTTGCAGGACAGAAACCACTGTAACGTAAGTGCATGGTAGAAGAATTACCTTTTCTTTCCTTCACTGAGCCTTGGCTCAATCCTTCAGGCATTACCATAGCTTATCCTTCTGTTGCTTTCCGCACATGATGGAGGACATAAAGTCCTCCTCACGTTTATTGAGTGACTCTAATTGCAGCCACATCCTCCATGAAACGCGAGTTCATTGCTATAGGCCGAGATCCCCTCAGGAACACGCCGTTCAGTACAACATCCCCAATTTAGGTCAGCGAATGCTATAAGCAGATCACAGCTATGTAAAGACCCAGGTCTTGCCTGAAATACAGGAACTTTCAGAGGAGTACGGGGAACTGCCTGACTGCACAGTGGCTACGGAGGCTGCAACATTTCAAAATGTGCTATATCCTCACATAAATATTTACAGAAGGTGCCTGACAGCATGATAGGGCTCGGTAGTTCTCTTCCTCCTCCTTCCCGAGGGGGGCTGCTTACTCCCAGCTATTGAATACCAAGTTCTACTCATAGGAAAGAGAGAGAAATGGGAAACGCCATCAGAAATAAGTTTAGGAAACTCACTGCTATGTACGTCTAGTTTCCACAATTTAAAATGTTCAATTGTTCAGAGGACGGTCCAGCTGGCAAACTGCAGTCTGGCCACATGATGATGATGATGATGATTATTTTTAAGTGCAAAGAGCGAGGGCTTGGGCGTGTGTCTCTGTTTTATGTGTTTATTTTTTTAAGTTATGTAAGATTTTGAAGGCGGATTTTTCCCCCCTTCTTTAGCACATGTGCGCTAAGTCATTCCCCTAATCCTCTGCTCAGCCCGCTTGTTAAAGCAAAAGAAGAGGGAAGTACAGACTCATAAAAAAGTGTCCGGGATAAAGGCAGGAATGTAGCAGCCATTTAACATTTTTAAAGAGATACACAGTTTAAAAAGGAAACAGGATATTATTTTCTTTAGAACAATAACAGTACAGCTTTTTATGAGGCATGGGCTTAGACGTCAAAGTCCTGAGCTTGCTGTCGCCAGCCACTCCACCAGGTCCCTGTGGGATGGAGGAGAAAGGAGGCGCAGGTATTTTGGCCGATTTGAATTGGCCCACACCATCAAAATTTTTCTGTCCTTGTATTCCATGCTTCAGGTGCAAAAACTTGCCATTAGTTTTGCTTACCGTTATGATATTGTTTTTCTTTTTACTTTTTGGTTTGGATTACATTTGTTGTCTGGCTTCCTAGTTCACTTGCTTAAGCTTTTCTCCCTATGTGCGAATTTAGAAATACACTGCTGCTCAAACAAAGAGCAGCAGTCTCTGAAAATAACGGGAGTCCTGAAGCTGGAGATTTAAGAAAATGATGTCTCACAACCCCCTAATAAAACCATGAAAGTTGGCAGCACCTCAGCTGGCTGGTTCAGAAAGGTTCAACGTTTTGATGCAGAGCAATCACTGGAAAATGGCGCTGGGGTTAAGGAAGACAGGGAATAACCACTACTGGTAAAGGCTTTGCAGAATTCTGAACATTAGCAAAATAGTCAAATACAGATAATACAAATAAATTCAGATAGAAGGTGGTTATAACTGGAGCAAATCCAGCAGGGGCTCGTCCCCTCCAAATGCCTTATTTTAATACTAGCCAGAATGCAGCAGAATGACCAAGACTTCATTATTCAAATAGCGCAGTGCAGGAGAGCAAGAGCTTTCATCCCAATACTATTAATACATTTTTAGCTAACCAGGAAGACAATGTCTTTGCGAGGAGCCAAGTTAGAGGTTTAAGTATGCTCAAATGTACCATCTGGAGTTTCAGTGATAGCCAGAAAAGGAAGCAGTTGTCACGCTGATTGGAAATAAGTAAGTTCCCTCGCAGCGTTCAAGGCAAACGCGCCGCTTGCTTCTTTCCAATTGCTCTTCTTCCTATACAGAAATGAGCTGGGATGGAACAGAGATTTGCCGCAGCTCTCTTTTCTGTGTCGAGGTCCTCTTATTGCCAGGGCCTCTTTTTTCCCCCATCGCGGGTGGGTTTTGGGCAGAGGGTGGATCTGCCATACGGCTTGCCAGAGCGGGAAGCCGGGCCAGGTGGCCGCTCATGGCACGTGGTGCCCGGCGAGCGCCGCACCACACGTGAATCGCAATTGTCTCGCTGCCACTTCATCAGCACCTGCCCCTCCATCTGCCACCTCGCCGCCTGCTCCGAGTGGCACAGCTTGCCTTTGGCAACCATCCTTTCAGCTGTGTCCGCAGCGCCCAGCGCAGCTCCAGCTGGAAGCAACCAGGACCTCCTGCCCAAAAACTCACCCACGGAGCACACCCCTTACAGCCTAATTCGGGAGAGGGCGAGATGGGAGGTGGACAGACAGTAATGTCACGGACGTCATGGAAGAGGGGCTGGTTTTGCTATGGATGCTGTCGTGCTCGAGGCTCCCTGGAGAGACATGCGCTTGCTCTTCTGCCCCCAGTTCCTTAAGGCAGCCCCACTTGACTCCTTCATATGTAGAATTTTTTAGTATCATGTAGAGCTTTAGGAAGAAAAAAAAAAAAAAAAAGCCACAACTAGCACTTTAAAGTGCCGGTGTTAACATTTTCCAGCTTCTTGGGGTTTCAAAACAGGAAGTTTGGGGGCGGTGCAGTTGCACAATTTGCCAGAAAGCTGCTGTTCTGTGAAGTCGGTGGCACTGGGCTGTACCAGGAACTGGAGGTCTGCAGGCCACCAAGGCCCTCATCTTCTGGGAGTAATTCTCAGTGCGACGCGGGGAGGTTTTGATGTGCTGCTCCTATTAGTAGGAGCCTTGTGATTTGAGGTCATCTTGACTGCCAGTGGAGAGTTGACTTGTTCTCCAGAGACAGAGTAAACCCCAGAGCTAAGCGGAAGTTTTCCCAGCCCGACAGAGAGGAAGCGGGTAGAGATAACATAGACCAACGTCAACATGGTATAGCTAAAGACTGAAAACAAAGCATTGAGCTACTCGGTTTGGATCTTGTGATGAAACTTGTGATGCAAACTTCCTTCCAGGTTAGAGTCCAGGTCTTTGTATCATGCACATCCTCAGAAGGGAGAGTTTGAATGTTTGTTGGAACTTGCTCTGACTTGACAGCAATGAGATTTGGACTATACTGTCCGTTTATGAGCAAACAAGCACCCCTGAAGTTTTGTTCAAAGACGGTGAAGGCTCAGGTTGGGGCCTGCATAGCCAAATCCGTTCACCGTTTCAGTCCCTTTTCGTCTAGTAGAGGGAAGGGAATATATCGCAACCAAATCCCCCTGTGGGCTCTACAATAAGGCTTCATGGGCCTATCTGGAATTTACTGTTAAAGTTGGTCAGTGCGTGAGATGGAATAACTTTCTACCAAGAGGAAATGCGATGGTTAATATCAAAGCAATGATATTTTGTGGTTAGTCTGAATATCTGTTTGCCAGAGGCGGAAGAGTTAGGACACCCATGTCCTGACAGCAGGACTCGGCAAGCTTAATTTGGTATTCTTTGCACTAGTCGGTTTCTGCATTATTTCCTGCATTTAGAAGAGCTTAGCTGTGCTCATCCTGACGCCTTATTTTCTTCTCAAGTAGTTATTTTCTCTTCTTTATGGGCAGTGACTGTTGATCATGAGGAATCTTACATGTTGTATGTACTAATGGACTCACAACTTTGCTGAAAAGGCAAACCTCAGAGACAGAAAATGGGAAGTAGATGCCTAGCGAGAAGCTAACCATGATCTCACACCTAAAATAGACTCACGCAAAGCAACAAGAAGGAAGTCTAAGAAATTAAGGAAGGTGGAAGGAAGAAGGGTGGGGTGCTGAGATAGTTGGGTTAAAGGCAAAAAGAGATACTCAAAATAGCCTTCTGCTCTAGACAGCTCTGTTCAGGAAATTTTTTAAGCCTTGCTGTTTTCAATAATACAAATATTTCAAATACTGTTCCTCGCTTTCTGTTTCTTGCCATCTAGATAGGACCAAGTTAGGTCAGTATTTGCATGCGAGACCTGGGCAAGAACCCCAACGTACTGTAGGAAACAGGGAAAAGGAGGGTTAATGCAGCAGATGGTGAGGCACACTTGCCACTGACTCAAGGCTAAAACGCCCCCCCGAATAGTGTTGGGGTTGCGAGTGACATGGGACAAGAAGCCCCATCTTGAGGTGAGAAATCGCACAGAGGTCTCAGCCTCTTGCCTCAGAGATATTGAAGTGTGTGGTTAAACCAGTAAGCTCAAGCTAATGTCAAAGTTTCCATTAGGGGAAAAAAAAAAAGTTAGTTATCAGAAACTGGTCTGAATTTCAATTTGGGTAACTGTATCTGGTCTCCTTCAGACCGCTCAGTAGTCCTCAGCTGCTATGAGTCTTTGCTGGTTGCGGTAAACTCTCTAAAGTAATCCTGCAGACCAGGCTATCAGGAAAACTCCAGTCAAATGAAGCTGTAACAAAAATTTCAGTGGAGATTTAAAGTTAGCTCAGCTTCGGCTTGTCTCTACTTCTTGTTGCAAGAGGAGGAAATTTAGGCATATGTGGATGCTTTTGAGAGTCCTGTATGCTAAAGTAAGGCGAGACATCGCAATTGGAATGAAGTATTGCTGCGTTAGTATCTGTCCTTCACCAGCCTCAAGTAGCAGAAGCTGTAAAAATGCACAATACTTTGCTGTTATAACAATAACAATGAGAAGCAATAAACTCTTGGTCAGAGTTTAAACTCTAATACCAGGTTATACAATAAAAATGTCCTTGTAATGTCTGGTTAAGTTATCTGGAATTTCTACATGAGGCCTGGCCAAGAAGCTCTGAAAGGTTTAAATAGTAACTATGGAAGGGTTAAAAAAAGCCACATTAAAAATATATACGTTTGAAGTCTAAAAGGGAACAGGAAATGAAGAATTGTGATAAACTGAGAAACAATGAGATAAAGAAGGATCTGAGAATGTAAAGAGAAAGTTTTAACGCAGACTGGGAATATTTCCCTGCGTACTTTTCTGACTATGGTCTGTCAGTTCTAACTGTACAATCTTTACTCCTGTATTTGATCATATTGATGCAGAATAAATAAGTGAATTACAAAAGAGAAAGTAGGAAGACCTTAATGAGACCTGGATTTAGTAATTATCCCTACACCAAAGAGCGCTTCTGCATATATTTAACTTCAAGCACGTACTTGGAGACTTCAGGGAGGCATATGCACATGCCAACTGCTCTTCTGCAGAGCACATGCTGAAAGGTTATTGCAAATCAAGGCTTCCGATCTATTCTTTCTTCCAGAATTCTCATGATTTTAAAACAGGCGTTTGCCATGATAAATGTAACTTTTTTCAGTTCACTGAAAACACACGGATTTGATGCTAGCAAGTATAAATGCATGTGTATTTGCCGGACTGTACTTAATACCCCCGCCCCCTCCCAAAAAACCCCCAAAGCGGTGTACCTGACCACAGGTCTGTGCAACCTTCAGCACAGCACATCACCCGCACGGCCCCGCTCTGTCCCCTCGCCGCGGGATTCTCCTTGACCCAGTTCATTGCCTTCAATTAAGGGCTCCCAAATCTAGCGGGTATCGTGATGTGCTGCTTACTCTAGTGCTCAGCTCTCATGTTTGTGGAGGAGTAAATTCACATTTCTGTGCTCCAAGATGCCTGTTTAACACCGTAAAATGCTCTCTGGGGCAGCAGCACTCTCCAGTGCCGGGCACAGTGGCGGTCAGAGGCCTCAGCCGGGCACGACCACAGTATAGATCACGAAACATCAGCTCAGCGGGTCTCCCCCCGAGTCATCTCAGTCTCTTCTGAGCCATCTGAGTAAACGCAAGCAGCATTAGGTCTTAAAAAGCGCTCGGCGCACGGTTTCATCCGACCGCAAGGGATGGGAATTCCCAGGGGCTAAGCACTGCTGAAACCCTGCAAACTCTACAGCGCTGACCATAAAGATGCTCAGCTCCTATTCTATGTGTTGCACATCAAGAATCAACCTGCGGGTCCCACAGCCTAGCTGTCTCCTTCCTTCTCTCAGCATTACCATTTTAGTTTCTGACACCTAGGAAGTCAGGTACTGGGAGCAATGGGCTGGGAATAAGTAAGGAGATAGTCCTCGCTCCTTTTGCCTGAGAAAAGCTCGTTGTGTATATGTATGAGGATCGAGACATAACCCGGGCTATGCTCTGCCACCTCTATTCGTACGCTTGGCCAATATGACTACCGATGCTTTGTGATTGCTTGGGTACCTATGTGGGGGGAGATTTGGGCTTTCCCTTTACTTAAGAGTTCTGACCATAAGGATCCTCATGAGATGTGTTGTCTGAGTACGAAGTGTGTTTTCTCATCATTTTTCCTTTGCCAGCCACCCAAGACGGCTAGCACTTCGCCTTAGCACTTTACCAGAAGCATCTCCCATGTGGAGGCACACTTCATCCTATTGCCAGGGTTGTGTAGGAGGCCAAGTCTTGGATGCTTGCCTCGAAGACCTTGTTATCCAGATTGATCTTTTCAGGCAGGTATTGTTAGACAGACAGACACAGATACGCACTAGCATCACCTCATTTCCATAGCATAGCTCTCCCCCGCGCTGGAGTGTAAGTACTGGTGTGGGGGTGTACTTCTAAAATTATTCACGGTGCAAGTCTTTTACAACTGATCCCCATCTTATCTAGTGTGTGTGTGTGTGTGTGTGTGTGTGTCTCTGGTATCTTGAAAGCATACTAAGAAATGCAATTTTTTTATTTTTTTTCCTTAAATGCTGAAGGAATGGTAATAATAGCGCAGGTTTTCTTTCCATCACGCTGACGAGGCAGGCTGGGCTGTGCTGGATGTCACTGATCCACTTCAGCTCTTGCTAGGCAGGCGGCTGTCGCTGGCAGCGGCTTTAGCACGTGCGGCACGCCAGCGGCGGTACTGCTGGAAGAGCACCTTGCAGCACCGGCACTGCAAAACACCAGCTCTGCTTGCAGCAAGACCCCCTCTCTCTGCCATGTCAGAGTGGGCTTTTGGGAGATGAAATAAGAAAGAGCTATAAATTAAATAACGACAGGTGCTTAGTGCGGGTAAGGATTGGTTATAACGTCCCCTTGGATTGGTTATAACGTCCCCTTGCCTCCGAAAGAGTACTTTGTTATGCAGGCTGCTGTGATTATGGTAGAAAACCTGGACTGACATGAGCTTCCTTTGGTAAATATTTAAGAGCTGCCTTGTTAAAAGTAGGCAAGAAAGGAGAATACCAGGTATCAGTTAAGAACAATTCTTTGCAGTAAATTTCAGAGGCCAATAGCAAGGCAGGTATGGTAAATTGTGCGTGTAAGTGTGCTGTAAGAAGTGGGAAAGCCCTTCTGGAGTCCAGAATCCCATTCTTCCAAGAGACAAACTCATTCCAGTGGGTTCCGCAGGCACAGAAAGCTGCAGCCCTGCTTTTACCCCTGCCCAGCATTACCTCCTGAATGCCAACACATTCACTGGAGTGGCTGCCCTACCGTCTGCAGCCCAGTCAGGTTTGCCATCACCAAACCAGGAGATGGGCTCAGAGATCCTCAGATTAAGGCAAAAAAATGAAAATACAAAATTTTAAGTCAAAGGAGTTGAAAAAAATGGAACCCGGTTCTCAAAACTGTGATTTCTTCTTGTGTGTTTTTTCTAGGTTTTAAAATTTGAGGGTACCCGGGGGAAGACGTTTCAAGCTCTTCTCAGTAGT
Source organism: Chionis minor (assembly GCA_013398295.1). Lineage (NCBI taxonomy): Eukaryota > Metazoa > Chordata > Aves > Charadriiformes > Chionidae > Chionis > Chionis minor. The sequence goes on along the minus strand of VZSF01009232.1, from coordinate 232,019 downwards.
GAGGCCTTTTTTAAGTCTAGTTCTGAAAGGAGCTGAGGCTTATAGGACTGTGCTGTGTCCACGTGTGTGTCTGTGAGTCTCTCCAACTCCCTGCATTAACTTCTAAACCTGCCGGTATATTTAAACCGCGTGTGACAGAGATGTAGGGCTATCGAGGATATGTCATGTCTTGCAGCTTCTGTAGAAATAGGTTCCTGGAGAGCCATAAGTAACCTCAGGAGTGCACCAGCTGGAAAAGACTGTGAGGTGAGCTTACTTGTTATGGGACATCAGAGGATCCTCACAGAAGCAAGCCCTAAGAAACGCTGCAGTCATAAGAAAAGCATCAGCCCATCAGAAAGATGGGCACAAAAGGAGGCTTTGTGAATTCTGTCATTCCCAGAGCTAGTTGTTCAAAGACAGTGAAGGTTCAAAGGCAGCTACAGCATGCTCTGTGCGTTTTTCAGCTGGAGATTCATCACAGTAGGCAGAGCTTTTGTGCAGACAGTGAAAGCCGAAGCAGGATCAGGACTGGACAAGAGTTCAGATCTGAAAGTGCACGAACTATACCAACGCAAGCGCTTTTATACCACCACAGTTGCAGATGTATTGAGAAAGTTTTGCAGAAATTACTATCCTGGGAAAGCCAAACGAGCAGAATGTGTTTCGACAAGACATATGTGTCTGGTGGATCCCACAACTACAGCAGCCGAGGCCTAGAGAAAGCCACCAAATATTGCAGGATAACGGCCTCCTGGCTGCAGATCTGCAGGCTCCTGCGCTCCCCATGCTGCCGGCTGCCATTGCCTGTGTGTACGGGCACGTGAGATAACGTAACCTTTCCTCAGTCCTTCCCTGTTCTCTGAGCAGACCTGCTTCTGCCAGCCTCTTACTGCTCCTACCTCTCTCAACAATTTCCCTAAGCACCCTTGGGAGCACAGATCAGGAGGTTCCATGACATATGAATTACTGGGTGCATGCAGGGATTTTCTCTCTGTCCCTTTCACGTGTAGCAATACATGATTTCAGGCTGCAGCTGAAAACAGACCTTCCTCAGCGCATTCCTCTTTGCCCCTCCTGCAGTTCAACACTTAACACTTTATCTCTGCAAAGCATATTGGCAGACACGTTTCCATACAGGGCGAAGATAAATTGCATGGAGTGAGGTTAAAGTGAACGTCAGGGCAAATTCTGCTGGTAGGAGACAGACCTCGGTGCCATTTTCTGCTGCTCAACACTTATTCTCTCCTGCACTAAGGCGTTGGGATGTTTGTGGATGCTAAGCCCGGTTCTGCATGGATTCCTGTGTGGATAGGCTGAACTGCATAGAAATTACTCCATCCTGCAAGACAGATAAACATGCAGTGTACTGAAATGCACCAAGACCATGAGGCTTTCGGAAGAGCTCAGCATTAGCCTAATTTTGTTCCCAGGGGTATTGAATGAGGCTGAATTAGGCTAGAGCTGAGCTCTGAAAGCTGTACCCTATCTTCCTCCTGCTGTAGTTCTCTAAAAATAAGGAGTCCAATTAAATCAACAGCAGTACAAAGTATGAGGGAATGTATAATTAATTAAAAAAATCAAAGGCTGTCTTACAGCACTGATCAGCGTTTAGCAATCCTGCCACCAGCTCTTACTCTTGTCATTCTTCCTTTTTAATCAGTGATTATTGTTGTATCTCCTTACATTATGGTCACATATTCTAATAGTATTTCAATGTGACTGCATTCCCTGGGAGCAGTAAACGTATTCACAGGCGGAAAATGAGAAGCTCCATTAAAAGAGGAAGGGAAAAATCCGTTACCAGCTCCAGACCTGGCCCTGACACCTAACTGGAGCCCCGATATCAAGTGAAGGATGAAAATTTGCTCACTGTGACAGTCAAGGCCTTAATTTGCAACACAGCCCTGATGAGAAACTAAAGACTGAGAGGTAAGAAATTTAATGTCCAAAGTTATCTGTTGGCACTATTGCTCTCCCTATTGCTATTGTTCTGTATCTAGCAGTCCCAAAAAAAAAAAAAAAAAAAGGGGGTGTTTTTGGTCTACCAAGAGAACGTAAGGTGGCCACCTGTGAGCACAGGGCTTTGTCACCTCCCAAACAAGTGTTTCACGCTTTTACTCTTGCAGTGCAGCGTGAAGGGAGTTGGAGAGGATGTGTTCTTCTCAGTTATCCTGGCAGGAATCCCCAGAAGCTGTGCTGGATTCGCAGCAGATCTGGAGTTACTCCATCTGGGTCGCCGGGAGCAGAATCTGGCTTATATTTTGAGTGCCAGCTGTTAGTGGGAAACAGTGAGAGAACATGGAAGGAGAACCTGTATCATCTCCTTCTGGTGGCTCGTCATCATTTTATGCCGAGATTTCTCCCCCTTTCCTTTGTCCAGCTGAATTTCAGGTTGAATCTGTTTCTTTGTGGCAGTAAATGTGGACAGTTAAGAAGTTTGGTGATAGGGCAGTAGGGTGGGGATGGACTTTTGCCTTGCGGAAAGACTAAGGGGGGGATTCACTCCACCACACGAACTGGCAGTGGCGCAAATTGCTCACTTTGTGGGCAGTTTCAGGGAAGTGAATGAATCTTGCGGTGGTGGCATCCTTCCTTTTAAATATAGTTATTCATACGGGAGATACCTGCACCTAGACTCATCTTTACAGTCAATGGAGGCACTTGTAGGGCATGTTTACTTTTGGCGAGGGTAGGCATTTAAAATAGGTCAGATGACTCACGCTCTCTAAGTGCCTGTTTCTCCCCACTGTCTGGAAAAAGAGTGAGGCGACTAGTCCAGCCAGGGCATCGCCTACTGACGTGTAAGGTGATGTGAAAGTACTCCTGCCCTCTGTTCTGCTGTGCCTGTTTGCTGCCTCTTGTTGGTTCCCTCAATCCTTTTCTCCTGTGTATTTACATCACAAATTCCCCTCGGCGCTGTAAAGCTCCCAGAACGCGTGACGTCAGCGTGACGGTATCGCAGGATCTTTCAGCAGTAGCGTCACAAAAATAACAGTACGATACTTTCCAGTTAGTACAAACAGACAAAAAAAAAAAAAAATCAGTTGTGAGAGACAAACTATTCATATTCTCTACGCTATCAAAAGAGCTGAGGGGGAAGTTCTTTTACCTCAAGCCATGCAAGCAGCTTTTACGTGTGACTCACAGTTTCTTTATCCTCAACTAAACACCCCTTATAAGAAGCCTGATAGAAATTATTAGTAAAAGATCACCCATCTCTAGGTTTCAGTGAAGTTTAGTAGCAAGTTATATCCCTGCTGTAGACCGGTGAAAAACGGCTCAAGGAGGACTAAAAGGGACTGTACTCTCGCAGAGCTCCGAGATTTCAAAGCTTTAGGACTTGTATTTGTACGAATGTCTGCCCTGGCCTATATCGTAGCGGTGGGTCTGTTAAGTAGAAGGGACTCTTTTTGGTCTGAAATGTAATTTCGGGTAGTTCCTGCCCTGTTGATTTGCAATGTCCTTTTTGATATCCAGTCACGTATGAAGGAAGAGTTCAGCGCTGCAAAGCTGGCCGCTCCGCACGCGAGCCTTGCTTGCCCAGTTTGTACAGTGTATTTCTGAAAGATCACCCCCGCCGACAAGCCCTTCGCATAGATTCCAGGACACAGCTACTGCTGCTGCCAGATTTAAAAATAAAGATCTCTACCTTTTTTTTTTTTTTTTTTTTTTTTTTTTTTTTAGGGACGCAGCACCTTGATTNTTTTTTTTTTTTAATATAGGGAAGCGTCATTTTTACTCCTCTGCTGCCTTTGCTGACTGGGCACTCGTTTCCAGCTATAGGCTGCTGCTCCGAGCTGTGCATTTGAAGTTATTTTTGAAATGCGTTATTACCCTCAAGTTGCATCGCTCCCTTTTTGATGCATAATTTAGATTTTAGCCTCTTATAAATTACACGCCTAAGGAACTGCTGATGCTTCTGGGAAAAAACAACAATAATAAAACTGTACAAAGTACTCTTTGTGGAGGCTGTTCTGGATATAAACACGTTTATACTTCTCTGAGTTTTCCCTTTTTTTGTCTCTGGGGCGTTTACATGAACACAGAACCTCTGTTGTTTGGTAATTCACCAATGCGGATGAGATCTCATGAACTCCCCCTGCACATCACCTGTGTCACGAAATCACAGTTCTTTGTGGTACCCGGATGGATGGATGGGCGGATGGATGGATGGGCGGATGGATGGATGGGCAGATGGATGGACAGACAGACTATGGGTGGAAGAGAAATTAGAAGTAGCTTTTTTTGTAGTGCAGGAGCTTCTTTATAGAAAAGGAAGGCCAAGAAAAACTCAAGGAAAAATATGACAAAGTTGTGAGGGGGCTTGAGTAGCTAGATCCGAGTGCTGGATTTGCTTCTCTTTTGCTGGTTGATGCTGACAAATCTATTTATTTCTGGGTGCGTTTTATACTGTGCCCAAAAGAGGTAGTGAGGTCTCTGGCTGCTGCTGCCATTCTTTAGGTTACCACATATTTCTTCCAAAATCTGCTGAAGCCCACAGAAGAAAATCCTAGTGGCTTACAAAAGCCTTTTGGACATCAGTATAAATTGGTCTGACTCTTTCACGATGGGCTGAAGGATTGTTTTACATCTGTGCTCGCGTTCAGCACGCCTGACGGAGGGAGGGATCTCATTCTCTGCATTTGGTTTCAGCATCTGTAAGATGGAGGTGGGTTTTATAAGCTGCGGGCTGCACAAGGCACAGTGAATTTTGATTATTTGGGCTAAACATTTCAAAAGTCAGTCACTGAGGTCAGGCGTCTCAAATAGGAACGCAAACACAATTGCCTTGATTTTCAAATGTGGTGTTAAAATCTGTATCTCTGAGGATCAGCAGGCACTCAGTATTTTTGTCATATCGGGTTGCTTTTAGTTTGCTTTATATGGATGTTGCTGCTTACCTTAACAAACCCGAGCCTAAATGTCTTTGGCTTTAATATTTCTAATTAAAGGTGTAGGCATTTTGGATAACATCCCACAGTATATGAAATGCCACTGCTCCCTACTGAACCTGGCTTAAAATTAGTAATACCATGTCCAAAGTTAATTAAAATCACAGAAAATAAACCTTCTGTTGAAAAGCAACTAGCAATGAAGATTTAAGATGGCTCTTCGTTGTACGTGATAGCTAATTGTAATTGAGTTCATCTGTGCTGCTCCTGAGGTTAAAAACAAACAAATTGCCTGAAAGTATCTATCAAAGTAAAATTGAGATACAGTGGGGGATGGAAAAAACTCTAAAATGGGATTTTTTCTAAGTATTGGAGGCAACATCAGCAGGTTTTTAAGTATGTAATTTATAGGGGAAGGGACTCAAATGAAATTATGCACTTTAAAAAATCAGCAAGGCGTTGAGGGCATAATAACCTTTGAAGAATTTTAAAAGCCCTTTCATATTTGTATTATTAGAGTTCCTCAATCCTGTAATTTTACTTCCTTTTTTTTTTTTTTTTTCCCCCAATGGCACAGGTCCTAATATCAAGTGATTATTTCAGAATCAATGAGTTTCATTAGAAAAAGCAAAGTCAATCCGTGTCCTTCCTGGCTGGGGAGAAAAGCTTAAGGAAGCAACTTACGTGTATCCTGAAACCTTAGAGACCATGACGAAAAAAAAATTCAAGTTTCAATGTTCTGCTTATTAAATCTCACTGTCTTTAAGCCAATCTCATGAGCTTCTGTCTTTAGTCATAAGCCCTAAGTTTTGCAAGTCTCTGCTGGAGTAGGTGCAAGATGGAGAGAAAAAGGGGTCAGAAACTCCAATTCTTCCATCCCTCCGACTTTGTGGCAGTTCCCACAGGAATTAAAAATATATGGCAGTTTATGGTGAGGATGTGGCTAATCTTCTGTATCCCTCCGTGCCATTAACAGGGAGACCTGCAAGAACGTTTTTTGGGACAATCCACTACCTTTTAAAAACCTACTCACTGTATGGATGTCTACATCATTTTCCTCCTCCTTTCTCAAATCAAGGTGGCTTGAATTAATTCAGCCATTACTCATATAGAAAAGGCAAAAAAGTCTGTACTTGCTGAAAAAAACCTCTGTGAGAATTATAAGGCACTGTTGTTTTTTCGGTTTTATTGCAGTATTTGACACTTGACCTTTGTGATACTTGAGAAGTATTATATTAGATCAGGTAAAAGGCCCATACAGACTATTATTTTCTCCCATTCCGTGGCCAGCAGTGAGTGCTTAAAACCAGTATAAAAGCAGGCACAAAGAAGTCATCTTCCTCTGCCCATGCGTTTGCGCCTTCCCAGCATTCAGCAACGGGCAGTTTAAATATTTCTAGAGCCAAAAAATGCATCTGAGGGTGTGTAATAGGTGAGGGACGTGGGTTAGTGGCGGTTTTGGCAATGTCAGGTTGATGGCTGGACTCGATGATCTTCCAACCTATGCGATTCTATGATTCTACGATCTCTGAACCCACTTTGGCCCTCTCTCTTTACAACACCCTGTCTCTGTGACTTCCACGCTGTAGTTATTTGCCGTGTGAAAAAGTTCTTCCTTGAGCTTGTTTCAAGCCTTTTGCCTCCTGCGCCAGCTGTAGGACCGAGGCAGCCTCTTAAGTTGCTTGTGGCCAAAGCAATATGTAAAATGGCAACTGAGACCGTTGGTGTAATACGCTGGGGAGCTGCAGGTCAAGTGATGGGGGACCTTTAGTAAGACCAGAACCACATGATCCTGGGTAAAAGCCAAATGAATGACAGCCTCACACCTTGCCTGTTTCCGTAAGCATTTTATGTGGTCTGAAAATCAACTTTTTTCCTTGCCCAAGGTCTATAAGTTTGCCAACAAAACAAGCATTTGCTGTTGTTGTTGCTGAAAAGTGCTGAAAATGTTCTGCTTTCAAATTGGGATTTATTTTTAGGGAGTGGGTTTTCTGATGCAAATAGAAAATTCTGATATAAACTCTTCCACTGAACATTTCCGCCTCTCCTTCCCTTTGTAATAGAAATTATGGTTTGCTAGGGATTTCTGAAGGGTCACCTGGAGGCAGGTCGATTTTGTTATCCTCCACACTATCTGGTGGAAGATAGGTAACACCACTGAATAAACTGCCTTCTGCCTTTGACCCAAAGATTGCAAACACCCTTCACAAAGGGGCTGGAATTTGCTTCAAAAGGAGTCAAACAATAACCTTTCAATGGATTCCATCACTTCCGTAATAAACAAAACATGATTCCCTTTCAAGCTTATCTGTGTGCCAAGTTCTGTGGTTACAATACAATAGCTGTATTGTTCTTGTATGCTGCAGGCTAAAATGTATTTTGGTAAGTGCTGCTCTTTATAACACAATAGTCTGATGACAGTTATTCTAGCAAAGCATTAACTCCTTCAGCCTGAGAGGACTTCTTCCAAGCAGGCTGGATAAAGCCTCAAGAAGTCGATCTCTCCCACTGAGCACTGAATAGAACAGAAAGTAACATAAACTTGGGACTCGCAATGTTAGATAACATGTAAATTATGGTGAGTCATAGTGGAAAATCATAGATAAAAATTACACAAAGACTTATTTAACCATCATCTTACGATTTTTTTTCCCTGTACATGACTGTGTGAGATATACTCACACGTACTAAAGGATAAGGCTACTATTTGTCCATCCCCCTGCCCCGCAGCTGTCTTGGAAGGTATGAGATACAGAATACAGATGTATATACATATTCATATTCAGCTCACAGTCCCCACTGAGGCATGAATGAACCCTGAAACGGTTTTAATCACTGGTACCTTTGTGACAAATACGCTAATTCCCCCAGTTACACTCTCATGAAAAAGCTTGCTGGTTTTTGCTAGAGTGGCGGGGTTACTAATGGGATATTCTCATTTTACAGTTCAGAGAACAGGCAGAGGGAAACCCCAAGAAGTTAATGGGTGATCCGAAGCAGTGAGAAGGCTGGGGATAGATTCAAGGTGATGGTTTACCAGGCTTCCCTCCTTGAACTCAACTACAAGAACCCCACAAGCCTACAAGAGCTGCTCGCAAGAAAGCCAGAATGGGCAGAATATCTGTCGCTTCATGGCAGGAAATATTGAGAACAAAAAACAAGGGGTTTTTTTTCAGTGTTTGCATGTGATATTTTTGCAATTCAAGCTCAAGTCACAGGCAAACTCTGAAAACAAACCAAAAGGAAGAGCCAAATATGTTAACATGAGTGGGAGACCAATTCCAGCAGTGACTGAGAGTTTAAGGACAGGAGGTATTTGTTTCTGCAGGATCAGTGAAGCCCATGCTAACATCCTAAACTATACAAAGGAAACGTGCTGGTGAGGAGAGAAAACAGCGTGGCAAAAACAACGACAAAAAGATTTTCATTTCTGAATGATACAGGTTCATAAATAAGTGCCAGAAACTGTGGTTGGATTTCTAGAGAAGGGCTGAAGAAGTGCATTATATTGTAGAGAAGGAGTTTCCGCATTGCTCATCCTGCCCATCTCCCCGACAGCACAGAATTCTTCCCAGTAGTATTGTCTCATTTGCTTTCCTCAGCTCGGTATTCAGAGGCTGAAGGAACGAGGCCAGCCGACCTCACAATTAGAAATGTTCTTCCTAATACTCCGCCATAATTTGTCTTTGCTCATTTTCATGCATTAGCCTTTATGAACTTCACGAGGCAACCTTAATTGCATTCCCTTCTGGCTGCTTAAGGAAGGACTTTTTTTTTTTTTGCATGGACTGAAAGCAGGGTTTGAAGCCAGGGTCCTCAGAGCCAGGGCAGGGAGCTTTGGCAGTCACATCAAGGGAACGGAGCGTCCCCACCGACTGGTAACAGCGACGGGCTGTTAGTCCTTCCTACCAGCCACTTCCCCAGCGCAGGACGCTCCAGTGAGGGCATGAGGTTCACATCCCTGTCACTGCCAATGTACGTTTTATTCACTCCATTCATTCATTGCAGCTTTTCTCTGAATTTCCTTGCTTTGTCCGTAGCGCTCTGCTGTACGTACTCCAGCAGAACAAAGCCTGTGATGATTTTTTTTCTTCCTGTGCGTTCCTGGAGCACCTGAGCTGGGATTTTTACAGGCACCCTGAAGCGTGAGCTTCCAAGAACGACTTAGGTTTTAAAAATCACCTTGTTTTGCAGAGATCTAAATTGCTTAACTTGTTTAGCCTCCTCTGAAAACCCCATCTGTGAAAGGCTTCCTAAGTTAGAGCTCATCCATAATGTCCATGCTGTGCGTGCTGAAATGCAGCTCAGTGTGGGGCCAGGAACTTGCAGAGGGGGATGAATCGCATTATGCATACATGGTACGCTACCAGAGCTAATGTTTCTGTCTTTCTAGGGAGCTCTATGGATAGACACGTACCAGTCCTGCACTCTCATTTGCCACACAAAGCCCATCTCTGTTATAGGATGGTGGAGCGGGCAGTTCTTCTGTGCTACAATCCCCACCTTTCCTTGCATTTTCCCTGTATTCACATGCTGTTACCTCTCTGTTACGTAGGTGGAGCTTTTTGTAGTAAAGGGCATCAATATGCCTAATGTATGAACAGTGCTCACTAGCTTGTGACCTTGATGTCAAGAAGGAGGCTTTTTGGTTCTACCAGCACGTGCATTATTAATGCAAATATCGTAACAATGAGCTGTGAGCAACCAGAATTTTCTTCTCTTGTCCTGTGGTATATAAAAGTCTGTGAGGATAGATCAAGCGGCTTCATGTGCTGGCGTTTTCAAAACTTCAGTAGATTTTCTTATTAACTTGAGAAATTGCTTTTACAATGGTGAGCATTTTTTATGTCCCATCAACAAAATCCAATTGTGGTGGTGCTGTATGGGGACCAGCAGATTGCAGAGAAAGACAGAAAATGTATGCTAGGCTCATTTTGGGTTTGAGAGAGGCCGCTCACAAACAAATACATATGAAAAGCCATTTACAGGAATTACATATTCAGCTTTCAAGGTGTCAGTGTATGTGTCTGTCCTCGGTGCGTGAGTCTCTAGTTCCTTCTCAGTCGAGATCTCAGTCAACTGCAACGGTACTTTTCGATCCTATCAGAACCTTTCTGATCAGGTTTTTTTCAGTGAATCATTGCTTTTCATCTTCTGGCATTACTAATTGCCTGATTCTCTCTGAAACTAAATCCTGTTCATACTTACTTCAGTGGCAAGAACTCAAATATTTTTCTTTATTTGTTTAAAAGGCCAAATTGCTACGAATTTTTCCTAACAATTTTAATTCCCAGCAGTTTTTATAAGAGGAAATAGAAGGTCAAGAAGTGTGGCAAAATGGAGAATTCAGTATTGAGGTCTGTGTAATTTACTCTATCCCCTGCAGCAGGAACGTTTGTACCCGGGTATCACAGTGATTAAATGTGTGACAGACGGGGAGAGAAACTGGCATTGAAATTTGGGTTCATTATGGAACATTCATAGGGCTGTAAATCAGGCTTAGGAATGGTTTTTGAGTTCTCGTTGTAGGTAGATGAAGTTTCATCAAAAAAGGCACTAGGATCCCATGGAAATGGTATGTTTTAATCCTTAAATAAAAAGTATAGAAGCCAAGAGTCTGAGAAGACTTGTGAAGCGCGAGTCCTTCCTGGCCTGTCATCATGTCACCAAGGGGACATGATGCAAAGCATTTTCAAGGCGCATAAAAAGGCCTGAGAAAACTCCAGAATGAGAATAACCTCTCTCAAACCCCCCAAAAAGTTTGATCAAAGCCAGCTCAATTGTCTGGATCAGACAGAGGAGTTAAAAAACAAACAACAAAGAAACAACTTGTGGAAAGGGGAGGAGAAATGTAAAGGCTAAAGGCTGCTCTAACCACTAAGTATCAACTGCATCGCCTACCCACCTCCCACACACAACTAGAAATAACTTTAAATAATTTATTTAAGTGTGTCTGTATTGCAGTTACATATTTAATGACTTAAAGGAACACTGTTTCACTTAAGAATAAATTTGAATTTTCCTTAATTTGAGGGTAAGCATTACTCCTGCACCCTATTTTCTGAGAATTTCAGGATGCTTTATAGCACGCAGAGGATTAAACTCTACGCTGCTGTCTCAGGTAGTCATTACCCTTATTAACAGAGAGAAAACCACGGCGCGAATGCGTTTAGTAACTAAACTTAGAACACGGTAATTCAGTGAGAGAACAACGAATGAGCTAATTCCCCTGTCCCGCTCGCTGAAAATTAAAAGAATAAAAATATCTCTCATCTTTCTTCTGCTCCTATTGTTTGTTGCCTCAAGAGTTGTCTTTTCATAGATAATAATATATTCAGGGACTTAAGGGCAAAAAGTTAAGCAGCAATGTTAGTGGCACAATGACGTGGACATCATTTATAAGGGAAGAAAAAAAGGAAGCATATGCAGTAAAATTTTATGTTGGAATTATCTAAGATCATTAGAGATTAAAACATCTGATTGAGTAATGTTACAAATTTTATTAATAATGGTGAATAGTTCACGTCTCTGGAATTGCCTGTCCTCTTCTGTAAAGACCATCGCCTTGATAATGGTCACAGTTTGGTCCAGCTACTTCCAGGAAATTCTGATTTCCATGTGTTGAGTATGTCAGTACATTTGTAGAAATTAATTTGGGTTGTAACAGCATAGAAATAATCCCGAATGTGAGGGTTTTTGTGGGCTCCTGGTAATTTTGACCTTGCAAATGGGTGGGCGAGCTGACAAAACCAAGACCTGGCTTGGTTGCTTTTTTACCACACCATGCTGACTGATAGATAGAGAAAAAGAACCAAAAAACCCAACAAGCTTGGTTGGTCATTTGTGTGTTTGCAGCTTGCTAGGGACAGAAGAGGGAGTAAGGCTTAAACTTGTACTTCTGGCGTCGTTTTCCCCATCCCCCTGAACGAGCTCGGTGCCCTCATGGTGGGATGCCGCATTCCGGCGCAATGAGGCCACCGCAGAGGTATGACGGCACAGATAACGTCCCAACACAATGCCACAGATGTGTCCTTCAGCCTCCAGCTGTGGCTCCAGTCTGGCAACCCGCTATGGAAATACCAAGAACCATCACAGTCTAAACGCACGTCACTATAAATTCATGCAAAGTGCCTCGAATCCTGTGAAATTCCTCTCTCCTCTATCCAAACGCTGCCCCTGCTCACACTGGTCCCTTTGCACGCCTTCACAGAGACCAAAGTGTCTCTTCTTTCTGCCAGCAGTGAATCCTTCCAACTTCTACTAATAACACCTGGTTCTTGCACCCTTCTTCTGCCTCTGTGCTTACGTTAGATCATTATGGAATAGGCGCTGCCCTTGTCTGTAGGCTGGGATATATTGTGGGTGTCACCATACAAATATAATTCCCCTTGGCCTTTCGGTCTGGACCCAGAGTGTGACATTTGGGACTCTTGCCTTGGTGAGTACGTCCTTCTTGTAGTTGTCTAGGAAGTACTCAGAGAACCACTTCCTGTGCTACGATGGGGCGAGATGAACCGTGCTGCTGGTTTTGCGTTCATCTGAGCCCTGAAAGTCTCAGCGAAGAGCAAATGGCATGTGGTACAACCATTTTGTGAATAGAGGGAAAATCACCATCTTTAAAGGACCGTTTTCCCCTGTATAAATACATGGTACAGAAAAGCTAATTATAGCCCCAAGGCTGACAATTACCCATGACAAACACAAAACCCCAAACAAACCCAACAGCTTCTCATTTTCAAGAAGTTACAGAAACGCTCTTTTAATGGCACAGCACCTGAATTACGTGTCAACTTTCTTTTCTGCTGATGCTTACCTAGAACGAGTCACTGCTTAGAAGGAAAGCAGAAGGCAAAGAGGCAGTCAAGCCCTGGCAGCCGCCAGAATCTCAGGCATCTTGCTTTAATTTCCCTTTCTTGGTGGCAGATGGTAGCTTTGCAGGAGTGTTAAATCTGCTCATAACTAATAGGCTGTTGTTTCTTCAAATGCTCCATCTACTTCTACAGGAACAAACCATCAATTCTTACCATAACATGGCACAACCCCATAGTCAAGAAACTACGATTTGACTGGGAAAAAAGCGCCCTATCACACCACCTACATCCCCCAAACCCCTATCAAATAAAGAGTAATAACCCGGTGTTGTTTACTATGCTTTCTGCCTTCCTGTTTATTCTGTTAGTTGAAGAGCTAAACCCGGTGTGCCGTTCCCCAGAGCTTTCACAGCCAGGCTCCTCAGCCACGCTAAAATATGCAGGCTGAGAGAGATGCTTTAACTTCCTTCAGGCCCGGAGGTGCTGTTTGTTCAAAGGATAAAGCACAATCCCTGCCCTGAAGTACTCACAGCTTAAAGAGAGAAGATGGAGAACGGAGCAAACAGCGTATCATCCTTGGGACCTCCCAGCATCAAAGAGGGAGCGGGTCAGATGTGTTGCACAGGTCTCAGCCCGTCTTTTACTAAGCTTCCCTTTCACAAAGCAGCTGAATTTCTGCAGCAGCACTACCATTTCGGTTATAAACTAGCCCAGCCCTTGGCTGTATCTGGGGGCGTTCAGCTGCCCGACAAGCCACCAAGTAAATCCGTAAAGGCTGAAGTTGCTGCAAGGAATTGAAAGCAAAGCTTGCAGCCCTCTTACGGACCGGTCATGCAGTGCTGTAAAATGCTCCGAGGCTCTTGCAGAAAAGACTATTGTGTCAGTGGTATCACTCCCAACAGTAGGTAGATGGACTTTATACGGCAGATATTGAGATTAATCACCTCTCAGCACAAACACCCAATGAAGTGAACTATATGATGCTGTAACCTATAGTTTTGGCTGCAGCCTGTAACAGAAGCCAATGGACAAATTCTCTGCCTTCAGTATTTCCCCAGAGTTGGGCAACCCCCTTCCCCTACTCTAAGACGTATGCAGGATGTGTGATTGTGGCAGGGGGAGGCAGTGGTTATAAAACTGCCCAGTACTTGGTCACGCACATGACTTTCGGCTTCGCCCCCGAAATGCAAAGTGACCTGTTTGTGTGAATCTTTTTCCATACCGTCAGCAGCTGAATCTCCTGTCAGCTACAACCGCTGCACCTGCTAGGCGCAGAACCACCGTACATCACGGCAAAGTGGCTTCCAAACACGGCTGAGCTTTTAGGTGGCCTGTGTTTAGATTTTATTCTGCTTTCCTAGGACCGTAGGGAAAAGTTTCGGTTCTAATCCCAGCATCTGGTGTGCATTTGGTTGCAGAATAAAGGTTCATTCATACTACACATGCAGATTTCAGTCTTCACTGTCAAAGTGCTTCCGCCCAAACTCTTCTGAGTAGAGTCCTTACCCTGGTAGTCCTTACCCTGGTAGTCCCTCAACCTTCTGGCCTGGCCTGTTTTGCCAAGAATCATCTCGTTTTCTTGCAAACTATACTCAGGAAAAGTACCCTTGCAATGGAAGTGACCTGTCCTGAAGAAAGAGGGGTAGAAGTGCAGCTAGCATGAAGTCACTGGTGGTCAGAGCGCGATTTCGTAGCCTTCGTTCCGCTCAGCTGCCGACCCCGCGGAGGGTCCGCGCTCTGCCCGCTGCTCCGGGGACAAGCCATGGCTTTTGGAGCAAGCTCGGTTATCAAGCGTCCGGGCCGAATGAATAGACAAAGGAGACACCAAATAGAAGTAAGGAGTTTTCCCACCCGCATAGCAAATACAATGACACCTTCTTCTGCTACCAAAAGATAGCCCAGCTGTTTGTTACTCTTAGTCACTTTTAAAATGTAGAGGCTGTGACCTTTCCATTCAGGTTGAAGGAAACTGAATGGCAGGGATCCCAGTGATTTCACAATCTGGCTCCTGTTCAGGTTGTAGTCTACGTTAACTGCAGGACTCATTCCGAGGTCCTGCCGGTTTCTTGGTTGTGCAGACGTACAAGCCCCCTTGGGGGTATTTTCTTCTGGATAAACTGCACAGACCAAAGGGGCAGATGTTGCTTCCTACTATCCCCATATTGTTTCTCCCCCATGTTCCATTAACCTTTATCATCCATCCAATAACAAGCTCAGCTAAGAATGAAAGTTATTAGGCGCTGGGATTTGCTTATATCACACTTTTACACAATTCTGTAAACTCGTTTATAATTCTGTTCATCCCAGAGCTGGCTCAGAGAAGAAACGCGACTGCCTTGCCTGATAATGGCTCACTCCTGATCTTGCTGACGAATTTCTGGGGCATTCAACCTAGGCTGGGTTCAGAATACTTTAATACTTAAGTATTACGCAGCCCTCGCTGCAGACTGGAGAATAGGGGAATACCAAGCAGCAGGCGGGAGACAAGATTCTCACGCTGAAACTTTAAGCTCATTTTTTTATCTAAAAGGGAGAAGGGGGATTTCCCACTTCTACTGGATGCCTTTTTGCTTCCCATTGAAAGAGAATGCAGCTAAAAAATAATAGCCACCAATCTCTGTTTGTCTGGACTCTTGCAGTAATTTGCATCCTCGGTTCTCTCGGTTTCCTTCAAAAATCAGTAAGATTGGACTCTGCTAAACTGTATTCACTATGATTTGATTACAAGTCAGAACTGTGCTCCCATTGATTTTCACGTCGCTTTGCAGTATTGTCTTTGAAGTCTCTCCATAATGTTCTTGTGGCCTCAGTGAAATACTTGATGGAGTTACAGCAAGCAGACGCCCAGCCCAGATGAATTATGGATTTGTTAATGCCTATTGAAGGCCAGGATTATAATGTATGTGACCCAATACTTTCTGCGCTGTCAAAACTTATACTAAGATAAATAACTACGTTTTGTCAAATGTGTTTAAAAGAACTAAGGGCAAGCCATGTCCATGCTTTTTCCCAGGTCTATCAATTTTAAAAATATACAAGCAGCACCCACATGAGTCACTGAGGAAGAAAGGGCTTAGGTATCTTTGGGGAGAGTGGGAAGGCCGATGTTCGCCTTTTTTTACCAGTAAAATTCAGTCCTCTCTGCTGAATCTTGTTTGCTAACTCAGGGTTGGATGCTTGTCATACAACTATGTGTGTTTAACTGAGCCACCTAAAATAAAAGCTTAGGAGCCTTGGGCACCTTTTGGAGTTGCTTTAGATGGTTATTCAAGCAACCTGTGATCTCAGCTTATATGAGTGGAGGTCTTTTGTGCTTAAAAACATACGCAAACAAACTCATGTACCTTTGAGATAATGCATCACCGAGTGGTGGAAATTACTGGCACGTGGTGCGGTGGATGTTAAAGTATAAATGCATTAAGAAAAGGAAATATCAATTAGGATTGCCTTAATGGTGGCTTTCAAGCATTGTGGGGCAAATGCAAGGTTTGGCTCAGGAAATGTCCAAGTTGCTGATTGGCACAGGCTAAGAATGGAAGAATTGCTTGGCGGCGTATTAAGCTAAATGAACCTTTCATCTAACAGGCTGCGCAAGTCTTATATTTTTACGCGTGCACATTAGAGGAAGGGCAAGCCGTTGTTCTTTATAGCTCGGACGAATGATTTCTGACATCTCTCGTATCGTAGCAGGCCGGGACTGATGGCCGAGTTCTGTGTGATAACCGCGGTGGAGCCCCGCTGGCAGCAGGGGGTTCGGACCGCTCGTTTATCACTGTGCAAACGTGATCAGAATTAAGCCCATTCATTTCCTGAAACCACTGGCTCACATCCTGTACGTGCTCAACCATGCAGTGGTGTGCATCTCTCAGATGAAACCACAGAAAATGACGCCTTGCAAGGCAACATGTACACACCGCTCTCCCCAAAGCACTGGTCGTCTCAGTAAGGGTCTGAGGGTGATTTGCTGAGCGTCCTGTTCTTTTTAAGCCCTGTCCTGTGGATTTGTTTGGCAACAGCCTGCTGTTAATCCGGGCCACAACTTGCAAAGCATGGGTGAAATAGTAATGTAATATGTTGTGCAAACCTAAGATTTTGTTAATCAGGCATCAGGTTCCTACGAGCATGGTCAGGAAGACATACCTCCTCAGAACAAACATCTTGTAGGGCCGGTTTGTGTTTCCAGTGCCAGCCCTTGCACACACTTTGCTTGTGGTCTGAATCTCTGGTTAACACCGCGGACCCTCCGCATTAGTTGGCTGGCTGGTTTGGGATGTGTCGTTCCGCTTTTGTGACTGGTGTTTTGTCATCAGTCTCCAGGTTCTTTCCCGAACCAACAAACCCTCCCGGCTTCTACTGCTGATACTGATGGTTTGGTTTGTATTGTAGGGAGAAAAGAAAAAAAAGAAAAAGAAATCCACACATTGGCCACAAATTGCTGCCTAACTTCAAGTGTGCATACCCTGCATACTTCATTGTATATATTGTAGGAACATATGCTTGTGTATGTGTCTATAAACGTGTACATATGCCTGTGTGTATATATATAGTAAGTAGGTATATTGCTGTGTATTTTTACAGCTACTAACCCTAAGTACTCTCAGGGACTTTCAGCACTGTAGCTATGTTGTATTTGAAGAGATACGCAAATGCCTTAAGATGTTTTGGGTGAGCTAGATAGTTGCAGAAGGGTTGCAGAGATGGAAGAAGCCTCTTCCTGTCCTTCCCAGATTCAGAAATGCACAGGAGACAAACTGCCCCCTGTGTTGTGTGGACACAAGCTCCCCAGGATGGCAGGGCGGGCAGAGCAGGGCGCAAAGCCCAGCACCAGCGTTTGGGTGGAGGAAGGGGCCTCCACTATCTTCCAGATACTCTGGGCTTCTGTTATGGCTTGTAAAGATTATGGAAATGGGTAAAAGTCAGAAGTGCTCCATGGGCTGCACTGGCCTTGGCAAGAAACCAGGAGAATATGACTTATAGAAAGTCATAAAACTTTTAAAACTAGCAGAGTTTGGGGGGGTGTGTGGAAAATTATTGGTTCTCTCCTTTGAATGTGTCACAAAAAGGAAGGCACAAAAATCCTCTATTTCAACATTTCTTCTCACCTCAGGTGGGCAAGCCAAATGACCTGTCACCAGAGCGTATTTCTGTAACCGGAGCCACAGTCAGAAGTGGCCACTGGTGGCAGGTTTACAGCTCCGGATTTCTGACCTTTGTTTGCTGCCCAGAGCAAGGACAGTGGCATGTCGCCCTCCGTCCAACGCGCTCCTGGGAGAGGGAAGGGATGGAAAGGAAGCCAGTGACTGTGTTTTTTGGGGTGCGTTCCATGCTGCTTTGCTGTCAGCTGCCACATCACGGGCGCAGGAGATTCCGCAAAAGCGGAGACCCTGAGAAGGGAAAAAAATAGGCACAAGAGCCCCAGCAAAAGCTGTCGCTGGAGCACGCCCGGGAAGCGCGGGCACGATGGGGAGGAAAGGTTTGCCACGCGCTTACAGTAATGCTGAACGGCCTTTTTGGGGAGGGAAGGCGGCGAGGGGTACGCTTTGCAGCTGGACGGGAGGTCACGATGGCTGCGGCCACCTCCGCATCTGCACTTCTTGTTTCCCCAAATGTTGCCCGCAGACGCAAACCCTCTGCAAATGTGTCAGCTGGCACCGAAAGCCCCCCGGGGGGGGGGGAGCGAACATGGCCCAGAGCTGGATGCTCACAGTGACTCAGAAACCTCCTAAAAGTCAAACCCGCCAGTTACGGCAGTGCTTTCTGAAAACTTCAACCCGGAGGGCTGGGTTTCCTACTGCCCTTTGCTTGATGCAGCCATTTTGAAGACATGCAAAGCGGGGAGACGATTCCCCTTGTGCCCCCGCTGTGCTGAGCTTGCACAGGGAGGCAGAGCGCAAAGTCTTCCTCTACCTCAGCCCATCCCGTTCCCTGAAAGCAATGGGATGTCAACAGGCGTTTAGGGCTCTCTTGAACGGGAACCTAAATGTCCTTCTCTGCGCGTCTTAATAGAATCCCATTCAGCCGTCCACATAGAAGGTTCATTGTCACCAATTATTGCAAACATTTACACATTCTCTTCTCAGCCTGGTCTTCCGACCGGCTGAAAGCCATGCCAGTCTCACTGGCCAGGCTAATCACATTTCCTGGATGAAGCTGGGTTATAGATGCCTTGGACATCGCTAGCACACAAGTGGGGGAGGAAAATCAATGCTTACAACCCGATTCAAAGGCTGCTGAATTCCCCTTCAAGCCAGCACGGTCTGAATGAGGCTAGACAAAAGAAAGCTTTGATAGCGATCGATTTTTGAGGGAAAGGAGCTGCGTCTTTTGCTAGGTTTGAAAATGAGTTGTTTAAAAGTAAAGGCAAAATCCATGCTGGCTTGGGGAAGGTGATTGTGGCTGTGCAGAGGTTGCGATGATGAGAGGCAGGCAGGCTCCAGTCTGTAATGAAGAGAATTGAGAGGGGCTGTGCTGGATATACAGAAGTACTCCATTGTGAGAAACCAGACGGTGAGAACTGATAATGAGAATGAAGGACTTCCTTTCATTATTGCGTCTCATTTCCTATAATGCAATCTACATCTTTAAAGAAAGCTCTTCTGTTAGATGTTAGGTCCCCTTGCCTCCTCTGCGTGGTTAGAAGATCTTAGGCACTAGTATTGAAAAAGAAAGGTTAACCTGAATAAGGTAGAATATAAGCCTCTTTTTCTTCCTTACTTACACGCCGCATTAACGCGATGTAACACCACAGGTGTGAGTGGAGCCATTTCAGAGGTACAGCATAATCTGGCAGGCAGGGAAGTGCAGAACAGTACGTGATGGCAGCCAAGACAGCGCCGAGAGAATTGCTGAGAACGAGCAGGAGGCGATGGCTGAACCCAGCCCGGCTCGGACCTCGGTTTCACATGGGGACCAGAGCAGGGCTGTACCTGCTGGTTCTTTTAAAAAAGATAGCTGGAAACAAGATGGGATTGTTGCGTGCCTAGATGCCTACATGCTTTTGAAAAATCTAGTACCAAATCACTTTTGAAAATAGCTGTTGTACTCATAGACATGTCATACTAGGTTGCATATGCAAATTGGACGGGTAGTTTGGCTTTGAACAAATTACATAGACTCAGTTTGTCAAAAGCAAGTGCTGATTTTGAATGCTTGCGTTTCAGTTGTGCGAGGATTTTCAAGGCTGGCGTGCGTGATGCATCTGGGATGGGATGTGTGAGCGCTCACACGTGCCCGTTTTTACATGTTTAAAACCGAAAAATTGAAAGTTTCGAAAACAGAGGCTTGATCCTTCTGTAGTTGCAGTGTCCGTATCTGTGAAATGGGAATGACGGTAACGCTTATCACCCTGCTGATGGCAAAGCAAGCTGCCGGAAATTTCTTGGCCTTCCTTACATTGCAAGTGGGCGGCAGAAGAGTCACAGTTATCACGGGCAATGTCTGTGCTTGAAACCCTGTTCCTTTAGAAGCAGCAGATCAGGGACACAGGCAGCATCACGGGCAGTGAGTACATAAATAATTAAGAGCCAAATAATGGAATTGCACATTTCAGAACAAACAGGATGCACATCTACACGTAAAAGAAAAAAAACTTCTTGATTAACACCCAAGAGGAAATGAAATTAGAGAGACATAATCCAGATAACCAAATCAAGCAGTTCTAATGTGGGATGGCAGTTAGCTAATGGTAACAACAACAGCAAAGGACTATCAGCAAAACTCCTCCCTGCACCACGATAGTTGAAAACAAAATTGTTTCAAAGACCACAAGCTAGCTGTGCATTTACGCACCTGAGTAATCTCAATTAAACCCAATGGAATTATTCCCATGTTTGAACTTGAGCAACGCGTTTGAATCCTTTGCCAGACTGGCACTTAAATTTATCCCGGTTTCATCCTGGAACCTGTGGAAACCTGTGTGGTTCCTCGGAGCACGCTGTTCAAAGGACGACATACCCTCTGCCTAGCGTGCTGCTGCAAAGCTCAGCTTTGCCTTAAACCTCGAAAGCCGCAGGGATGTTTGTGCACCAGGCGTGCCTTAAACTACTCCTCGGCAGTGGAAACAACTCTGCCCAGACCTTGCAGGGTGTAGCCGGGATGCTTCTAGGATTCGCCAATTGTTTTCACACCGACCACCGACAACAATAAGAGAAAAGCCGTAGTTTTCAGGCATTTCCATTCCCACCGAAAACTTGTCTCTGCTTTGACGCATACCTTGAAGCAAAGGGACAATTATCTAGTCACAACATTCAATCCCATTTGCATAATCTCATCTAAGTTGTTCAACGACTTCAAATACTTCTGTGATTAGAAAGATACTCCACAAATAAACTGACTGCATGTTCCTGACACTCAAAACCAATGTGTAGCAAGTAAGGAAAAGATAAAGCGGCATGGAAAAAGGATTCCTTCCTTACTCTTACACCCAGCCTAGGAAACCACAAAATTTCATGTCTGTTACTGAAATGAAAGTCACATCAAAGGTCCTGTAAGACTTGGGGATATGCTGCAGCAAAATTGAAATAATATTTAATGGGTGGAAAGTTGAGCTGGATGCCTGGAACAGTATCT
This sequence comes from Chionis minor, assembly GCA_013398295.1. Classification (NCBI taxonomy): domain Eukaryota; kingdom Metazoa; phylum Chordata; class Aves; order Charadriiformes; family Chionidae; genus Chionis; species Chionis minor. The sequence goes on along the minus strand of VZSF01009232.1, from coordinate 210,766 downwards.
AATTGCCACATAAGACTGCATTTTGGTGTTATTTATGGCATGATGGCAAATCCAAATTACCGAGATCTAAACCCAGTACTGCAAGAGACTCTCTCTTCATGTCCTCAGGCAAATACCTTATAATGCTTTCATGCTTGTTGGGAGGTGTTTAATTTGCAGAGACACTGAGCATCAGTCAGCCAAAACTTTCCAAAGTGGTTGCTGACTTCAGGTAATCCATTTTGGACCTCTGAAAAGGGCTTGGTTTCCAGACACAGCAAAGCACTCGGGTTTCATAGTTAATTTATTTCAGTGAATCAACTCTCATTTGCAAGGAAAAAAACCCAAAATGCAGCAATACAACTTTCTCCCATGTCCTGCTAAGTAATGTTTTTGAGGTTTTGCGGTTTTTTTTGCTTTTGGTGATCCGGGGGCATGATTACCCTTTTTGTGGTCCACATACAACGCCTGTGCTCTACCACTATCATAGCTTGCACCTTTATATTCCCAATCTTTAATGTATTTATGCTCAGAAGCACCTGTCAGATAGAGAGTTGCTACACTGCTCCACCAATGGAAGCCAAAAAAAAGCAGCACCTTGGCCTTGAAGCCGGCCCTGGTGCAAGGAACCAAGGTAGATCTTTCTTCTCCTAAGGCAGCAGCCGGTCTGCTGGGTGGGCTGCTCCTCAGCGGCTCTCGCTGCGTTGCCCGCTTGAGCTTCCTGTTAGATCAGACAAGGTTTACCACTGACCTTCACACGTCAGAAAAGGATGATAAACAGACCCTGGTGACTGTGTCCTCTCCACTTTCCCCGACTCCCACGGGAGTAAGAGAGGGTGTTAGGTGATCGGCTTGGGTTGCACGCTCCGGCATCCCATCCCATCCCATCCCATCCCATCCCATCCCATCCCATCCCATCCCATCCCATCATCTGCCTAACCCCACTGGCCATCAGGAAGGACTGAAATGACGTCTCTGCCATCTTTCTCCCCTAGAACAAGGTGATGACAGCACGTATGTAAAATTCTTATCCTCAGCAAGCTCCTAGTCCTGTGGTTGAACAGAAGCAGCGGCAGCAACAATGGCAGGAGAATTTGATCTCCCTTTGTCACGCAGACCAGTGAAGCAGAGGTGGGGGGCGAATGGAGGGAGGAAGGAGCGTTAAGACATGGCAATCCTGTTCCTATGCTAAGGAATCTCTAAGCCTGAAGGAGCCCAGTACCTACTTCCAGATGTAGCTCTGAGCTCTGCCAAACTGAACTCAGGCTCTCGCAGCCCCTTTCTGCATCCTCCTAAAAGACCTATTCATTTTTTTTCCTGCCTGTTGTCACATTTTAGCTGGGCGGCCTTGGCTCTACCCTTTTAAAGTTCACTTTGCAGCAGATGGGCCTGTCTAAACACCGAGCGCGAGCAAAGAAATCAGCAGCTGGTGACAGGAGTTTCCTAGGAGAACATGAAAAGGATCGCAGCAGGCTGCCCAGCGCCCTTGGTTAGGCTGACTCACACGAGAAGCCTGGCGAGACACGTTTCTTGGGCGCTTGAGTCGCTGAGGCATTTCGCTAGGCTGAAATCACAGGGGCGATGCCCCAGCAGAAGTTTCTCTCTGTGCGATGCACTTTCGGAGGAGTTTGGGGCTGTGCAAGTGACGGCACTCAAATGTTGGTGGGCATATGGGACTCAAGACAAAACCCCAGTCACACCATGCACTTCTAACATGCCATTCCCCCCCCTTAGAATTCCCAGGTCCTTTGATCCTGATGAGGATCAGCAGCTTTGGGGAAGGAACTGGTGGAAGCTGGAAAGATATGTTGACCCCCAAAGTCAGGGTCTTCATAGGGAGTTAATTCCGCTCTTGGAGATGGCATCATTTGGGAAAGCTGGATGATGAAATGGAGAATTCTTATAAAGGCTGACCTTCGCATTTGCAAATAGAAAATTTTACCTTGGGTAGAAAAGGGGGAAATACCACAGGGGTGTGGGTTAGTGAGACGTAAAATACCCCCATACAGCTGGTTTCAGGTTGGTGTAAGAGGTCCCAGTTGTGCAGCTCCCCTGCCTTGTCTGAGAAGAGAGGGGGTTAAACAGCAGGGACGACGGATGCTCGTGGAGCAGCAAACCTGTAATCGCTCTAATATTGGAAGGAAACAGGCTCAGCTATCCTGCGCCATCCCAGCACAAGCTACCTGCCCGCAGCGGGGAGCCTGCACGATTCGGGTCCCTGTGGACCCATCCTCACTCATCCTCTCCCCAGCCTGCTGACACCTCTCAGACCCAAGTAATGAGGGTGCCTGGGGAGCCCGGGAAAACATGGTTATGTGCCTCAGCCCCGGAACGCGCCGCCAGCCCCGCTGCTCCCCCAGCAAGCGGCTGTGCTGCGGCGCAGGGATGGAGCTGCTGGTTGTAAAAGACTCAGCCCCCCCAACATAAAAAGGCGCCATGAATAGGCGAGAAACACCTGAGGTTTGTATTTTTCTCCCAGAGGCTTTTGGTACCGATTCCTATTTACGCACAGGCTCTTTGCATTACCTGAATGGTGTAAAAAACCCCTTTTTCTCTAAAGGAAGCTCTTGTAGCACTGGAAGTCGGGTTATTTCTGTGCAAGATCCTCAGCTGGTGTGTATTAGTATCGCTCCAACAAAGTAAACGGTGCTGGGCTGATTTACGCTACCGGAGGCTTTGCCCTTTAGAAAATGAATGCATTTATGATACAGCTACACGTTGGGACGGGGCCGAAGAGACTGTAAGGGGAATATAAATGCGTCTTGTAAGGTGCAGCTGTAAGTTACATTTATTCTAAGGCTTGTTTCCGTTGCCTACGGACTAGTGTGAATATGAACCAGATCCAATTCTTGTTTAGTTTGGGATTTCTTTGAGCGGTGCCTGGGAGAACTGACTGCAGCTTATCCACGGGTAATATATTGTGATTTGACACTTGCTAGGACTTGGCAGCTACTCTCAGAAAGAAATATTGATTGTGAAGAATAAATTCAATATAATAGCAGAACAAGGGAGCGAGACATCATTGACACCATTTACAGCCTGCAATTCTGGAGCGCCCTTTGTCTCGAGTGGATGGCAAATGTTAATTAAGGTGCCCTCTCTGGCATCGAGCGACTTGATGTATTGTCTCATTTTAAATTTTTCTGTCTGTAAAATAGGAGTGATACTTATTTCAAAGTCGCTGCTCATAACAGTGCCGTTCTCATGCAGCTGTGAATTTCACCCATCAATCTAACTCGCTGTAACTACGGGTAACGACTGGGAGTACAGGATTTTGGAGGCAATGCTGGGATCGCTGCCTGTCAGCAGGAGAGGATACTGTCTGCTTCCTCATGTGGCCTCCCCCCATCCTCCTCTCTAGAGACATTTGCTCTTTCTGGCTCCTGTTTAGATTGCCAGCTCTTGGAGCAGGGATGATATTTTCCTTTTCTGTTTGCACAGCCCCCAGCACAACAGGCTTGTGGTGCAGAAAAACCAGGCTTCTACTCACTGGTGCCATACAAGGGGAAAACAATACTAGTGCTTCGTGTCAGCACAAACTCAGAGCTTAAAATTTGCGTCATGAAACCGATTCAATCGCTCTCAATGAAACGAGGAACAGCTTAGAAGAAAAACAGAACCACTTTATCTATTTCAGGTATTTCCAATGCCATCTGACGCATGCTGGGCAGAAATGTACAGAACATCTTGATCTCAGCCGTTCGAGAGAAGCACGTGCTCGAGGGCTTTGTTGAATCAGGCCGTTAATGAGATTTGTGTCATGTAAGAACTTGCTATATTTCATCAGGTAGGGGAGAAAAGAAAATAGTCATTTTTACAAATCAGGAGATGAGAAATCTCTCTGAAACACGCCCGCCTCTACACTGGCAATTATTTCACAGTCACCAACCACGAATGATTAATGCTGCACTATCATGAACTGCAGAGCCTAGCTAATACTACGTGACAGGGGGAAAAGCGGCACTTGCCTTGCATCTGGTAACAGCAGGGGGGTGGCGGGTGTGAGTGAAATAGAGTTAAAACCCCTTTCGATGTCAGGCTATGGAAGGCGGGGTGTGGATCAGAGTCACCTACCGTTGGGTATGCCTTGACATTTCTAGCACGGAAGACAGATATCCCAATGTTTACCCAGGGCTGCTCTTTGCCCAGCCCCACGCATAACCTTTCGCTGGCGTTTTCATGCTCATCCCCTGCTGGCGGGGACCGGCCACCGAGCTACTTGTGCTGGCAGTGACAGGGCACTTGATTCAGTCCCAAGGACTTGAATCTGGTGTCCTGGGGAAAGCAAAGACATCAGCCACATCTCCTGTCACTCATGCCGGGTTCCAGTGTATAATTGCTTGCTTTCTGCTTAAATTTCGCGCTGCCTCTTGGTGGGTGACAGAAGCCGCTCAGGTCCTGACAGTACCTGTCAGGATATTGTCATATCTGCACATAAACTCTGCTCTCCCTGCCTATCTTTATTCTGCTGGGAATCCTTGTAAAAAAAAAAAAAAAAAAAAAAAAGGAAGGCTGAGGCTTCCCAGGGAACGGAGGAGCGATGTCTCGCTGTGCAAGGTTGGCACCTCTTCGCTGCGTCCTTGCGAGCTGTGGGTGTTTCGGGAGTACCTTAAAGAGCGCCTTTTGCCGCTGGGACTTGTCAAAGCTGCAGGAGAAATACTGGGAGAGCGGACTTGAAAGGGCAGCACCCGTGTCTTGTGAACACAGACAGGAGTTTACAGGATGTCTAAAACACTGTTTACGTAGGTTGTCAGCTGCTTTGTTGCGGTGACTTAAGCAATTCCCTCAACCCATCCTATTATTTCTTGCTGTTGTTTCTTTTTCCCCCTCTGCTTTACGTGGCTCTCTAGATTCAGGCTTTGTGCACCACCGGGCACAGCGTAGGATATGGTGGGGAGAGAATAATGCCGAGCAAAGCCGAGGCCTATTCTTTTCAGGTCTGTTTATATAGGGGGTGAGTAAAGACACAGGCGCCGGGGCGCACCCCATTGTAATGCACAAAGCCTGCAGCGAGTCTCGGTGATGGAATCCAAAACGCTGTCAGCTGCTGAACTACAGCTCTTTTGATGACTCTGCTTGTTGAGGATAATTAGACTGGTGCAGTACAGACACACACACGGATGTCTCTATTCTTTTCGCAGTTGCAGAGCACATGCTGTGAATCCGCTATGAGCGCCGGTTAAAACCTAGGGCAACGTTTTCAAGCGCGAGCAAGGCTTGGGACTCTAAGATTCACTTTCAAAGGTGACTTAAAAACGCAAGTCTCATCAGGAGCCAGCAGGCTTAGCGCTTGACATTTAAAAGCGCCAATTTTTTTTATTTTTTTTTAAACTTTTGCTCATGATCTTTCAAAGAGCGGGATTCCCCCTTGACTTCTCTCAGTGTATTTATTCCAGAGGTGCTGAGGGCTGTCAGCACCCTTCGAGCAGGGGCTCTTGCATAGTGAAGGGGCAGTGGTAATCTAGGGGTAAACTCCCAGAGCCCTTTATAAGGAAGTGCTGCAGAATTCTGCAGAAACTGGCCAACGCGCTGCCGCCGTCACCTCCCCCCTTCCAAGGGGGAAGAATAATCAGCATTTTATGCAAACAAGGCTGCATTCAAATAATCCATGCTGGATATCTGAAATCCTGAGTTTCTCTAGCGAGTCTTTGTCTTGGACAATCTCATCAGTAAATGTATCCTGGCTCCTGACAATAGCATTAGGTCTGTGAAGTGAAGTCTGTGGAGGGATGGAAAAGGAAAAGATAACAGTAGCATCTGTATCACTCAAAACTGATATGTAACTTGAAAGGGAATTGCATACTAAGGATCAAGTTATTAACTCTATGGGGTTTTGACACAGAAGGCACAAAGTGGTTTTTTGGGCTCTGCCAGTGACATGTGGGGTCTGGGTTGCGCTTTCTGAAGCGCCTCTTCTTCCTAGTGCAGAAGGTAGGATCAAGTTCAGGACCTTTGCTCCAAGACAAAAAAAAAAAAAAAAAAAATCATAGAGGAGACAGAAGCACAAGCACATGTTTTCTTGTCACCATGTCATTTTAATACCAACACAAGCAAAGTACTTGGGGACCAGGAAACTTTCTGACATCACTTGCAGTGCTTGCCAAAGTTAGATAGCCCTGAAAAACACAGCTCAGAAATCCAGGGATCGCTGTCTTGTGGCTGACTTGTCGCTGAACCGGGAACTCACTGCTACTGGTGATGATACTTAAGACATTTAAATATGAGATCCCAATAAAGTGCGGTCTGTGAAGGCACTATAAATGTGTTGGGGTTTTTTTCCCTCCCCTGAACACGTGCAAGCTTGCTTTCTGAGCAGCTAGCACTCAGGCAGCAAGCAGTGCAGTAGCTCGCTGAGCTTGGCTCTACTGTCAGCAGTCTTTGGATAGAGATGCTCGGTCCTTCAACAATTTTCTCGATGTTTGTGGCAAAAGCATTTCCTTTGTTGATATCAGACCTGAATATCTTGATTGTTCCACTTCTCACAAATATCAGATATGATTAATGGCATTTATGTATACAGTACCCTGAATCACTGAGGTAAGACGGAGTCCTACTGCTGCCATTATCATTTTTAGAAGTATGATCTTATCGCAGGAATGACTTCTTCAGCCTCTGATAAGAGAAGGTCTCTCTCCATTTGAAAATTTTATACAATGTCATGGAAACAGATGTTCTACTTAGACCAGATATCTTAGTCTTGTGATTAAGCTAATAGACTGAAACTCTACAGATTTACGTGCAAGTGCCAGCCTAACTACAGTTTTGATGTATGTATCTAAGCTGCTCTGTGCCTCTGTTTCCAGACTATACACTGGAAATAAAAAGCTCTCTATGCTTTATCACTTTAGATCTTTAAAGTAAGGACCTGTCTGATAGAGATCTCCCCCCACCAAACACGATGGAGCCACTGGCACGTAACAGCCTGACTACTGCAGTAACCATCTCTCAGTCCCATAGCAGAAATCTGCAATAAAGCCAATGTAAAAAAATAATAATAAAAAAAAAATCCATACGCAGAGCAGCCACGGGACTCAGTCCCAAATGTACGTTTGCTCAAGCCTTCCTCCAGTGCACCTTCCCGGCAGCTGCTAACTCAATTGCAGTATCCGTGTTCCACTGCGCGGCGCAGACCTGTTGGAGCCCTTCCAGCACAGATGTACAAAATTGTTCAGAGGCCTCAGTGCTGAACCCAGGAATTGTAATACGTGAACCAGACCGGCTAATTGCTCAAACTGTTGCTCAAGTGACAATGCAGAACCTCACCCGTTAAACCCTGCCCTGGGCAAAGGGCAAAGGCCCCACCACTTCTCCCAAAAGCTTTAACGAGCATGTGGAAAGGGAGGGTCACAGTAGGGGAAGCGGGTCTTGTCCAAGTGACCTGCCAAAGGGTGCACCTCTGGCAAGTTCTTCCTCTTGCACCATTTGCAGAGTGCAAACAGGTCACAAACGCTTCCTACGAAGCTCCTACTTTAAACTGTGCATCGGTCTGATGGCTGTTATGCAGTACTGGAAATGGGAGTATTTTGGTTAGGTGGCTTCTCTACTTCATGGTCCAGGGGCTCTATCCAAGGCCAAAACTGTCTGCAGTGATGGGCCTGTCTGCAGATCATTAGGAGATGCTTTTGCTAAGCCCTTGTGGCTGCACCACCTCGATTTTCTATTCAGTAGCTGAAGATTTCCTCCAGTGCTGTTAACAGACTTGGAAATCCACTTTCAGTGTAGCCTTCTGAACTGTTGCTTCTAGAAACATTTCTGTCCATCAGCTTCTTTGCTTGCGATGGGGTTTCCCTCCCCACCCCAGGCCAACACAAGTCGCTGCGAATCATGAAAACCCTTCTAAGTTTGGGCTTAAGCGGGATTTAGGGGATGCCTACGCTTTGGGCTGTCCTTTGTAGTAGGGCGAGTTTCAGCCAAGAGTATTTGCAGAAAACTGATACCCTGAAGGCAAGGCCATGAAGGAACAGAAACCACTTCAAAATCGAAAGATTGTCTGCAGCACTTTTTTTCCATGCAGTATTTTCCCAAATCCAGCTCAAACCCTAGAGGAATGAGAGACTTCACAGCCTTTCTGTGCTGAAATACTGCTACGTTACTAAGTCTGTTACTAGGCAAAACATGTTTTAGCAGCCTAGAAAACATTTTCAAAACACAAGAGAAGATTTTGCTGTTTGTAAACTGGATCTGAGCTTCTTTTCTTCGAGAATAATGAAACTTTTTAATACTCCTAAATTCTCATAGTCACTGAGAAAGCAAATCAAAATCAGAGTGGCTTGGTTCCATTCAGGACCAGGGGAAATGCATTCCAGCTTTGTGAATTAACTCCTCTTCATGCCCATGAACACAGAGTTAAACCCAGGTGGTCTTTTGTGGGAGGAAGGAGGAAATGTGTAGCGTAGGGGAAGCAGTGAAGTTGATTCATGAGGAACTGCACGATATTCCTGTCTATCCCATTTTTTATGAGGGGGAAGTGTTGGCAATTACGTCTTATGTCAGCAGATCCACCCAGGAGCACAGCATGACACGCTGAACCAATACTATGGACCAGTCTGTAGAAGATGGTCCCCCTTTTTCAGGCTGAGAGGATGGGAAGGAACATCAGTTTAGTTTTGGAAAGCTTTGCCACTCGTGTCAAGAACAGCGCGCATCTCTTCTGCTTACCACACACAGCACGGCATCCAAAAATGCATGATGCCTCTACTTTAAGTGTTCTGTTTATGGACAGTGATTTACCCAGTTTGAGTAATGACAGAGACCAGAGAATTAAGTTCATTTTTCTAGGTCTGGATCTCTTCTGAAACAGTACCTCGGGGCTGTGGCTTGAATTCAGAGTTGTATACAGAAACTCAAGTAACATTTTAAATTTTCTATTTTTATATATATCCATGCACATATACGCACACAGAATTAAAAACAAAGACAGCAGGATTTTTTTCCTCGAAGTAGAATTTTAACTTTCTGGGTTTGAGGATGTTTTGGAGGAGTTTAAATTCTGGCATGAAACTTTTAAAACTGAATCACTGAACTCGCAGATGCTGGAGCCACACTGATGTATGCGTGCACCACGCAGACTAGAGAATTTAACTGCTTATCCCTACATTAGTTCCAGTAACTTTAGTGTGGGCAAAGGCCTTCTTCCATCCTGAAAAAACCAACAGGCCATCACTAAATTTTCCTGTCTTTAGTGTTTTACAGAGATACATGTTACGCATAGATTTTTTAACTTGCTTATTATACATGCATAATAGTTTTAAGTGATCATTGGCATTTCGATGGCCTGTGCTTCCCCTTCTACTTAGCTCTCAGGAAGACTATCAACACCTATATAGAGATTATCGCACAAGAGTGAGAGGTGCTGGCAGACAGATTAGATCTGTGGGTGCAACCACTGACAGTAGATACGTAACAAGGTGAGGCACAGTATTTCAGGGCAGCTGGGAAATAATGCTCGTGCAAAATCTCTTTCTAGAGCAAGCCTGTTTTTGTCTTTGGGGTCTTGAGACACTGGGGATTGGCTAGACTTTTGTGTGACCCTGGGTAAAATGTTTGTCTCAGTGCCCAAACTGCAAAATGGCAATCAGACCACCACCTTTGCCTTCATTCCTTGTTCAAATCAGAAACTGCACTTGGGATAGGGGCAGCCTCCTCCTGTGTGACTAGACAGTACGTAATATAATGGGCTAATTGCAAAATAAAAAAATAATGATTGTGCGCTGACAAAAAAGCCCCAAAATAGAACAGCTCTTCACAGCCATCGTCCAAAGCGATTACATACTATCGGGGTTTGAGCAATTGCCATCCACAGGTAAATGCATCCTGAGGTGGTTTGTACATCGTTGCATCACCGTGTAATTTAGAGTAGCCCAGCTGTATTGAAGCTGCTGCTGGGAAGGAGGTAGAGAGGCAGACAGACGTCTGTCCAGGAGCACGCGGCAGAGCTGCTCTTCTACCTGTGCTGACAAGGACCTCAGTGGGGTAGTGGGGAGAACCTCCAGGGTCTCGGTCTGTGTGGTGGGACGTTGAAATCAGCAGACCCCCGTTAATTTCCATACCTGCTCTCTGTCTTAGTTCAAAAAGGAAGGGTATGTCCTCCTTTGATGGACCCTTTATCCCCAGTGCACCATAAACCACATGCAGGATGGACAAATAAAGGCTTATTTCATAGCGCGTTGATTGGAACAAAAGTTCTATGGCAGTTTTGCACTTGATACCTGATGCGCAAATGCCTATGACATCCTCTCTAGGTTTCAGCCTGGCTCAGACCATTTTCTACCCTTAACTGAGCTAATCTACACTAACCATCCAGCAATACTTGGAAATCTAATTAGTCTTTCACCTTTGATTACTTTAGCATACATAGCATGGAAATGGCTTGCCCAAAGTAACACGGAACGAGGAAAATAAAATGAACAGAAGAACCCTCAGCTGCTGTCAGCAGTGCAAGCCCCGGATCATCCTGGCCATCTGAGCTCCTATTGCTGTTACAAACTGTAAGCATGGAGAAGTATTATCACATAATTAATGATTTCTGTTTTGAAGAGACAAAAGCTGACCTGTCCATTGGTAGAGGTGTGAGGTACGTGAAGTTACGTGAGCTGAATTAGGTGGTGAATTAGGAGGTGGAAGTTAGGCAGTGTGCGTACTCCCCAGGATCTCAGCACTCAACACCACGTCCGAAAACAGCACTCTTGTGATCTCCAGGTAGCTCCTGCGTCTCTGACCCCAGCTTCAACAGTCCTCTCTGTCCCCTGCCCCAAACAATCTCCCCCCCAGCTCTGACAAGAAGCCGGGAGGCCACTGATGCCAACAGCGATGGCATTTTGTGACATGCCTGACAGACTCGTCTGACAACTCGCAGCTTTGTTTTGCGTAAGCCGTCCAAACAGATGGCCACCACTTTTAAGTATCAGCCTGGCTTGTATTTGTACGAGGCATCCACAGGCACAGATCTGAAATGCCCCCGTTTCACTGAATTCTCTGTCTCCTGTTGTAACTGTGGCTTTGGGGTAGAAAACAGGAGCGGGAGAGTTTTGGGAGAAGACTCAAAAGGGCTTTACTCTAAGGCTACTTCTCAATAACGTCTCTGGGAGACAGTGTGTTTTTACCTCCTCGGTAACTCCGATCTCTTCCATTCACACTTGCAGAGTAATATTCTGTGAGCTGAAAAAGCAGCTTCTGGGAAGCAGTGACCTTTAAGGAATGTCCTTTTGCCATGCGGTGCTCTCTCTCACGCTTCCGAACCTGTGTGCTGTTCTATAGCGTGCCCTTGGTGGCAGTACTTAGTGCTTGGGTTTATTTCTGTTTTGCTTCTTGTCTGGATTTTAGTGATGAATTGTTTGTAGTATTTACAGCGGGCTGGAATAGAGGCACTAACTGCTCCTTCAGATGGGGAAAGCGGTCCCCCTCCCAGCAGATAGCTGAGGTGTCAAACAGGGTTATATCGCATTGTCTTGAATTTAGTATCAAGACAGTTTTACCCATCTGCCTGGTTATATCTATAATAAGTACCCTTTGCAGTTGGGGGTATTTTATCTCTTTCTCTGGCTTGCTCTCTGTGTTTAACCTTCCCTATCTTGTATGTTGAAGCTTTGGGTTCATTTTTGTCAAACGTTAGCATTTTCTTGGGCAAGAATATGAACCACAGACATAGTTTCTCTGCTAAGGGTTAGGTAAGATGAGGGCTGACTGTCAGCCTCGATGGCACTGTCGTACAGGTAATAACTAGTTTCAGTCATAGTATCGAGCCGCTTTTTTTCTCTAGCTACACAGAAAGATGCATGTTTGTTTTCCCAAGCGGGCAGCGCATGAAGTCACAGGTCTCCTACGATCTCCGTTTGCAGGCGTTGTATATAAATGTTGTATGTTGATTTCCGTAGGTAACTACAGATCACTGACAGACCTAAGGAGCTAAGTAGGACAATGGAAAACACATTAGATGTTCTGTACGCGCTAGTGGATCCACGGCAATCTCATGAACCCACAGATGACATACGTCCTTAAAACTGCACGTGTGTATCTCTGTGTTTAGAAGAAACTGCTCAAAGATAGGCTGCAAAACCCACGGAGTTCTGACTGGTATCGACAACAAAAGGAAAACTTAAGCGGCTCAAGGAATCATCCAAATCCCCACTGGTTTCATTTGCATCCTGAAGCGCACAGTCCCACTTCAAGAGTCGCTATGTTTAAAACTGGGAGAGTCGTTATTAAGTTATCATTAGGTTACTGCCTAATTAAGTTAAAGCATAAGCACATGCAGGGAGATTACACCAGGGCATTGCTAAATTGGGCAAGAAAAACCTACCACTTTGGACTACGGAAATTTTCTTCTATTGCTCCGTTCCTTTTTGGCTGACTTGTACGCGGATTAATGAAAATCTCCCGGGTGACCGAGTTAGCCAAAGCAATTGCGCCAAGGGCTCCTTATTTTCAAAGCGGGGGGCTTTGATTTCGACCTGGGGAGGGGGGAGCGCGTGCAGAAAACCTGCCTCCCTGCCCATCCCAAACTTGGCAGCGATGCTCGCCGGTGGGTGCGGGCGGTCGGGACACGGTGTGCCCGGGGACCACACCTGTCCCCGTGTCCTCCGCCACCTCCCTCGGCCCCTCATCCGTCCATCCATCCCTCCCTCCCTCCATCCCTCCCGGCGCCGGGGCAGCGCTCCTGCCTGGCAGCGGCGGCCGCCGGGGGATGCGAACCGCCGCCGCATCCCTCGGCCCCTGCAGCATCGCCGGGGGCGCTCCGGGAGCGCATCCCTGTCCTCTGCCCCGCATCCCTCGGCCTCTCCGGGAGCGCATCCCCCCCCCGCTGCCCAGCATCCCTCGGGCCGTTCCTGGGAGCGCATCCCCCGGCGTCCGGAGCTGCCTCCCGCCGCTGGGCTCCGCGCCGGCCGCCCGTGGCGGTCTGGAGCAGCGAAGCAGAAAGGCGCCCGTCGCTCCTCGGCGCCGTAAAACGAAAGGAGAGGAGGGGAGAGAAGGGAGGGGAGAAAGGGCGGG
>VZSF01009232.1:167371-197293 GCA_013398295.1 Chionis minor | reverse complement strand
AAAAAAAAAAAAAAAAAGCAAAAAGCACGTGCACAGTTATTTGGGGGTTTTATTTATTAATCCCCCCCCCCTTATTATTTTTTAATTTTATTTTTGGGGGAAAAGTGCGGCGCGGTGTGGAGCTGGCTCCGCGGGGGAGGGAGCAGAGGGGGAGGTAGGGTGCTCTGCACGAAACCGCCGGGACTTCTTCGCTCCGAGGGTGGTGAGACCCTGGAACAAGTTTCCCAGAGAAGCTGTGGCTGCCCCATCCCTGGAGGTGTCCAAGGCCAGGTTGGATGAAGCTCAGAGCAACCTGGTGTGGTGGGAGGTGTCCCTGCCCAGGGCAGGGGGGTTCACTGGGTGGTCTTTAAGGTCCCTTCCAACCCAAACCATTGATTCTACGATGGTTTTAGGGGCTCTGTCCGCCACTTGATGCCACTTCGATGTGGTAGCCCTAGTAGTTGAAGTAGTTAGGGGTGAAGGAGTTGTGCTCCAAAATTTCCACCCCAGTCTTGTGTTTCTGCATCCTTCTCTCCAAATATTGCCGCTTTCTTCCTAGTTGTGCTCAAGTTCGGACTTCAGTTTGGTATGTTTGGGGTGTCAACCAAGGGGTTTATATGTGGCAAGAGACATCCTCCTTCTCTGTTACCTGTTTTCTGATGTCCCCTTCTTCCCTTCTTTACCACACGCCCCACAGCCGCCTTGCTTTCCCCTTCACTTTTAAAGATGAGCAGATCCCACTCCTGATCTTCCCAGAGCAGGCCCAACTCGCAGGGCTGTGGAGGACAGCATGAAATTACTGCCCTGCAAATAAATAAAACCCATTAAGAGGCATTTTTTAAAAGCACAATAGTTTATGTTGGGGAAGGAAAGCAGTGCTGGCAATGACAAATCTATCACTGCAGTTATTATTATAAGCATCAGGGAAAACAAACAGCCCGTTTCCATTTTGTTGTATCAATGAAGCCAGAGATGGGAAAAAAAATCCCCTCCCAGCTATCCACTCATTCCCCTCCCATGCCGGTTTATTTTCTGCTGCTTTATCCCAAGGCGTGATGAGAAGCGGCCGCGTGCCGCAGCCAGCGCTCCCGTGTGACACTGGGGTCTGTGTTCCCACAGGGACAACAGGCCGGCAAGTCTTCCTCGCGCTGGCTGGACTAACAAGCGCCATGAAAATTCCAGCTCCAGAAGGACAGTGCACAAAGCGCTACTTGTTCATTTCTTGAAGTCACTTTTAACTCCTTTGATGTTGCTGAGGCACTGATTCTTTCATTTACCCCCACTATTAATTGGCAAGAACTTCATTAAAGTCAGTGGGTGAAACCGAGGAGCATTTAGTCATGGATCTCGGCCTTGTTAAGACATTTTGCAGCCGTGAAATCAGGATCAGGCACTCAATCTATTCCATTTTAACGGAGGAGGAGAGTTAAGGATTATTAATAACAATATTTGCAGTGAAACATAGATTGCCAGAGCCCTCAGAAGTGTTCATCACTGGCAAACTCATACCCAGCCATGCTGGGAGCACCACAAAGATACAGCTAGTTCTGGATCTGTGAAAAGGGAAGATGAAAATCCCAGATTAACACTGACCCCACCCTCCCACCTCCCAAACCAGCACTGCCGGCCCTTCCCAGGAGAATCTGATCAATGTACGGGGGTTTGCAGCCAAGAGAAATCTGTGAGGATTCTTGTGTTTTGATTTAACTCGATATGCTTCACTCGTGCATGTTTTTTTGCTCCAGCTGTATTACTCAATCAGGAAATAACAATAAAAATGTAATTTGCTATGGAAGTAGCTTCCAGGGACTTTGCCCAGATGAGAATCTCTTTCCTCTAGCTGTGACAGACTCACATTAAAAAAAATCCGCATCGTACAAGTTAGAATATTGAAGTTTTGTTAGTTGGATGAATTGCTACAACTAACTCCACTGGAAGCATCAAAGATGTTATAACAAACAAGAAGGAACAGAAATAGGATGTTTACACAGCCAGGCTAGCTAGAATAATTTGTAGTCCATCAGTGAATCTGGATGTGTAGGGGCCTGAAATAATTTTTCAAACCTGCTAAGAAAACTGCCTCATGTCTTTGTAACTTTAGCGAGTGCCTCAGCATTTAATCTAGCTGTGCTTTTTTACATTAAAATCCTTTCATTGGGAAGCAGTCTTTTAAATTTTTTTTTAACAATTAAATACGTGCTGTGAAATAATGCTTCCTCCCACCTTTTTTTATTTTTTTGACTGAAAACTGAAAATGGAAGCTGTCTAACTGATCAAATAGGAAAAAGGAAAGAATATAAAAGTAGAAAGCAAATTTCCAAAAAACCAAACACCCAGAAAATTACATTTCAGCTCCCCAAATTAACGATAATCTTGGGGAAAAAATTGAAATATATGAAAAGATTGTGCCTGTATGAAACTTGTGAGACGCAGTTTATTTTAAAATGCTGTTGGTTTTTCACANTTTTTTTTTTTTTTTTTTTTTTTGCATGGCCTTCCCTCTGCTGGCCTGACCCTAGAAATTTATATGTGTGCTTAACTTATTCCTGCTAATCATTTTCCTGACTTCACTGCAACAGCCTGCGGGTGCACGAAGCCAGGCAAGTGTGCGAGTTCCTGCAGCAACAGGCTCATGTGTGTTCTCTGTGCTCTTCC
The DNA here is from genome assembly GCA_013398295.1 of Chionis minor. NCBI lineage: Eukaryota > Metazoa > Chordata > Aves > Charadriiformes > Chionidae > Chionis > Chionis minor. Next base: position 194,659 of record VZSF01009232.1, on the reverse strand, counting down.
ACTGTTTTCCTGAGTGAAACTCAAATATTATCCCTTTACCTACAGGAAAATGCATTCTTAGGAGATTATTTTTATCACTTCCTTCAAGGCAACACAGAATTAATTGGGGGCGGGGGAGAGTTTAAAAATGCCACACTGGGCAGCGAGTGGGAGTGTTGCTATATACTTCAATAGGAAGAGGCCAGGCTCCTGAGGAATTTGAGCCAAATTTAGCCGTCTTTCCAGCCTGGTGCTACCTCCTTGTGTTTGCATGCAAAGGGTTTACTCTCTAACAATGGAAATATTCTGAAATAAACAGCACAACAGCAGGAAACGGAGCAGGGGGTTTTGCTTTCTTTAACTTCCCTCCCTTAAAAAAGGGGTCAGATGCTTTCAGAAAGTCCTTGTTCGGAGACTCTGTTTTTGAATTATTACCAATCGAATGGCCCTGTTGCCCTGGGGGGGGAGGGAGGGACAGGGACAAGGACAGGGACAGGATGTGGTGCTCCTCCTGGGCCAGCATCTCCTTTGGAGGAGCAGCAAGGAAGAGGCTCTCCCTTCTCCCACCCCCAAAGAAGAGAAAGAGAGAAGTTGCCTGCCGAAAAAAACCGAGTAACACCAAGTAAAACTGAACAGTGAAGGACAAACAGCAAGATCGCTGTTCCCTGGACTTGGAGCCTGATCTCGCATGGATTTGCATGCTTGTGCCATTTTCCGTACGCAGATACTCCACATGGCACCTTCAGGCCCATCGGCTGCTGGGGGAAGGAAGGCTTCAGCCTTATCTTGCTTTGGCAAGTCCATCCTTCGGTTATTTGCCAGCGTGTTGAAATGGTGTCAACACGCCTTTAAGGCTGAGCATCTGAATGTACTAAATAATTAAAAATAAAATCGAGTCCACCCTCAGCACTTTTTCCCCTCTTTTTCCTTTTTTTTTTTTCTCCTGAGTTTCCAAATGTCCAGAAAAGGCAATGTATCACTGAGAAAAACGAACAACTGCCTCACACTTGATTAAAAGCAGCATGAAAATCGAGTCAAAATTGTTAGTCAGAGTTGTTGCAAAGCTGAGACTGAAAGAACTTCAGCAAACTCCAGCCCCTTTCCGCTGTCATTGCTAATTGCTCTGTGGGCAGTGTTTTGTGACTCCTGGGGCTTTGTGTTCTAACACCCATCTGAACGTGCTTGGAACAATTGCTGGGCCTTGGTGAAAGTGGAAGAGCAGCATTCCTCAGAGCAGCATAGCCTTAAAGCCTAAAACACCTTTGTCCATCTATTTCACCTGTCTGGGCTTCAGGAATTGAGCTGGAATGAACATTTATTCGTGGCTCTGTCCCGCAGGGATAGTTTCCTGCCTTTGCTAAGCATCCATCTGCCTAGGTACTTACATGAGCCTCCTCTTCTCTCATCACCGCAATATTTCAGTCCCTCCAGAGTATGTAAAAATAGAAAGAGCAGCTGCTTTATAGGAGAACAGGATTCTGTATTTTGTCCAGAAAGCTGTGAAAGGACTTTCTCACCCTTCACCCTATCTACCTCGCCTCAAACCTCTGCCAGGAGATTTGGGCTCCGAGAGCGTTCATTAGGGCTGCAGAGCGTTCCCTAAGGACCAGGGATTTTCTATCCATCTCCAGCTTTTATTGCCCTGAGGCTGTAACTCCAAACCCTGCTGCAGCCGTGGAGGTGGGGGGGTGGATTTGGGTCCAGCGCTGGTCACAGCACTGTTGGCTTCATTAGAGAGCAGCTGGGGCTTGAGTCTGGAGGATTTGAGCTGGCCACAGGCACAGGAGAATTTGCTTTCCTAGCTTGGATTTCCTTCAAATTTGGAGTGTATTTTTCTCATGGCAAACAAAACCCACTTTGATTTCATCTTAATCCCTTCATTTGTGCTGTGGAGTCGAGCAGGACCATCAGGTATGAGCCAAGAGGTGAAGTGTCCTTCAGATACTTCACTCTGAGAGCAGAGGGCAGGAGATGACATCTACTGCGGCTCACCTAGCTTTCAAGCCCGGTTCTCAGTGTTGAAAGAAAAATAAAATAACATCTGTACTTTAAAAAGCCTTGAGCTATTTTTGGTTAGGAGGCAACAGGGGATTCTGTGCGAGGAAGGACTCCTGGCTTTCTTGCTGGATGTGCCTGGGAAATGATTTACTGCACCAACTCTTCTCCTCTGGAGCCCCGTTCTCTCGGTTCGGTGGCCCCTTGGAGTTGAGGGTACCCAGAGTACGTGGGAGCAACATTTGCCTGCCGGGAGGGACGGCAGTTTCATTCAGCGGTCTTAGCAGAATGGCCTTTCACGGGCCATTAAATATGAGCAAACCACAGACACAGGAGTAGTGAGTAGCTGCAGCGCTGCAAAGACGGACTTCACCCCCTCCTCACCTGTGCAGCACTGAGTTCTTTCATATATATGAAAAATAGTTGCAGGCAGCAAATTTCCCTTTTAATTTCTCCATGCAGACTTGCTTGCCGCGGTGGCGCGGCTGCCCGGGGAAGGGCATGTACAGCCTGCTGTGAGAAACGCCCGCGGTCCCCGCTGGGTAACATAGGTGGGATTGTCAAAGGGGACAAAAGCCACCGGTGAATTAGCGTATTGTTATGAAATCCTTTTACACCAGGCGTGAGAAGCGAGGTTAGCCCGGCCCTGCTGTGGTCTGCTCTCTAACCCTGGTCTCTGTTGGCGGAAGAACGGTTGAGCAAACCAAAGATTAATAGTCTCCCAACTTCTGCCCCATTTGCGAGAAAGATCTCGAACATTGGCTATCTTATCTATGGGGTTTCACGTCTGTTTCTGCTACACTTGTATGCATTTAGTTTATTACGATGGTTATTTATTTGCTTGGGAACGAGCCAAGAAATAACGTGATACAATAGAAAGCTGCTGGGATTTCCCCAACTCCCACACAGTAAAATATGCTGATCTGCAGGAGGTTATACAAAGTCTGCAGCATTTCTGCCAAGGCCTTTCTTTCTGACTTTTGCTTTTCTTGTAGTTATTGGGGTTTGTTGTGATTTGTTTAGCTGCATTCCTGTATCGTTAGTGGGTGCCCTTGTCAGATTACTTCAAGAAAAATGCATTTGTTTGATATAATATTGAAAAGGAAGGGAAGGGGATGTTTATGGTCACTTGAAATCTTCCTAAGTCTTTTGTAGAATTGCTTGAAAAGATATGAAATTGGTGATTTGGTTTAGTCTCAAAGACAGGCAATAACAAGCTAAAAGCGGTTGAGCGACACTAAGGATTGCTTTGGTTCCTTTTCTCATGTTTCTTTAGTTATTTTTGCTTTTAACTTTCCTGTCTTTGGATATGGCAACAGTCTTTGAATGGAGAAGAGAGTGAAAGTGCGTACAAGCACAAGTGAAAATGACTAACCAAGTTTCACAAAGTTCATTGAAACAGAAATAATAAAAAAAGCAATAAAGCAGAGATAGTAGAGGTAAACAAAATTTGAAAAAATGTTTTTAATGTAGTCATCAAATATGCTTAGGAGCACGACAGACCAAGTTTAAATGTTTATGATAAGAATTTTATCGGGAAAACAGCACTGGAATAATACACATTTTTATGTGGATTGTTTTACATGTATGCTTACGTCCGTTATAGATACATTCATGTAGCTTGAGAGGAACTTAAAGATGTAATTTCAATATGAATGCACATCATCCAACATCCTGCTTCAGCTGCAAGTGTTTGCAATTTATTTCATATTTAAATCTTCATTAGATGAATGGCTAAAAAATAGAGGCTGTTCTCCATAAATTAAATTCCACCGTGTGTGACTCTTGCACATGTGTAACTCTTTGCAATCATTTACTAAAGTGTTACATTCATACTTGGAGCATAAATTTCCATGGTGCTTTGATTTCAGCTGCTACTGTCTTTATCTGACTGAACGATGCATCAAATTAAGTATGTTCAGTCAAAACTCTAATCTCTGCTAATAATACTTAGCATAAACCTTGCTCTTGTCACCCGCAAAAAGCGTAATTAAGATTTACCGGTTCAGACCACAGTCCTAAAAGGGTACACATGTGTTTAACTTTACTGCCCAGCACAGCCTCATTGTACTCCCAGCAACGAAATTAAGCCCATGCATCAGCGTCTGCTGGACTGGGGCCCAAGGTAAGACTTGATGCCTTACTCAACACGTCACATAAAAATAAATGTGTCGCTTTGTCAGAGCTTTGTAGTTTTGTTTATCCGGCTCTGCTAGTATGAAGTAGCTTGCAGTTGTATTATCCTACTTGTGTTTCTTGTTAGGATTTTGAGGGGTAAACAAAACAGGGCAAGCAAACAAGGAAAGAAAAGAGTTCCTGTTTGCAAATAATTTCCCATCTGTTTCTCATTCTGTTTGACTCCGGGGAACATTTCCACACTGTATACATCTCATTTTAAAGAACACAAAGTCTGGATGAATGCTTTGAGCTTCCTACTTCTGAACTGGATTCCTGTTTCACTTAGATCTGTGTAAATGGCCCACGGCCCTGCAGTGATTACAGAACCATAGAATGGTTTGGGTTGGAAGGGACCTTAAAGACCATCCGGTCCCACCCCCCTGCCCTGGGCAGGGACACCTCCCACTAGACCAGGTTGCTCCAAGCCCCATCCAGCCTGGCCTTGAACCTCCAGGGATGGGGCAGCCGCAGCTTTTCAGGTCAGCCTGGGCCAGGGTCTTGCCACCCTCAGGGTGAAGAATTTCCTTGGTGTTACTTTGGGCTAAAAGCAGCCCCGGAGTAATTCCAACCGAGCTCCAAGCTGCTGCCTAATGGAGGAGATGGTCCCTGGTGCAGGGGCTGACGCTTGTCGGACAGCTAGAGAAGCCCAGACTTGCTCAGAAATGGGAAAATAGGACATGGAGGTGTGACTGCAGTGGGGCTCGGTGGCCAGATCTGGAGCCTGGGGCAGGGAGAGCTGAGGGGCTGTGGAGGACCGTGCAGCAGAGCCACTGGCACTGCTGCGCGGGAGCTTTCAGCCCCAGCAAGCTCAGCAGCTGTGGTCCCTTCTTTTCTCTGCCTGGACAGGTGTGCTGCTTCAGTGAAAACATGGGAACGGAGCATGAGGGACTGTCGTCTTCTGAGGAGGGGTCTTTGGAGAACTGCTGGAGTTCCTAGAGTACAGTCATTCCTTTGGGTTTTCTGGAAACGCAAAGGGATCCTGCAGAAATCCTCTTTACAGACTAAAAATTAGGTTTTGTTGACAAAGAGTGTTTGAACTGTTCTGTAGCAACATTAAGATGGAGAATTGTTGTGGTTGTGTTCAAAGTACAGTCTGAAAGCTCATTATCTCCATTAAATCTGGTAGGATTTCCCGTATCAACCGCTGGAAATACTGAAGACAAAGTCCTAAGTGGCTGGATTCAGATTCCTGCGCTAGAGTCTCTTAACATTGTCTTTTTAGAGGCGTTCTGTCAAAGAGCAGCTGATGAAGTAGCTGGATTTAGATGAGAAAAATATGGGTAATTACAAATGTACCTTCACGCAGTCTGATGGAATTTAACCTTGGGCTTAGATGACAGCATTTGCTGAAGTGGTGGGAGGCTGTGGCTGTAACACGTCCTGCACTCAGCCTGAGCTTGCCGTGTTGTTCACTAAAATGGCCTCCTTGAAGCCCTGGAAAGCAAATGAGACTCTTCCAGGGTCCTGGCATCAGTACAAGGGGAGGGGGGAAAAGGCTCTACCACGAAATGACCCCTCTTTTATACCATTGTGCCCCGGTGTGTGAGCACAAACCTCTAAGCCCACACCGAAAGCCTGTTGCTATTTTTCCCGCAACGGGCTGGATTTTGGTGCTGCACTTCCCTCTTGTGTTTGCTGATAATACTGTATTTCCTCTCTGCCTGCTTGCAGACAGCCTCACACCCCTCAAGGGTGTCCCCCCAAACCCTGGGGAATGGCGAGCAGCTTTTGTTTACCCTTCCTTGATTTTCTTCTTTCCTAAGAGTTGCTGGAATAATTGAAAAATTCCCCATGCTATTTTTTTTTTCCCCTTCCCTGAGGCAGGAGCCCTGGTTTTGTGCACTGAATATAGCATGAGATAATTCTGGCCAGCTTGTGTACCATATGGCTTAGGTCACGAGAAGAGGAGTTGCCCTGGGACAGTGACATTTTGACTTTTTTTGTGAAAGAAAAGTCCATTTAAGGGAACACTGATTTCTCCCAAGAGGGCAAGGTCCTGCCTGTCATTTCACACCAGGCCATGGGGTTTAAACCAGCCTGTGAACAATGGCAAAATCAGGATTTGGTCCCGGAACTATTAAGCCTGAAGTATGATTGTATAGCCTGCCTTTTTTTAGGAAAGAGATGAAGTGATGAGGTTTATGATTAGCAGTTGTGTTCCAGCACATTTTTCTAGTTTTTGCTTTAAAGAAAAGTCATGCAAGTAGTAGTGAAAACCTCAGAACTACAGTGACTCCAGTAAATTATTTCTCACCAGGGTGAATAAGGAGGTTGGAGCTGCTTAATTATAGTATGCCCAATAGTGGCTTTTCCCCTGGTTTTGCTGTTCCTTAGCTGTTTGCCAGAGGTTAAAGTCAAAACCACCAGTATTCCCACAGAGGTATTTCAAAGAGGGGAGCTCCCATGGCACGTATGGAAAAGCTGCTTTATTTCTGCACTGCGTTCTGCACAATATTTGGGTACTTTTTTTTGACAAATCCAAAAACCCCAACAAATCCAAACACACCGTTTTCTAGCAGATGGGGCGCACAGGATCAGGCATCCTTATAGTGTATATAGACAGATGCCTGTCTCCCTGCCTCAGCTCTGGATTTGACACCATAAGGAAGGCAGGCATATATATGAGTTGGGATCAGCTTCTCTTACTTAACTATGCTGAAAGGGACTTCTAACATTGAATATTGTTTAGAAATATTTTGCAGTCATGTCTTCAGAAGACTGGGAGCTGCTGCGCTGAAATTTACCCATCTCTGCAGTGAGGTGCAGTTACCTGTTTGTCAAAAGTTCCCCTGGGGCATTTTAAGTATGGACTTTCTTTCTATTCTTCCCATACAAAGCAGGTTGGCTTGATGCTGTTTAGCGCGTGCACCGTGCTGCTCTCAGCTATTGATTTGGAGAGAGGCCGAAGAGGAAGTTTCCAACAGGTCAGGTAAAGAGACATGAGAGCACTTGATTTTAATGCAGGCCTCAAATGACTTGTTTCCATTTATCCTCCTCCTTGAAACCCCAGCAATTATTTATTACAAAACAAGGAGGGGGGGAAAAAAATGAATCGAGGTACAGTATCTGCAGGCCAAGCGTGTGATTGAAGATGAGGTTTTCAGACACGACGCGAGACCTTTAATGGGACTGCATTAGTATATTTAGCTAAAATGAGATTGTGGGCCACATGCTGCCTCTGAGAGGACTGCAGGGTGCTTTGGTAGTGGTGGAGGAAGGGTTGCGGCTTGTTAGCGATGAATCGTCCTCCTTGGAGGTACACAAGAGCTTTCAGCGTAGAAATAAGAAACCCAAGCCAGCCTGAGCCACGGGCAAGGCAAACTAAATTAACCGGCTTCATTCATACGTGCTCTGATTCAGTCTGGGAGTTTGCACTCAGCTTGTCCGTCAGTCCCACCGGCTCCGGACTGAAGATTCCTCATTCCCTGCCTTAAACTCACCCCTGTTAAAATATTAGTGTACAGCTGCATTTCGATAGTGGGACATACAGGATTACAGTGAGTCGACTCGTTCCGTTTTGGGCGCTGACTCAGGCTTTTCTGTGCGGAACAGGCTGTTTTCAAGAAGTCTGTTGGAAGTGATGAGTCACTGCAGGAGCAGGGAGAAGGCACGAAGCAAGCTGAAGGAAGCAAAAAGTTAACTTTTGCCCCAGTTTTGCCCAGGTGTTCGGTATAACAACAAACGAGCAATCAGGCACCCAGCAGAGCCCAGAGCTGTGCTATAAAAAGAGCTACAGGGGCACAGCAACTATTTTGGTGAATCAGATCTTCCTGGCTGCAGAGAGTGGAAGCTCACAGTAACTCAAACTGAGGTTTTATTTGTTTTTGTTTGTGGAGCTGTGCCAAGTTTTACTTCGTTTCTTGTAACGTGGTCTCATTAAAGCATAAAGAAGAAACGAAGCCTTGTGAGGTGGGAAAATTTCATTAATCTGCTGGTAATTCTGGGTGTGTGTTGATGGCCTTTCCATTGGGGAGGATACTGTGGTGATTAGAAAGCTCATTTGTAGTATGTGGTTGTAGCAAATACTGACGTTATTTTATTATGTAAAGAGTGGGCTCTAATGACCACTCCAGGAGTTGCTAGGAGGAGAGATATAGGATGAGCGTGCTGTAAAGCTTTGGTTTCTAGGTGCTGAACGAGCCACTGGTCTGGGACGGTGGGGTTTGGAATTACGGTGCAATTTATAATGGGATTTCAGCCAGCAAAACTTACCTGACACCTGAACTTCATCCTCTGTGTGTTTTCCGGAAAGGTTTGGGAAATGACCTTCCCAGTGTGTTGGCAACCTTGAGTTTCTTTCTAGGTGGCCCAGGGAAGATCAGTGGAAGTTTTCCATAATTCTTACTCGTTTCTAATGGGCTTTGGGTCAGGATTCTGTGCTCTTCCTTCATGGCCTCACCAAGTTGATGTGTCATCTGCTAACATTGCTGTGTATAAATTCCTACATCCTAGAAGCATAAAAACTGGAGGAAGTTGCTTGCATTGGGAGCTTTAATGCCGTACTAGTGGATATATGTGATTTGTTCCTGTTCTGTACCTGAAATCGCTCTGACTAGGATGTCATGCTCATCCTGTGAAAGGCAAATACTGGACATAGTTGTGATGCTGATGGGGCAGAAATGCAGCTTCCAGAGCAATTGCTTATGAGGCAGATGTCCTGATCCCTCCCGCAGGGTCATCGGTGTGAAGCTGGTGCGGTTGTGCGGGGGTGAGTGGGAGTTACTCCATACACAGAGCAGCTGAGTGCCGGGTCCAGCCTAAAACACCTCCTAACACCAGCACCGGCTGGGCAAAAGGCTCTCGTATGACCAAAGCAGCAGGGACTTAAAATGAAGGCAATGATCCAAGCTCAGCAAATGGTTTGGCGTAGTGAGCGATGTAAAACGTTTGTGCGGGAGGGAAATTTTTGGCAGGGGAAGAGTTGAGGTCCTTTCGTTTCCTCTGGCTACTTTTGGCTCCTTTGGAGCTGGGTTTGCGTGGGCTTTGTGGCACTGACAACATGCTGAGCTCTCGGCCGGGGCAGCGCTGCGTCGTGGACGTACACTTCTTCAAGGGATCGTGCCCGTCCTTCCTCCACAGCATTCCCTGCACATCAGCCTCGGCAGAGGATCCCTTTCCTAAGCGACGGCTTGGACGTGGAGGCTAGGTTTGGCTGGGTGGTTTAATTCCTGGCTCTAGTAATTCAGGCCTGGCAGGTCAGTGTGTATGTTTGGAATATGGGAGCACAGCCAAGGCGCTGGGCTGCTCCAGCCTGGAGCAGTTTTAGAAGTGAAAGAAGCAGTTTAGCGCCCAGAGCTCTCTCTGCCCTGGCCTTCTCCCTAGTCCTACAGGCCAGGTGAAACTGTGTGAAAGGAGCACCTGGAGAACTTGCCTTTATTTTTTTTTTTTTAAAACAGAATATAGCTTTTTGCCCCATCTAGTGGGTACATTATGTATTGAACCTGGAGTTTGTTGTATTTTCATTCCAGCATTCAATTTATCTAATGCAGCTCTCAGTCCCTGATTTTAGTTTCGGCTTCTGGCTGTTTGAACAATATTTGTACGTGTTAAATACACAGAGAGAGTTAGTTCTCACACAGAGAAATAGCTGAAGCGTTGGTTATTGAAAGGAAGCAGTGAGTGAATAGGGCACATTTTTTGGCAGACTGAGATTACAAAACGAAATGCTGAGATTATCTAGGTGAGGGTATGGGCTTAAAAGGATGGGTATTGAGAACTGGGAAAGAAGAAAACAAAAGGACGCTTAGAGAATATCAAATGCATGCCTCTGCAACCCAGCACATTTCAGAGGAAGAGTTATCTCGGGTGGATTTCTTAAGAGTGTTGAAATGAGAAATGCTTGGTGGCTCTGGCTGTAACTTTGCCAGGGTGGTGACACTCTGGTGTGTGCCACATTAGTACGTGTTCTCTTTTTGAAGAAATAAGGGTTTGCTGTGCCTCAGAACGACAGGCAAGGTATGGAAAACAGGGATTAACCGTTGACGTGGAGAGTGTGTTATGGGTCTTTCCCTGCCCTCGTGCTTGCAGGGATGATGGGAATTGGGACCGCGAAGCCGAGACCCCTGGTTTTTGGCCAAGGGAGTGACTGACCAGGCAGGGGGTGTGTGAGCTTTTCCGTGTGGCTGACTTCTGCCCAAAGGCACCCGAAGTGCAGTGGTGAGCTCTGATACTCCCTTGGCAGAGGTCATGCGTGACGTGACTGTCCTGTTCACTTGCTGTGAGCATGTGGCCTGTCGAGGAGGAGTTGGGAAGTCCCAGAAGATCCTAGCGAGGGACAGAAAGGGGAGAGAACAAGCTGGTCGCGTCCACCGGAGGCGGCTCAGACAGGGTGGCTGTTCCTGGGCTGCAGCTTTTGTAGCCTGGTTTTTTTGTCAGTGCTGCGTCTTCTCCCTCATGTGATGAGTTGGAGAGGTCCTTCCCCTTCCTTGTCCCTTTTCCAGAGCTGCTTTTTCTCATGGGGAGAAGATCCCTCCTTTAAAAAAGGCCTGCTAAGGGCTTATTCATGTTGCAGTTTTGTATGGTGCAAGGAGACTCTTCAGGGTGCGATGAGGCTGTTCGTGGCATTTATAATAATAAATTAGAATAAAATAGTTTTCTTAATTGTTAATCAAATTCACTTGGATCCAGGGTAAAGTATTAAAATGCTGGCACAAAATTAACCTTGCTTTCTCGGGGATACCGTAAGTGTGTTTAATGTCTGAAATATACCCTATCTGACCTCAACATTGTTTGGTATTTTGCAATACCATTATGGAACTGACATCCTAGGCCCGAAGGCTCCTCCCCATCTTCCTGTGCGTCACTGACTCCCTCCAAACTTCTCTGTGAAGCTCATAATAATCCTGTGCTCCAGAAAACCCCTGGCAGGGCCAGCCTGTAGGGGCGCCAAGGTGTGAATTGTATGACAGCTCTGCCATCTGCCAGCAGGGAGAAATCCTTTTCAGACCTCAGCAGAGAGGCTCTTTCTTGCGAGAAACTTTTGTTAACACGTCTAGGTCATTTGGTGCTAAAGACCTGTCTGGCTTGAGGGACAGTAGAGGATTTGAGGTGGAAGAAACTGCATAATCAGTGTGGTGCAAGGGTTGAGGGTAGTGAGCACAGATTCACTTCCAAAAGTGTGTTAAGGACCCCACTGTCACTGGAAAGTAACGTGAGCTGCAAGGTCTTGAGACACTCATGAAAACAGAACTGAAGCTCCTAGTTTAGTTGTGTGCTTTCCAAAGCCGCTCTGCTCTGCTAATGACTCAGTAACACTTGCAAATCAGGCATATTTCCTACCCAGCAGAGTGCACAGAGGCTGTAGTATTAAGTACAGTGGCTGATTCGTGGTCTCTTGATTCCACTGAGTGGGAATATTTCCTACCTTACAGAGACTGAGTCTTAATTTAATACATGTAAAATATTATAACAGTTCTTGGATAAAAAGTCAGAGTGGTAAGGGAACAATTATTATTTAATTTACTCTAATATACTAAAACAGATAGTCTTCTTTCAGGCATACTTTTAATCTGGTTAAGTATTGGACACAATACAGCATAAGAGTAATAACAGTGTTTCAAGTAGGAAAGAGCTAGAGGAATGAGGACTTAACATTATGAAGTGCAGTAACTCTGAATTTGTTCTGGTTATGTTAATCTTTCCTTGCTGCTTAAGTCACCTTCCTCATCTTTAGAAAGCAGTAATTTGCTGACAATGACCCATGCTAAGGGTAGTATTTTCAGTTGTTGCCTACAGGAATAGGGAACCGAAATAACAACATTGGGTCTTTAAAGGATGAAATGAATTTATACACGGACCCTCGACACTTCCTGCCTTTCCCTTCTCAGATCCTGCCCTCAATTTTTGGTTGCCCAAAGGCTGATTATTGGGAAGGCGTGCTGAACATACAGCCGGAGCGTCCCCATTCATTGCAAAAGTGACATAAAACTTGCACAGCATCCAGCTTTCTGGTCCACAGAGCGGAGAACAAGATCAGGTGAGAGCTGAGCAGCACAGAGAGAACCCTGGTGTTTTACAAGGACCTGAGGGGGGTGCGAAGGGGAATGGGGCTTCTTCCATTTGACTGGATATATAATTTATTGCTTGGTGAGAGGGACTCTGTCAGATTCCCTATATGCTTGTTTGTGACTGGGCCATGTGTTTTCTGTGCATCTTCAGGCACGTACAATGTACTTTGCACTTCGGTTACCTACCTTGCAGGGGTCTGAGAGCAATGATTAATATGCGACTGCAAAGTGCTTTGAGATCTCTGGATGGAAGGCGCTATAGAAATGCAAACTATTATTATTTTCTAGGTCAGGGGAAGAAAGTGGTTACTTGTAGACCAATAATTTTCCCTTTCTATTTTATCCTTGCAAATCTATGTGAATAGAGGACAGCAGCAATTACACTGATGGGATGGAAAAAGGCTTTCCAACTTCTGTTGGATATCTGTTATTTTTATTGTATACTCGCTTTGAGTTTTTTGAGGTGGCAAGTTTAGTTTTAACCTGGTATAACCCCTGTCTGAGAAAGGCTGGAAAGACAGAGCATGGAAGAATCTTTCTGTACATACCCTATTCCTGTATTCTTCCCTGTACAGGAATACAGGATACTTGGATTAGATGGACTATTGATCTTACATGTATAGTCTTCCCTCCATGTAGACACCAGTGCGTGCACACTTGTTTCCCTGCACGTGTCTCTTGGGAGAACCAGATGCAGCATCTGATCTGGGCTGCCTTCAGATGAAACAGCCATAACTCTTTGGTGGGATATCTTCCGTGCAAACCTAACTGTTTTCATGTACTGGAATTTTGAGGAGGGGCAGAAAACTTTGTCCTGCCTTAAGATTATTTAGCAGTAGCTGCTGGTCTCTGTGTGTTAGGATGTGTTAATACACTGTTCACACGTGGGTGAATTGCAAACTGTCATCTGTTGGAAAAGGTGATAAACATCTATGGTTGGCTGGAATTCAAGAATGACAGGTTGCTTAAAAAAGCCCGGGTTGTTATCACTTTCTTCCGTCCAGATGTGAGGCTAAGCTGGGATTTTTAGAAAACTTCCATAGGGAAATGAGACTCCTTGAACACAGCAGCTGCTGGCCCAGTGGGCCGTGTTCTCACCTGGGATGTGGAAGGCTGCAGTCCAAGTCTGAGTCACAAAAGAGATCTGAACCTAAGCATGGCATTTCCCAAGTAACAGACTCCATCACAAGGTTGTTTGGCTGGACAGGGGTCAGCATCTCCCTGAGACTATGATCCCTTCTGTACTTTGGACCGAAAAGAGAATATCCAACCCAACATCCCTCTCAACTTTTTTTTTTTTTTTCTGACAAACTAGTATTTCTCGATGAAAATTCTAATAAATTCAGACCAGCTGCAATAGCTACTGCCAACCACTAATTGCCTTGCTAGGTTTTTTTTTTGGGTTGGTTTTTTTTTTTTGTTAGGGACACAGCTGCTCACAAAAAAAAAAATCCAGCAAGGGAAAAGAGGCTTGACTGTTGATTTACATTTAGCTGGAGACTTGAAGAGTCATTCTGGGTTTGGACCAATTCTTATACGTTGGTGGACAGTGGGATTCAGGTCACTAGAGATATCTGTTGGGATTTACCAAGTATTTGGTGTATCTTTTTTGTCCTTAGACATCCTTGTGAATCTGGGCCATTGCTTTCAGCAGTTGTAGGGGGCGTGAAACCAGATAGCAAAGGAGGTTACAATAATAATAACAAAAACCTCTCTGTTTCACGGTCTAATAAAACATACAAGACTCAAGGGATCTCCTTGGTCAAAGTTCAGTTCCTCACACTTACAGTCAACTCTAGAACAGAGGTGTAGTTTAGAGGGCTCCACAGAACGCCTGGGTCATTCCTCACCAGTCACAAAATACCCAGTAATAAACTGAAGAGCTGCAGTAAAGATGTGAACAGTCACAATCGTAAAGCTCTGCACCCCTCCCCGCAAACACCCCACCTGCCAAAAAAAGGAAGAAAAGAAGGAAAGCAATGCTATTGCCAGTGTCCTAAGGTCTTTTCATTGATGGTATATGCATTAAACAAACTTACCAGATTATCACAGAAACTGAAGCGTGGTCTGAGATGGAGAGATGTCGTTAACACATTAACATAGTACTGGAATAGCATACCTCTTGTCTGTACAAGCAGCTGTATCGAAAGCCTGCAAACTTGAAGAAAACAGCAGAAACAGCGGAAAGGAAATTAACTCTCTGCCTCAGAGCACAACAGATGGGTCACCTCTGTTGTAGGTCATTTCTCATATTTGTGGCCAGCATGAAGCAGACTTAGAAATGTCAGTGTGAGGTAACTGTAAAACTGTTGCACGCAACCACAAATTCTTTTGTCACAAATGTTAGAGGTTTTCATTCTGTCTGTCATTTGAGATCGGAGAACCGTTGTAACAGGTTTTCTTGCCGTGTATAACAAGAGATACTGTCTGTTCTTAGGAAGTTGCATATAAATAGCTCAGAGAGTGGTAGGCACAGCAGAAGCAATAGCCTTCAGTTACTGGTGGATAGATGAGGAACACAGAGGTGGCTAAGGGTTGCCACTTGAAAGATATAACTGTAGATGCCTTTAAAGGGTGGTCCTCTGGGATTTATTCAAGGTCATGCAAGGAGTTTGTAGCAGAGCCAGGGCCTGCATGCAGATATGCCAACTCTCAGCGTGATGCCTTAAGAATAAAGGCTATCTTTCATCTAAATTAAAACCACACAATTTTATAGAAGCTTCAGGGCCTCTGTCTAATCTGTGCACATAGCATTCATCACCATGGCATCTAGGTGCCACTCTGCTCGTCTCTTAACCTTGCCAGAGTCTATCATGAATATTCTGAGCATCTAGCTGGGTTTCCAAATGAGTTGAACACACTTTTCCACCCTCTGCCTCGACTTTCACTTTACACAGCCAGGCTGTATGTCTGATAAACAACCCCATCCGTTATAGCCTTAAAAAAAAAAAAAAGACAAAACACCAAGAGGATGTCCAATTAGCAAATATCGCACTTAGCCATATTTTGGAGCGTCTTCTCTCCCTTCCCCATTAGAAGTTACGCACTATAACAACACGGCCTGTCACCGCACAGCCCGCCAGCTGCGTAAAATCAAGGCATCAGGCTTTTTTAATTGAATGCATAATGAGTTGACTGGCAGGTTTAATTAACAAAACTCATCCTGTGTATGCACCTGGAGGTGAAAATAAGTGTAATCAAGAGGAGTTGGCAAGTGCCAACAGCTCTGTCATGGTCTGCCCCTGTCACACACACCCCCCACCCCCCCATTTTGGTTTGTTTCAACCAGGCTTTGTATTTGCAAAAATGGCTCTGGGTGCTGATTAATTATCTTTTGCCCAAGATTGATGAGTTGTTGCAGCCTGCCTTGTAATGAGAGCTCCTGCTCCTGGAAAAGCTGCACCGAAAGCTTTAATAATCAGTCTGCCCTAGAGAAACTACTTATGGCAAACAGGCAAGGTGCCTGAACGTGGTCCTGTCATGGCAACCTTTGAGGACCTCATCCATATGAGGAAGACACGTTCATAAGATGCATTATCTGACATTGCTAAGAGAAGGCAGATTCCTAGTGAAGACAGTTGTGTGTAGCTTTGTCAGAAGTTACAAGATTGAGGCAGAAACCATGATAAGTCTAGTTACTTAGGTTGAATTCATTCTGTTTTGAAACAGCAACTATAGCATCTTTGGTGGGACCTCTACGTTGGTTAATAGTCGTAGCCAAAAGGCAAGAAAATGCCTCCCCTCCTCCTGAAGGCAAGGCTAGAGGATATGTTCTCATGCTATCATGCCCTCAGTCTACAAGATAGGACATTCACGCTATTTCAGACATCCACCTTGACCCTTCTGAATCCAGGCTAAAAGTGCAACAAAGCTGGGAGGGTGGGAATGGAGAGGTGCACTCCAGAGGTGACTATGGGCAAATGCATCTCCCCTGCCTGCCAAAATGGACCTCTGGACAGCTGAGGCCTCTGGGACTGCCTGCACTAGAGCTGCTGCGGTCCCTCACTCCTTGCCCGGCATGTGGAAGGTATCTACCAAGCCAAGTTCTAGCAAAGGTTGTGGGCGTTCTACGGGGAGGTTAATGCATTCAAGCTGTCAAAATATTCTTCCTGCTATTCACCCAGTTAACATGCCCCCTCTTTCTTTTGCCTGAAAAGGCATTTGCTATGGTATTCTAATACATGGTCTGTGTTCAAGATGTTAGTGACAGCTGTTGTATGACTACAGGAAGGAAATTATGACTCCCTAATGATAACATGTCACGGCATGTCTCTTTGCTTTTCTTTTCCTTTAGACGTACATTTCTTCTGCCAATGTCTCCGTCATTGCACACATGCAGTTAATTGTGTATCAATGACATGTACACCATGTGTTGAGAACAGGGCTTTAAAAAAGAGTCTTCCGAATGCTTCTACCTTGTCTTTAAATAATGTGGAGCTGGCAGAGAAGATGCCCCATGTGGTAACCTGATCTTTTGTACTTCGGGATGCTTCATATCCGAACATCAATATTGCCATCCGGCTATCCTTAGGGGTGATAGAGCTACAATATGCTCAGTTAAGGATCGAGTATTCAGGGTAATGAATGTGTGCACTCAGGTATACTGTCAGTTTAATCTCTTCTGTGACTTTTATGGCTTTACCCTGATAAATTCTGGAAGGGCTGGTAGCTGTTGGAGAATGAGCGTGTTAAACACATGGAGATGGCTGTCCACACGGGCCACCGCAAGCCCCTCTCTGCTGTGTTTCAGCTGTGATCTAACACCTCCAGCCTTTGCAGGGAGTCTTGTCACAAAACTCTAATGAGAAGTGACCAAAAAAAGTCTTTTGCATCTGCTTTAAGGAACTTACTGGAGTGACAAGTATGTTTAACCTAGTTTTTAATTCCCTCGATATGGGAAAGTTTCTGTGCCCAGGCAGAAGGCCCAGAAGGGTTATGCATCATTTACAACCCAGTGTTCAAAATGAGGGGCAAGCTGGGGGCAGTGGGAGTGAAAATGTAGGTTTGTAATTCTCAGCTCAGCAGGAGCCACTGCTCTGCACCGGGGCAAAACGCAACTGATTAACAGCTTCTGGCAAGGGCAGCGGTTCTTGGTTCCCTCTCGCTTCCTGCTGGCACGGCAGAGAAAGTGTCCTTTCACTGTGGCAAGTTGCGGCCATCAGCAGTGTAACCTCTGTATGGCTTCCAAGCCATTTCTGCATGACCTTGTTAGGTTTTGGGGTCACCCGGAGCAACCCAACAGGTATAATTTCGCTCTGTGAAACACAGTGCTCCCTGCCGGTTTCCCGTTGCATCTAGGAGGGAGCTGTTTGAGTGGTGCGTTGCTGGTGTTGAGCATAAAAATCTCCTCATGCCAGGGTTGTGTTTTTTTTTTTAAAGAGGATCCCAAAATATTTGAAACCAGGCAGGCACAGCAACAACACAAGGTGTCTGGTGATATTTGGAGGTAGTACGCTCTGTAGATCGTTAAACTGTGGTTCCTGGGGACACGTGTGTGGCTCCTGTGAGCGTGGGAGCGGGCAGTAGAGGGCTGAGTACTGCTGAGCATCCCAGAGGGTGCCCGAGAGCGTGGCTGAGGCCGGCATCACCTGCTTGTGCAGTTGTGTAGCCAGGCTTACCACAGTCCTGAATGGAGACATTCCCTGGGGGATCATTTTCCTCCTGCCAGGTGATTCCAGAGCCTTCACCATGGGCTTTCAAGAGAGTTGAAGCATGTGTCTTGGGACTGTCGTATGGGGATATATATCGTCAGCTGCCAAGAGGCTCTCCCCACTCCCAACGTGCTTTCTGGTTCTGCCTGCCAGAAAAAAGAGCTCTTGAGGAGCAAGCTTGCTTGTGAAACTTAGGCAGATAATGCCGTGAATGCAGGCCAGACATTTTTGGAGTAGATTTTCAGTAGATTTTAGTAGATTTTGAAAGTCTTTATCATGGTGACCTTTTAAAAGCACTCGAATTTGCTGTGGGATTCCTTGCTTCTGTGAGCTCTGAGCTGTACAGCAGGTCAGTGTGATTTCTCAGGTGGAAACTCATAGACAATCTGTGTTTATCTCCCTGAAGGGATTTTCATATTGCCTGCGGTAAAAGAGCATAAGCTTGCAGGGAGAGAAAACACACTGCGGAAGTTGTTTCAACACCTGGTAACTGTGACGACCATAAAACCCCAAACAAGCTGCTTTCCCACTCTGTGGCTCAGAAGAGCTTTATCTATGGGAGTGACTGTACATCCTGGCTTCCTTGAGACCCCCTTCTGAAACAGGCAAGGTGCCATTTCTGTTTCAATTTAGGCAGCCATGAGAAAAAACGGGAATCACTTTAACGTTCCCTCTGGACTATGGGTGGAATTCATCTGTTTGTAGATGACTTCACAAGGGCCCTGAACAGCGCGAGCCTGATTTTGTAGAAAAACCGTGTCTGAGTCCCTCTGTCAGGGACTAGTTTTATCTCCTAAAGGTAGGTTTTCTTTCGGGACTAGTGCCAGGGGTTGAGTAAAGGTAACCATGCACCAGTACAGGTTGGGGGCTGACCTGCTGGAAAGCAGCTCTGTGGAAAGGGACCTGGGAGACCTGGTCGGGGGCTGACCTGCTGGAAAGCAGCTCTGTGGAAAGGGACCTGGGAGTCCTGGTCGACAACAGGGTCACCGTGAGCCAGCAATGTGCCCTTGTGGCCAAGAAGACCAATGGCATCCTGGGGTGCATCAAGAGGAGTGTGGCAAGCAGGTGGAGGGAGGTCATCCTCCCCCTCTACTCTGCCCTGGGGAGGCCCCATCTGGAGTCCTGTGTCCAGTGCTGGGCTCCCCAGTCCTCCCAGAAGGACTGGGAACTGCTGGAGAGGGGACAGCAAAGGGCTATGAAGATAATTAGGGGACTGGAACATCTTTCTTACGAGGAAAGGCTGAGGGAGTTGGGTCTATTTAGTCTGGAGAAGAGAAGGCTGAGGGGGATCTCATCAATGCTGATCAATACTTCAAGGGAGGGTGCCAGGAGGAGGGGGCCAGTCTTTTTTCAGTGGTGCCCAGTGACAGGACAAGAGGTAACGGGCACGAACTTGAACCTGGGAAGTTCCATCTGAACACGAGGAGGAACTTGTTTCTTTTGAGGGTGGCAGAGCCCCGGCAGAGGCTGCCCAGAGAGGTGGTGGAGTCTGTGACTCTGGAGACATTCCCCACCTGCCTGGACGCCATCCCGTGCCACCTGCTGTAGGTGGACCTGCTCTGGCAGGGGGGTTGGACCAGATGATCTCCAGAGGTCCCTGCCAACCCTGAGGATCCTGTGAGATTCTCTCTGTGGCGACAGGCGCAGGGAAGACAGCACAAGTGGAGGGATGTGCCCGGAGGGAGTTTTTCAGCCCCTTTTTGCATGGGCAAAAAAATTACTGGGGATGGCCGGGAATGGGGGGAGAAGGGGGGAGGTGTGGGTCGTGGCCGAGGAGCAGCTGCCACAGGAGGTCAGTGTTGCACTGTGGATGTGGATGCAAGGAGGCGCCATGGCCTTGGAGGAAAACTTGACCCAGGAGGGGAGGGTTAGTTGGGCTAGGGCACTTCTGGGGTAGCTTGCCACCCTGCTTCACTCCTGTCTTCGGCAAGACCCGGTGCCACCGAGGAATGCATTCCGGGAAGGCACGGGGATTTGTCACCAGCGCGAAAGGAATCGGGGGGCCTTTGCGGACGTGGGGGGCCGGGAACCGACGCTAGATGGCTCAGGGCTGAACTGGTGCTGGGAGCTGCTGGCTTTCACCTTCAAGCCGTTGCCTTGTTTTTGGCCCGAGTGTTCCCTTGCAGCCCCGGACAGCTGTTTGGCGGAGGCGGAGGGGTTTGGCAGACGTGGGCCAGCTGGAGCGGAGGGTGTCCATCACCCCGGCCAACGCGGCTGCTGCGCAGGTGGCCGGCTTGTCGGCAGCTTCGCTCCAGTTATCAAGGCTTGAAAAGCCCTCTGTGCCTGATCGCAATCCCTCCGCCGGCGATTCCTCCTCCCAGGGTGGTCTGGGGGGCAGGTTGGTGCAGGAGGCGCGAGGGATGCTTGCACGGCTACTGTAAGGGTTGCGGCTGGCTGCTGAGGGAAGATTTGCGTTCCCGGAGCGTCCGGCCACCGCCGTCCCCCAGGGCTCAGCCCTCCGAAACCTAAGGCCCGTTCCTAGGGAAGCTCTGGCAGCTATTTGATGTGGTCGCAGTGCTTTTGGGGAATGGCCGGGAGAATGGCAGGAGTGAAACTCAAATATTCCTCCAGTAGGCTCTGCGGTTCCTTCATTAGAAACAGACAGATAAACAAACAAATTACAGCCCGTTATGAGCATGTCCTTCAATTCCTCTTCAAACAGCTTTTTGCTGTCTTAAAAAGCTTTAAATAAGGACACAGCCTCCTGAGTCTTGGCTCTAAACTGTTGGATTTAAGCTTTCCTCGTGCCTCTAGGTCCGTTGCCTTTGCTGTCTTCTGTCTGATGTGAGCTTTTCATTCGTTTGGCTTTTCCTGGTGAGAGGCTTCAGAACAAGATTCCTTGTGTGCAGTCTTTGATGTTACACCACAAAGAATCTCCCCTTTTTCCTAATGCTCTGCTGAACCCCCGTTAAAAAAAAAAAAAAAAGTTTTATGTAACTAGGTTGAGAGGAAGTGGGGTGACCCATGCAAATAGTTTTTGTGTCCCTTACAAAGGCTCAGATGCTATGGTGATGGGTTCAGCGGAAAGATCTGAACTCATTTAGACAGGGCTGAGCTGAGATGCCTTTGCGTTGCACTGGCTGAAAGGCGGAGGAGACACGGCTAGGGGTAGGACGGTGTCCCTGCCAAGCTGGGCTAGTGCAGTCCATCCTTTCAAGAAGAGTGCGCAGACCTGACCAGTTTGCTGTCTCCTCTCTGCGTACCGGGGGGTGTGCTCTGGTAACGCTGATTTTAAGAACGCAAAGAACCCGCAGCTCCCAGTCTTGAAACCAGGAGGTGAAAATACACTGTGGAAATTCAGCCAGCATTTTTCTGCCTTCAAAAGTAGATGAATAGCTGTTTTGCTTCATTTGACACTTAGTGGCTTCTGCCTTATTGCTTTGTTGACACCGGGCTCCTGATATTAGGACTCCGTCCTTGTTCTCAGTGTCTCACATCTCCTAATGCCTTTGCATTTGGGCATCTCAGATTCTTCCCATACACAGCACTCTTAAAGCTGAGAGAGAGGGAATGATTGTCTTCATCACAGATTAAAACAAAGCTTTTGATTTTTATAGTCAGTGTCTTTGCCTTCGCAATCTGGATTTCTGGCTGAAGGCATAGAGCTTTGGGAGTATTTTGTTTGGTCCTGGGCTTGTAATTTAAAAACAAAACAGGTGCCACTGGTGTAGCATGTGAATCTTCAACTTCATGAAAAGGCTTTGTTAAAAGGGTGTTTTTGGAGAGGAGAAACCTATGCACTGACCCTTTTCAGTATCATCTGATGCATGCACCATGATTAGAAAGAGTAGGGAAAGTTAAAAATAACCTGTGGAGGAGGCATTCTAATGAGCAATTATCATTCCTTTCCATTGACTTTTGCAGCAAGACTCTCCATGTGTTTAGTCTTCTCGAAAGAACATGCCAGATGTTAGAGTGACTTGTTAAGTCCCCAAATAGTATTCTCACTGGCGTACTGAACCATTGTTGGGGGTTTTTTTATAACTATTAAAATAATTGGGCCCTGAACATTCTGACCTGATAACGTGAAAGAATCTTGGCTGGCTTTCCTAGGGGTCACGTTTGTGAATAGAAAGCTCAGGGAGCGTTTGCCAGAACAAAGAAATGTTTCTGCATGCAAAGATCTTCAATAACTTAATCTGAGGTGGAATCATCTGGCTTCAGAAATCATGCCTCCTGGCAAAATCTGACTTTTGCATTTCAACATCCTGAACTTTAGTCTTCAAGGAAGCTTTTGTGCTCGTGGGGCTCTGCTGTTCTCCCAAAAGAGAGTTCTTTAGAAATGATTGACGACAAGGCCAATTTCTACCTTTGCAAAATTTTAATATGGGGAAAGCAATGAGGAAAGCAGACGTGCTTTTACAAAGTGACTGAAGCCCTTTGCCATCCCTGCTCGTGTGTAGGAATCTTAATTGGATTAAAATACAAATCTGTATATTGTGATTTTGCATGCTATGGATCCCACCCTCTTGTTTCTAGCCACATTGGCCAGACTCAATGAAGTGCACGGTCAATGTTTTAGCTTTGCCTTTGGTGTCCCTCGGTTGGAGCTCATTAAGCATTCGGGGAATAATAATTCTGGGTCTTGAACTTTGATCTGAGGAATCTGGGAAAGAAAGGGCCGGAAATTGCAGCAGCCTGATTAGCTACCCCAAGTTGATCAACTTTTCTGCCAGATGCAGGCAGAGCTCCCAGAGGCTGAAAGACAATAGCGCGAGTGAGGGAGAGCTGCCTTCGCCGTGTTGTGTCTGCGCTCCGATCACATCCCATTACTGTCTGTAATGCAGATGGCAGTTTGAACCACTTCGCGCACACCCGCAGCCAACCAGAGTCTTTGTCCAAAATATCTACTTGGCAGAAAAAGAATGTGTTTTTTTAATTTTTTTTAACCCTAAGTATTTGTTTGCTAATTTTCACGCGTTTGGGAGTTGTGTGGTTTCATCTAGGACTGGAAACATCAAAATATCTTGAGAGAAGCTCAGCCAAAGCTCTGAGGGAAAGTGTGTCTCGTGTCTGACTCTGAACTTGTGGGCATTTCAGAGGGACAAGTTTGAATTGTGTGGTGAGACCAGGATAGACCCTGTGTGCCAAAGTTTTACACGATGAACAGTACTTTTACTCCTCAGGAGGAAATTTAGATTGGGGTATAAAAGCTAAAATGCTTATATCCAGAGCAAGGCAGAGTTTGTCATATATTTTCATTTTCCCAAGAATATCATGAGAATTTAAACTCAAATTCAAATACATGTTGTGACAACCTATATTCAATGACAAACCAGCTTTAGCACTTGGCTGCGTCTGACTGGAAATTTTCTGACATTGGCGACTGAAAAATCCCAGCTGTAATTGAGTGAAAAGTGAAATAAAGTTGTTTCTCACAAAGCAGATTCTGAGACTCTGATACCTTTCGTCTCATAAAGTAGAAGGAAGATGTACCTGCCACCATCAGAATACCTTGAAAATACTGAAATATTGCTCTTCCCATCTTTGGAAAGCTTTCCTTATCGTTGTCACTTTTTCTTAAAACTTTTTACACTTTCAATTTCTGTCAAGAGGCGCATCAAATGTCTACCTCAATATCTAAGGGAAATAAATACCCACAAGCAACTGCTGCCTAGTGCCATGTTTCGGAATGCTTGGCCAGCTGGCAAAGGAGGAACGGGATGTGGAGCTTTTCCAGAAGAGCTTCTGAGGAAGGAAAATTTTTTTTTTGTTCCTGCTAGAAATCAAACACTAAATATTGTAGTTGAAACCCCAAATGATTTAGGTTCCAGAAATAAGACATCATGGTGCCTCATGAACCATAATTGCAATGCTTCTTGGTCCCTCTTTATACGGGAGACACTCTGCTCCCTCTCCCACGACGCTCCCCAGCCTCCCGTCTCGGGTGTGGGGTGACGCAGTGGCCTATCAAACTGAAATGTACTCAGGGTGCTTTTCAGGAGGAAAATAAACGTTGTTTGAAAGAAAGTTTCCTTTTCAAGTGAAAAATGTAATATGATTCTGGCAAACTCCCATCTGCCTTCCATTCCAGATACTCCACGCTACGGTTTTGCGTGTAATATGCAAAATATCCTTAGTGCGATTTCGGAAATTCTGTGTCAAGCGAATGGGTCTCAGTTTTCATGATGGAGAAGTGTCCCCTTGTCAAAAGCCAATGTTCTGTTAGATTTAAAGTTTTCTGTGCCTGTGTAAAGCTGAGTTTTAGTTTCAGGCAGGAGGCACAGAGACTGAGGAAGCTGAAGCTATTCCAGCATGTTGCTCATATCCTGAAGTCTTTTAATTTTCCGTGGCTGCTGTTGCAATAACACCATTTCACTGAATAAATTAATCAGAACATAAGATTTGTTGAATATGAAGACTCAAAAAACGGCTTACACTTGTGACTCTGATAAAGCTGCTATAGTTGATGGTTAGTCATTATTTTCCCCTCTATGGGTGAAACGGTTACAAGAGCCTCCGCTATTGTTGCTAGAAAAAGTGGCTTCCTGTGATATAAAGTAATTTTTTTAAATAGGAAACATATGGCAGGTCCCTAACAACAAAGTAATATTCAGGTGCTGATGGCATATGCCTCCAGTCGTATTACAGGAAACTATCTGGGAAATCTGGTGGCAGAGGCTTATACGCTAATTTTCAGGAAGTGGGGTGGGGGGAAGGAATCTGAAACTGATACCAGAAATACATTTACATTTTTAATTTCACTGAAAGTTCTTTGCTATGCCCACTTTAAAAGTCTCTGATATTCATTCCCTTTCAGCTGTAATGAGCAAATACTGTGTGGGATCTGTGTTGCTCCATTTAATACTCATCTGAGGGAAAAACCCAGTAAATTCGTAGTGAGAGCCCCTCTCAGGACTCGGTGTCTCTCGTGATTTTACCTGTCTGTACGTAAGTTTGCCACCTCTGCAGAATGGAGGAGTTAAAAAACGCTTCATAATCATAAGGTTAGAGGAGATGCTCCGCAGTCCATCCCCACTCTCCAGGTTAGGATCACAAGGCCCAGATTGTCCCTTGGCAAATTTTTTCCCACCAGAGTTTTGTTGGAGGCTCTACTGAATCCCTTTGGTGCGCCTTGTACTGGGAATAAGAAACCTCATGTTCTAAATTATCGTCGTTATCTTCCTTTTTGTGCTAGCCTTCTAGGTATCTACTAGCCCTCAGCTCCTCTCTTTTAAAAACAGTAAGTCATTCAGTCTTTCAATCCAGCAGTAAATCATTCAGTCTTTTCTCATGTGTCATAGCTTCACGAGGTCTTCTCTTAATGCTCATATTGACTCTTTCCAATAGATTCCGCCCTAGAGGCAACCAGTTGTGGGTATTCAAACCAAAAGCTGGGGTGTTGCTGTAGCATTAGCTCTTGTTTTGCATGTTTCTGCCTTTTTCACTGCTTGCTGAAAGCTCGGAGGACCATTGGTGGTTACCAAGTGTGTGCTGAATTACGCTGCTCTTGTTGGGGTTCTTGCATTCACAGAGCCGGGCTTCAGGGAAGGAACATATACAGGGGATTTTATTTTTATCCTCTACTGCTGGCATTTTTGCCTACCTGCTTGTAATCATTGATAATATTTACCTTTGTTTCCTTAACACTGAAACCTGAGCGAAACTGCAAACTCTTTTTTGCCCTGGTCTTTGGCTGAAAACTTTAGGTGTGCTGTTCCATCACAGCTCCAATATTCAGGTCCCTTCTCAGCGGGAGGCTTAGGTTGGGCTCACAGCCCAAAATAATGTGGGTCAGCAGAGCCTAATATGGATCTGGAGATTTGCCATACGTGTCCTGCCAGAGAGATGTGGCAAACAAATGAGGGATGTATGGAATCGGCCTCACTGGTGGCGTAACTCCTCGAGCTCAGTGGGAATTGCATGCGTTGGGTGTGGCGCAGCGTCAAGCCACTAAACTTCCTTGTGGTTTTATCGTCATTCACAGAATCTTGCACTTGCAATTGTTCAATCTACTGCAAAACCCCCTTTCCACCATCCCCGATTCTTGCTTTCCTTATTGTTCAGTTATCCAGTTAGTGCACTCACACCTGCAGCATCGTCTTCATCTACAAATGTGCCATGGCTTTAACCCTTTGGAGGGCCACAGCTGGAGAAATGTCAATATGTAAGAAACAGATCTCTAGATTTGGAGTGACTTTCGTGTGAAGAAAGGACATAGGAGTTCGTTTTATCCCTCCATTTGGGGAGTTGACGCCTAAGCAAATGAGGGAGTGATTTTTGTTTGGCAATGAGCTCTTCTTAGGGGGCAAATGGCACTATGAAATGTCTTAGCTTTCAGCATTAGAAAACTCATAGACAAGCAAGAGTCCCAAGGTTTTCTAGCGAAGACTCTGAATCATGTAGGAATCTTCTCCAGAGTTGCAGGCAGATGCAAACAGACATAACAGCTCAGCAGGATTGATTAAGTGTCTACAACTATGCGTCTAAGATAGTGCTGTAATAAAAGTGACAAATGAGGAAGAATAGCGTGTCTGCTAGAAACTTAGCATGACTGAATGAAAAAAATGCACAGTGTAATTTATTGGCAATGAAGAACCATCAGCAGGAGAGAGTGAACCTAATTCATCCCAATTAATTAGGTATGGGACTTAAACCTTGGTCTTCCACAGCTCTAGCCACAGAGTCACTTGGTATCTCAGAGGACATTGGGCTCTGACTACAAAATCTTAAAACGAATTTTAATTGATGGGTTCAAATGGCTGCCAGAACAATAACCAAGAAAAACCTCCCAAACGTACGTTATGTGGGAATGTCACCATTAT
This sequence comes from Chionis minor, assembly GCA_013398295.1. Taxonomy (NCBI): domain Eukaryota; kingdom Metazoa; phylum Chordata; class Aves; order Charadriiformes; family Chionidae; genus Chionis; species Chionis minor. The sequence goes on along the minus strand of VZSF01009232.1, from coordinate 168,085 downwards.
CGGCAGTTTCCAGAGGCTTCACCTGGGCATTTTTCTGCGCGTCCAGGGCTATTTTAGCACGGCAGTTTTAAATAGCTCGTGCTGTTTAAAATAGCCGTTTTTCCTTGGGGGCGGCAGGCCATCCTGGCTGGCACTTGCAGGGGAGGAGACGGCCAGCACTGGGTGAAACAGCCTTCTCCAGCGTGAGACTGGGCAGAGCTTTGTGTCACCCCCGTCCGATTTGGCCGCCCTCCATCCAGACTCTCCATAGCACCCCTCCCCAAAAACCTGCAGGTAGTTTAACAACCATCCTCCCCAACCCAATAAACAGAGCGCCCTGCTGCTAACAAAGAAAACTGTAGTCATTCCCCAGGTAATTTTCCCTTCTCCCCAGCCTTAGGAAGCACTAAATCTGTGCGGGTACGGCGGGATGGGGAGGGGGCAAACAGCAGCACCTTTTGCATGTGTGGTCAGAAAACCCATTCTCAGGCATAAAGCACAGAAGAAGCTGTTTTTATGAGGTTGGGTGAGGCTGCTGCGCACTGAAGGGATCCCACCATGCCGCCACACACTGATACAAGGATAATTTTCTGTGATGTAATTCCCAACATGGTCTGCGCTCTGCTGAAGCTTCAGGCAAAACCAGTGTGGTCAGCTTGAGGCTGGAGTGGCTGGGGGGAAGAGCACAGAGGCGGAGGGCATCCCAGAACAGGAATGTTTTTACAAATAAAGGAA
>VZSF01009232.1:93421-165655 GCA_013398295.1 Chionis minor | reverse complement strand
GGGGGGGGGGGGGGCTACAACGGTCTGCGGTGAAAAAATGTGCTGACTTACAGAACTTTGGAAAGAGAGGTGTATATGTTTATAGAAATATTAATTAATTAACTGTTAAATAAAAGCTAAATATATATGCATGTATTTAGTTCTTTTCTCTGACAGATCATTTAGCTAGTCGGGCTGTCGGACTGCCCAAGCAGATCAGAGCTCAGGGTCAGAACCCAAGATATGTTTTTTATTTAATTTTATTTTTTGAACTTTGTTCTGCCCTTTCTTTCAAGAGAAAGGAAAAGGGGTGGGTGTTAAAATGTCAAGAAAGGTGCCATAGCGCAGTCTGTTTTCCGTTGTCCAGAATAATGGGGCGACTGAAACTCCAGACAATGGGAAAACGTGGATAATGGGTTACTAAAGGATGCAGAGCAGAAATATGTGAACGGCGGCATGCGGCAGCTATTTAGGTGCAGGGGAGCTGATGATTTCAGCTTTTCCACTCCCTCGACCAGGTCTGGTCTGGGACTGAACGTGGTGCCACTCGAGCGTCCCTGTACTGGGCTCCCCGTGTTCCAGAAGGGTTTATTTGTGGTGCTGTGGTTGGCTTTACCCTACCAGACCTGTGCTGGTGTGGGGCCAGCTCAAGGTGTCTCTGCTCCGTGGCACACTGGGATGACCACTCTTTATAAAACCGGGAGCGACTGTGTACAAACGTATCCCTAAATATTTAGGTATTAATTTAAGTTCTGGGGGCGAGAAGGAGTTTCTCTCTAAGAGCCCTATGTACAGCTGTACGCAGAAACGGCTCCTGCTCCGCAGAGCTTACCATCACCGTACCTTTTGTCATTAAAGTAACGCTTCCCAGATGTGCTGCATATAGAAAATAAATTCAATGATTTGTAGCCTTCCATTGAGGAGTCCTTGTAGCGGTAGCCCCAGTAAGCAGGGTGACAGCATTTTGATTGGGTTAATATACTCTGTTTTCTCTTCCCCAGCTGGTTCAAGTATATATTGCAGAACTCATGAGCACTGGCACCTTGTCACCTACTGTAACTGAGAGATAATGCATTTTCTTTTCAAAGACCCATTTGCAAGTCAATTCAGATTTTTCTCCCAAGTATTCACTTCAGCTCCAGGCATTGTCACTATTTGGGGTAAGGACGAGTGGTAGGAATCTGTAATGGGGGAGCCGGGATGGACCTGCTCAAGATGACATCTCGGCAGCTTCCTCTGCCGTTTCAGCTCACAAGGCTTGTTTTGCTTAGCGTGAGTTGGCAGCGAAAGGTTAACCATTGGCACTGGACAAACCTCAAAGCTCCACGTGGGACTTGTCCATATCTCCCACGCTTTGATATCATTTATTTGGAGTGATCATGCAGCTCGCCCTGAAATTCATGAGGTTTCCACACTTCAGTTGTTACCACTGTATGAAGTTCTTGGAGTTCCCTCTGGATTTTCAGAGAAATATCACCTTTTGACAAGGGAAAAAAGGGAGTCAGGGACTTCACTGAAAGTTAACGTTAGTCTAACAGTTTTATATCAACCACATGTGATCTGTACAACGCTTCCCATTCCTCTTTGCCTTGTGACAGGCAAGTCTTAGTGTATTAATTTGTCAGTGATGTTAACATCGGACATAACGGTATAAAACATGGCTGAATTGATATTGTGGGACTAACCATCTCTTTGTGAATTCTTTGACTCTGGAGTGCTTAATCTCATAATCTTGTTACCCATTTGTGTGTGTGTTGTGTGTTCATACAATGTTTGCTGTCCTGGAACAGTTTCGTAACAAGATTGCTTTTTCCCCAGCGTTGTAGTTTAGAAGCTTTAAATTTTGAATAATATTGTATAACTACCTAGGATTACTTTCCCTCTCCAGTACAAGTTCAAACTCTATTCTTAATTAATTACCTGGGTTTTCAGCTCTTCTTTTTAGAGGACCGTTGCTAAATTGAGTGAAGTGGATTAAATTACTGTTGCAGGTGAAGGACAAGGCAAATCATGCTTTATTGCCTGAAAGGCATGACTGCCTGAAGTGATGATGATTGTATATTCCTAAGGATGTTAAAGTGTCGGCTGTCTTAAATGTCTCCGGTCGTGGTATCATAAAAGATTTTTGGTTTCTTTCATATATGGGATGCCTGGAAGTTAGGCCGAGATCAGTCAGGCTAATATTGGCCGTAAACCTTCCTCTAATTCTCCAAAGACATGTGAATGTGAGATTAAGAAAAAAAAGTTAGGTTAAATATCTAATCTCTTTATCAATAAGAAAAAACGATGCAGTGAAAAAGTGAAGTGTATTTGCCTTTGATGGCTGGTCACGTTAAGGAATAATGGCATATTATGGGTTAGCAGCCAATGGAGTTATGCCTGTAACTCAAGTGGCAGCAGCCTCTGCTGAGTGTTTCAGGTTCAAAGGCTTTTAATGGTGCAAGAAGGAGCCACGGCAGAAGAACCCCCGTGCTCGCAGGCTGTGGCAATGGCCCTGCAGCGCAGAGGTCAGAGCCCGTGTTTCACCACTGCCCCTTCCAGAGACACGCTCCGGGCTCAGACCCAGCATTTGACGGACTGTTCCCTGGGCCAGTTACACTTCGTTAAATATGTTGTCATCGTCTTTGTCTTCCCTCTCCTCTTCTTGTGGTTGGACTCAAGGCCACATCTAGTCACCGAAGCTAGTGTCTCCTGTTGGCACAGGTTGTTCTGAACACCAGAAGCCACCCAAGAGGTGACATTAAACAAAGTGGATATGAGGCCAGGTGAACGTGGCTGGTAGTCTTTGCTCCAAAAGCTTCCAGCCTGTTTTTGATTCTGCATTTGCAGAGTGTCGCTCACAGTAGGATAACAGACGCTGTGTAATAGGAATAATAGCAGCATATAGGGTATGTTAGAAATGGTTATAAGCAACAAATTGACCTGCTAAACTCTTTACTACTTAATATAGAAATGCTTATGTATTTAATGATGTACCAATCATGTATTAACTCTTCATACCCGGAGCTTTTTAAACAGAGCTGTTCTCTAGCTGTAGAACATACAGGGAAAGGAGCACTCTGTCCCAGCAAGCTGACAAGAATACTTCAGGTCTACCCAAGCCATGGCCTCTGTGGAGACCACGAACCACCTGCTGCTCTCTTCTCTTCTGATACGGACGGGAACTCACTTGATAACTCTCAGACTTGGAAGCTCGTTTCATATCAGACACCAGCCAGTTGTTTCGTCTTTAATCAATTGCTTAACTTCTGCATGTTAACAAAACCAACAATAAGTGATTTAGATAAGCTTGGGTTATTGGGAAATCTTTTTAGAAACTCTGGAGTACATCGAGCATGTGGAAATGGCTGTTAAAAGCATTTGCATTACTTAGTAATTTGAAAATAGAGAAACATAAAAAGGAAATGATGTTCACAGTGAGTTGGATGGTATTTGTGCATCTCGGGAGACACGAGCTGGAAACTGGAGCGTTACTTAAGAGTTTTGACCCCTGAAACTTGTGTCTCCTTCCAACTGGCAAGCGAACAGTGGTAACCATATAACAGTGCTGGGTCTCTCCTGCCAAGTTCTCCAGCAGTACTCTGCTTTCTATAGAAAAAGGAGAGAGGAAGCTTCAGAGCGCTCTACCTCTTCCCTTCCCGCACATCCTATCTTGACCGTGCGTGCCACCGCAGTGATGCAGTGTGGAGTCTGTGGGCCTGGCTGGTGGTGGAAGATGGGACTCCTGATTTATGATCTCATCTCTTCCATTAATTTCAATGCATAACCTTGGGCGCATAAGTGCAAGCTCTCCTTTGTGAGTGGGAGTGGAAGCGTCTGGGATGGCTTGAAGTGAAGGCTCCCAGCTGGCCCCGTATTCCTCTAGCCCAGCCCTGCGGTATGCGTGAGCTCCCTGCTGAACCGCTTCTGTTCACAGCCAAACGCTGGGAGGTGCTGGTGGTTGACTTGGGGAGGCCATGCTGTGAGCGGTGACATTTCAACCCCTGATGCTCCACCAGCCCAGGTGAGGGGCGGGCAGCCAGCCTGAGCATCCCCAGGAACTGGGACATTCAGTCTACATGTGCTTTAATTAGCCAGCTGGAGATGACAACCATTTAAGGAACACTTTCTGAACAGAGGCTTATGGAGCAGGCTGAAATCGGCAAATTGCAGGTACAACTTAGGGGTAAAGCTTGTGTTGTACTGGAGAGGTCTGCGTCACTCTGTGCTCTTAAGTACACGGGCACTGATCCTGTGAAACAGACGGGGCATTCAGATTGAAGGAGGCTCCTTCAGGAGGCAATTATTTTCCTCTGGAAGTTTCGAACAGAGGGAAAATAAGATGCTAATAAAGAAGGAAGGCAGAGATTTTTTTCATGATTTTTTTTTTTCTTCTTTTTTTAGAAGTTATTTGCAATGAGAGCTTTTGGTTTGCATTGACTTGGTGCTCTGCCTGCCTGCGGAAGGTGTTGTACTCTGCAGAAGAGATTTTAAAGGTCACTAATCCAGGGAGAGGAAATGTGACTCTTGAGCCGAGTGCTGTGACACTCCCCTGGTAAGGGGGAATGCAGGTGGCAGTCCCCGTTCCAAGCACTTTGTCTTGGTTTTGTCCTATGGCTGTTTAATGCAGAGTAAAAAGAAGTATTGTTGAATTAAGCCTACTGCATTTTCAAATACAAATACATGATAAATATCTAATTTTAAAGGCACTCCATTTAAAATGTATGTTCACTTGATATTGACAGTTGTGAATTTCTGCTTAAGTTCGTAATAGAAAGCTGTTTTAAACCACACAGGTGTGTAATACTGTGTACTTTGTAAGTTGTTCTTTCTTTCACGTGGTTGCTAGTTCTGAAGTACCTTAAGTGTTTTGACGGGTCAGTAGACAGGTAAACAAGGAAGTTTACTGTAGCATCTCCTTGTACCATGGAATAGGAATAGCAGTGCACTGTCTATTGCTCTTGCCTTGTTATATTAAAATTGCATCTTAAGTAGTTGGGCTTTTTTCTTCTGATGCATAGGTTATATTCGTAGGCGAGTTTCATTAATGATTATAATTTAATTGCATAAATTTCTTGCATGCTGCTAGAAGAACAGGCCCCCTGCATAAGTATCTGAAGCATGCTGGAGTGTTTCTTCCTCTCCTGTTCATAGTATTATGACTTGTTTCTCTAAACGTTGTTTTTATGTAATTATTTGTTTAAATGTCAAAAAAGCCACAAATCCTGCAAACACTTACCACTAGGTGTAGCACTCAATACCAAAAGTTTTAGTCCCGCTGACTTTTTTACAATTATGTATTTATGACAGAAGTACATTTTAAAGTGGTTTCCAAGTAAACACAAGACAAAATTCTGCTTGCACGAAAGCTTTACTGAGATGTGTATGTATTTATTGCGTTTACCTCTGTAACAAATGAAAAGCTTTCGCTTCCCTCACTGTTCCCGAGGTAGTTGCTTCAAGGTTTGTTGTGATATGGAGATACGTGAATTCACCCAGACAAGTTAAAAACTACGAAATCACTAAAGGGGCCGATCAAAAGGAAAACTATTATGTGCAGTGGTGTAGTGCACGGTTAAAGCGGTGATGATAGCCACATAAATAGACAACAGCATTTGCAGGACAGGGTACTTTTAAATTCATGGGACATAAGACAAACATACCATGACACTCGCTTTGACCCTGCAAACTACTTAAACAGGATAAGCTAAGACAAGTTACCAACAGCCAAAGAAAGGATGAGGGAGATATTAAGAAGAAAGGAGAGTTCTTGGAATAAATCAGCTATCAGGCAGTGGCCTGAAAGGGGAAGGAATGTGTATTTGCTGGGGAAAAAAAAACAACCAGCAGATATTTTCAGGTGAAAGTTAAAAAATCAATTGGTGCAAGCTAAAGCTGTTGGGGAATTTCTGGATAAAGAAATTTGGATAGTAAAGTATCAGTATATCCAAAATTGCAGTTTTCATAGTGTCAGTTTTAATGGCATTTTCCATGAGCTCTTTCAGATGATGGGAAGATGCTTTCTCTTTCTCAGTTTTGTCAAATAAGATACTGTTTTATAATACCAAGGTTCCTCAAATCAAGGTGGTCACACTTGAAATACTCTGTCTGGGACCACCTTGCTTATGGGGATGCTGTGTGGCTGCTTTAGAGCTACAAGACTTCGGGACCCCCTGAAATCACAGATGCTCCGTGAGGGAAGTCTGTTGACTTTCACATTGTTCCCTACCTTTGAAAAGTGGTTAGGGAACTCTTAGCAAAGCAGTAACATCCCCAGAGGCAAGCTGTTATAATCCAAGATATGTGAAAACTTCAGCAAAATCTCATTAAAAAAATCAAACGTTGATATGGTTCTGTTATTGTAAATCTCAAAAATGAAGTGAGAAAATCAAACTGTTACCTTTCTCCCCCTCTCTGCCACAGACTGTTATGAGTTAAACAGAACGTTACATAAACGCAATATAAAATGCAGAGGTAAAGCTTAGCAGTTCTCTCAGTGCTGCAAAATTTGCTTTATAAATGACTTTCCACTCCTCTCACACCACTCCAATTCCAGAGCACTGTGCATGCTGGCAATGAAGACTTTTTTTGTTGGAATGCCAAAGTTGAACTCACCAGCGACTTTAAGTGGAAAAAATGAAATGGATCCATTTGTTTCATGGGGATGATGCGTATCCTGTGAAAAGCACTTGGAGCTGAAATTTAAGGCAGACTGTACTGGCTTTTAGCTGAGGGAGACGATTAAAGAGATAGATATTATTGCCTTGTTTTTTAATGCTTTGGCTCTGTTGTGCATATAGACAGTTGTCATTTTTCTTGGAGATGTTTATGGACTTGCTTTTGCTGCTGGCTTCTGGAAAGCGCCTGGGAAGTGCTAAAGCTGGAGGATTGCATATGGGAACTGGTAGACTGAGGTTCTAATTCTGGCTAGCCACATAGTAGGGCGTTTAATATGCATTGGAAAGGCAACGTAGTAGTTGCCTTTCAAAGAAACCTTCCATCTTTGCTAAGGTTGTATGATCAAGGAGACCAGAAAAGCAAACCTCTGACCTTGCCTGGGTTTTGTAAGAGCTGCAGTTAGATTTAGGGTCCAGCCTCATTCCTACACCACTGTGATGTCTGAAGAATCCCGCCTTTTGACCTGTCCCTTGTAATGCTCCTGGTGGTTATTATCTACTCTTAACTTCCTTGTTCACATGCTGATACTCGCTGCACTATGTTCTGCTCAACCGAGATCTTTACCAAACTGATGGATTTGCTGGGATTAGGTACCAGCAAACTCACTAATCCTGTAGGGATTGATACATGGCGAGTCCTTTTATGCTGGCAAAAACCCACATCCAACCCATCCAGTAAGATATAATGGCTTTTAGTTATACTTGATCAGAAGCAAAACTCTACGCCTTGTTGTCCTATATCAGAAATTACTAGCAAATGTTGACTTTGTTTTAAGTACTGTGTCTTAGTGAAGTTCAGCGGTATTGAGATTAGAGATGTAGCGCAAATGATGTAGCTCAGCTCCTTCAGAAGCCTTGCACTTCACCAACATCCCTCTGCAAGTATTTCTCATGCGTACCTGCGCACACAAAACATTTAGCCTTGAGACAGCTCTTTCCTGTGAGAGGGGAAAAATTAAATTCCCTGAGCTCTACGCTGTGGCTTGTGCAGATTGCCTTTTCTCCTCCCTTTATCAGCTTTATTTTGCCTGGAATAGAAAACTGTAGGTTGTCACAGGAAATGCCTGCTGTCATTTATTATCCTACAATAAGACTCTGAAAAATCAGCGTTAATCTAATTCGTGAAATTGAGAAGTATTATAGATGAGGAGGAAACAAACAGTCCAAATTTTTGAGAAATGCAGAAGGGAAGTCAGCAAGCAAATGTGACCACAGCTCCTAATTCCTGTGAAATACAAGATGATGGAGGGCTGACCAAGGCTGGCTTAGCTAGAGCAACTAGAGCCGGTCACTTTGACCTGAGCAGAATGACACCCCTTTGTAGCAGGCTGAGCCACATGGGTGGTGGGGTCATTTCTGGCAGGTCGCGTTCTGCTCTGTTGGGAGACAGTTCTCTGAAGGTGTCACTACCCTCACCCTTGGCTTGAATCCCTTGCTTGAACACGTTTCTGCTGCAAAAAGGCCTGCAGCAAGTTCACTTGGAGTTTCAAAAGCAATGGCTGAAATGAGTGGTATGAGAGCGTGCTTGCTTTGCTCCAGTTTTTTTCTTTCTGATGTGTAATTGCTTTGCATATTTATGTAAAGTTGAGCTTGAATCCCCTGGAATTTTGTGGCTGTGGCTGGATCTTTCCTGCGTTATTTGTAGCCTTTTGTCAGTGCTGTCTCAGATTTATCATAGCAATCTTTGTAATAATTACATCCAGCTCCTTTTGATTACTTTTGATCAGAGATGTGAAGTGTCTTGCCCAAAGTTGTGTGGAAGACCAGTGGGACAGCAGCACAGACTTGGAAGTTGCTGTGCTTCACAATAACTGGCCTGTCCTCCCGTCCTGGCAAAGCAAGTACTTTGCATCATCTTCAAAGTTAAACTTTCTTGCGGTTTAACTTTTGATATGTCTACATTACCTGCTGCATTCTGGAAAAAATGCCAGCTACTCATACTTGGTATTTCATCAAAAAAATGAATGCAATAACTCCTTCTGTATTTTAGTGGATGCTAAAGTTGGAAGAGATATTTAGACAGTTTGGTCCATTTCTGTATACAGTCATTCAGTTTCACTCAGTTTCTTCCCTCTGGGTCCGGTTACTTGAGTTTGAGCGAAGTAGATCTTCAGCAGGATGGGTAGTTGTCCTGGTTCCTGCAGGGAGAGGATTCATCTCTGTTTGGACGCAGGTATTCCCTACCACATGATGCCATGCTGGGATCCTGCCAGGAGATTGGTTTGGAAGTCACAGCCTGGCAGCGGGCTGCGGCTTCCCGGTGGTCCCGGTGGGACGGTAACCTTGTTTATTCCTCCGCCAGTGGTATTGTTGTTGGTTTTCTTTTTTCCCCTCTATTTCCTTGCTGCCCTGTTAAACTTTTTTTTTTTTCTGTGTGCCCTTTTAATTTTTTTTTTTTTTTTTTTTTTTTTTTTTTTTTTTTTTTTTTTTTTTTTTTAAAATCCCAACCCATGGGTTTTGTCTTTTTCTCCCGAATCTCCCTCACTGCTGAGGGCTGAGTGAGCAGCCGCAGGGTTCTCTGCTGCTGGCTGAAGCCAAACCACAGCAGTAGTCTGAATATCCTAATACTTTACCAACAGTAACAGTTACCGGTTAGCATTTTGTCCAGATTTGAATGAATTTATCCAATTTGTGCTTTCACTGTAGCTCCACAAATATCCCTTCCGTAACATGGATATTAAACGTTATGTTAGCTACTCTGAGTGGAAAGATAGGGCCAAAATGCAGTATTGTATCACCCTCCCTTTGAGACAGACTGCTTTGCCTCTGGTACCAGCTTTGAAACTTCCTCCTTCAGCATCCTTCGCTCTGTTATCTGGTACCTCTAGTCTGGTGACATGATCTCCTGGAGGCACCTCCCTTGGGGATGTTTGTGTACACACCATTATCTAAAACCAGGCTGAGCTCTCCCACCTGTGTGGGCTGCCCGCTTGCTGGCCGAGCGTCTGTCGGAATAAGGTCTCCCGGGTCACATTTTTCTCAGCACAAGGTAGGAATAAGCTTTGCTGAAGTAAACGGGAAGCAAAGCAAAACGTCTTGGGGAAACTCACATCTGCTTGTTGTGCCAAGGGAGGTCTCTGTGGTTTGCTGTCTGGGAGATTTCCAGCGTGGCGGCGTTATGTGATATATATGCTTTGTTTACAGAGCTGTGCCCATCCGTTATCCTTCGCGGATTTTCCCTCGCAGCTCTTGGACAGTGCGATGGCTCGGGCTCGCCGCCTTGCCAGGGACCTCTTCTCAGCAGAGCTCCATGCGCGCCGGTGTCTCCTCCAGAGCTGGGCCCTGCAGAGCCTCCTGATAGGAAGCCCATGCTGGAGCAGGTTTATCCTGAAGGACTCTGGGAATGCCATGAACTTTTCCTTGTGATTTTCTACCCCTGTCCCTCTAAGGAGGATGAGTGAGCGAGCAGCTGGGTGGGCATCTAGCTGCTGGCCAAATTCAGTGCGCCCCGACAGGCTCTAAAAGTCGCCCCTGAGTTATACCCCATCAGCCAGACCACCCCTGGATGCCCATAGCCTCCCTCGGGGCTGTTAAATAGGAAGTGGAAAGGACTGGATGTTTCTCCAGACACTCACAGGCGGAACAGGCTTTTCTGCCGTTCCAGCAGGAACCTAGGAGCCCAGCTCCTGCTGAAAACTAATAGATTTGAGGCGTCTGAGTCACTTAAGTCCTTTTGAAAATCTTCTCTATAGCCAAAAGCTAACATTACAGTTAAGAGGACCAGAAACAGAGCCCCACCCTTTACAGTCTTTCTTTAATTTGTCCTTTCCCACTAAGAATTGAAGGATGGATGCATCTGAAACCCAAGAACAATGAAGATGAGAGCTAGCCGACAGCATCCCTAGGGAGATCCTGTTCTTTCTTGCTGTAGTGCTTCGAGTGGCCACGGGGAAGCACGGACAGGTAGTGCTGAGCTCGCCGTGTAGCAGTGCTGGCACATGCAGCAGTGCCTGCTGCTTGCCTGTGGTGGAAAAATCAGGACGCGTCTCCAATTCCTCCGGGCAAAGAAGATGCTGTAAATAGCATGGCCAAGTTTCAAGCTCTCACAGTACAGTGGGAAGCGATCCAGGCTTTTCTGGTGTCAGGAAGGAGAGCAAAAATGCATTTTACGCATCCTAGGGGGAAAAGAGAAGCAAAGCTGCCCCAGCTGGAGTTGTTAGCTCTGGGAGGGGCAGCCATTTGGCTTTCATTAAAAGTGGCAACATCTGAAGTAATGATAATTCCCTATTGGATCTTGGTGAATGTGCGTTGGTGGGCTCTGTCGTTCACCCCAGGAAGGGCTGCTGCCATGCCAAAGTCTGTTTCAGGTCTGTGCCGTAGGGCACAGCTTACTGGTTAAACAGAATACATGGGCAGCTTCCCAAAAGCCAAGTAGTTTCTCTCTCCAAAGCTTATACTGTTCCCTATAGGCTTTTCACTTACCCAGGCTTTCCCTGGTCCTTGTCCTGACTCATGGATGCCTGAAGGAGACTGTGTTCTCCTCTCTTGGTTGCTGACGGTCCATTCGGGAGTCACCCAATACCTTCTAGGCACAGGACATGTCTCTTTTTTCCCTGGCTCCTTTGCAACCCTGCCCAACGCTTTGCTCTTTAAAGGCCCTGACTGCAGAGCCTGAAGGGTGTTTAAGCACCTCATTCTCACTTAAATTCTGTTTGGACTGTTAGCTGGTATGTTATCCTGCAGAGTTCCAGCTGAAAGGCAGCAGTCCAGGTAGGACTCATCCCAGTTTCCCTCAAAGAAACCAGTAATTCTGTGTCAGGACAGAATACATACAGCTGAGCTTGTCTTGCGGTATAGGCATTGTAGCTTTGGCATACAGTGGTCCATAGAATTGTCAAATAATTCACATGAGGGAATAGTTTTGTGGAGTTGGAGCCCTTTTTTCAAGAAGAAAACTGAAGGTGTAGGGCGCTTTCCATTTGGACACAGGAGTCGTCTGAAAGCTAGGCCAACGCTGTGCTAAATAAATCTTCGTGCCAACGGCTTACGGGTAATTAGGCATGAAGGGAATCAGCAGTCTGCTCCCTCCGTTGTGACTCACAGACGGCGTATTTGCAATGTGCCTTTAGCTTCCAGGGCTTCGGCGCTGTGGTACTCGCAAGGAAAACGGACCCGGAGCGTACAGCAGCCTTGAGGTGCTCAGCAGCTCTGTCGCTAGCGCTAGGGGCAGGAGACCTGCGGTGACAGCGCGTGGTTTCAGCTCGAATATCTGAAGTTGTTCATGCAGCAGTAAGTGCTCGTTCATTTTCTGGACAGCTGTGGTATTCACGTACCACTGTCTCTCTAGCAAGTTGCCATCCCGAAGTCATGCCACGATGACGACGCACACACGTGTACTCCTAAGGTGCTTCAGTGCTGTGGCCATTGGTTTGGTTCTGCCTTCTGGTGGCAGTTCAAGCTCCTGGTTGGCACGTCAAAGTGTGCGCGTGCCCTGTTCATCCAGCTGGGCTGTGGGAATGGTCATGAACAACTGAGGGAGACAAGGCTGTCTAATATCACCACGACTGCTTGCTAAGCGAACACACGTGTAAGACTTGGGTTCATCGGCTCAAAACTTTAGGGTAATTCCTTTTAGTCATCAATAAGATGCACCGTCCACTTGCTGTCCATGTCTCGGGCTCAATGAACACCTAATAGGCTTAGTCCTTGGCACAGCCAAGAAAAGCATCAGAGAGATGGTCCAGAGATGGTCCAGAGATAAAATTCCAGTTTGGCTGCCTGTTAGGAAAGTCCCCTGTTAGGGACTTCCCTGACCAAAGCAAAGCTTTGGGATGTGAAGTGGGAACGTACCAAAGGGAAAAGTCTTTTGGTTAGTGGATTCGCCTTCAATTAGCCTAACGTGGTTGCTTTTCTAAATCTGCAGGAAACTTTCTCTGGGCATTTCCAGAATCTCTTCACGTTCAGTATGTTGGAAATACAGCATGGCTTGTTTTGTCAAGCAGTTTTGGGCCTATTTCCTTTTACAATCTTGAATGAAACCAGGAAGAGCAGGGATGTGCGGGCAAACTACTTAAAAAATACCCAACACTTGGTTGCACTTAGCAGCAAAGGAACCACAGTGGTTCTGAAACACACCCATGTGAATGCAGTCCCAATGTGCACTATTAAAATTTGCGATCTAAATTGGGTGTATATTCTACGGGTCTGGGCCATTTGGAATCTTTGTCATGGTCTGTCCTGTTCAAATTGGGACCGCAGCCCGAGGTCATGATCAAGTTCTAGCCTATTTTAAAATGCAGAGCGATATACGTTATTTTAGAGGACTGAAAATGATAATGGCCCATCCAGTTGTAAGTCTGCTTAGTGCTCCTTACTCTGACACTATTATGGCTTTTGTTATTCCATTACAATTCTGGCGACACTGTGTTTTTATGAAGGCTGTGGCATGGCAGGCAGGGCCAGCATGGACTTCATTACGAAAAGGCAAAATTTCTAGTCCTAGTGTGGAGCAGAAGTGAGACATGAGAGCTAAGTGTAACCTCCAGGAAAAACTGGAAAGCAGCTTAAAAGCTCGAAATATAATGGAAAGCTTTAAAAGTAACACGTGCGGTTTTGTAGAATCGCTTTTGTTCAGCAACTCTTGTGCATTTTGTGGGGAGGGGGATTTCTGCTACGCGGTGTTCGAAGGCTCAGACACAGCAATATCGTAAATTGCAAATTGAAGTGCCAAAACCAGTCTGTCCTGTACAGGTCACTGAAGTAGACACAGCTCTTGCCTGAAAGCATTTGTAATCTAAAACCCCAGCGCTATTCCCATTGAAGGTAATGACAAAACTCCACGTGATTGCAAACGGAACAGGATTAGGCCCTAACTAAATAAAAGGAGCTCCCCCCCCCCCCCCCCCCCCCCCCTTTTTTTTTTTTTTTCTGGTCACCAGATACTCCTTACCTATGACAAATTCAAATAACTTTTGTTCGGGAATCTAACGACCTAATTTTGTCTGAAAAACTTCTTTACGCAGTGTTCTTTCCTCACTTTCAAGCAGTTTTGGAAAGCCAAGATTTGAAAGAGAATTCCCATCTGTTATTGAAGCATTTAATCATTCTTTAAAAGCCGGTGCGGTTTTATTTTCTCTGGGGAGTGAGCAGCATTAGCTGAAGCATAAAGCAAACTATACGAAGTGTAGAAAAAACTCGCCCTGATGTCCTGTTTGACAAACTGACCTGCGGGTCACAACCTGAGTTTATTGATCTGTGGGGCCTTGTCTGGGTGTCGGGCATGTTTTCTGGACTTTGGTTTCAGCTGCATTCCTGACTTCTGAAAGAGTAGGGGGTGTGGATTTCTACTAGGAGTAACCACTGGGAAGGAAGTAATGTTCATTAAGTGTGCAGGCAGTGCAGGACTAAGCATGCTCAGTGAAAAAGCTTTTCTCCTTTGCCTGTCAAGCCCTGTGTTTGAACTCATTCCAGAATGCCGGATTTACTTTTCACGAAGAAACAGTACCTGGCCGGACTGCATTTTTCTTTCCCTCCTCAGTCAGCGGAAGATTGGAAACAATATTCTTTTGATGATCAGTGCGCTCGCAGTAATGCGATGTGCCTGCGTGCAAGCGTGAATCTTGCAGTGGAGAAGGAAGACAAACTTTGCTACCTGTGAAATGAAGACGTCGTAGGTCAGTAAGAGGGGTGCAGAGAAACTAACTTGTCGAGCAGCTTTGGACTTCCAACTCTGGCTTTTGTTTTCTGCTCTCCTGTATCCCTTCCCATCTTTGGCACAGCTGAACTTTCAGAAAAGTTTAGCAGCTTTCTGGCTGTTCAGCCTCTCTGATAAGGTAAACTTGTTTTAAGGGAAAACATAGAGATTTGTGGGAGCTGAGCTTAGTTTTTGAAAACTTGAGTTGCTGGTAGCGTAGAGGTTTGTTTTCTTTACTTTTTCTTTTCTTTCTTCTTTTTAGTGGTTCCTATAAATGCAATCCTTTGCTTCCAGCCTGCGTCTCTTAAAAGCCTGTTCCCCCTTCTCTCCCCACCCTCTCCCTTAGAGCTGAAAATGAGACTTGTTCTTGAATAATAAACTCTGTATGTTATCAAGCAAATCTTGTGGCTTGTTCATGTGATCATTTCCAGTCTGAGCATAGATGTTTTGCCTTTTAATACGTTCGCAGTTCTTTCTGGAAAATGAATTGCAAAACTGTTAGCAGAGGGGTGGGAGAAAGCAATTTTACTTGATAACAATGTGTTTTAATGTAATAGACTATTGTGCTTTGAAATTTTTAAGTGCTCTCTACTTTTGGGGTTTAAAAGCATAGTTAGAACTCCTATCTCTTGAGGTTTTGAAATATTCGCAACCTTAGAAAGGGGAAGGGGAATAATTTTTTTTGAGACTTTGTGCAGCCTAATGGAGGTTTTTCTGAACACAGGCCAACTGGTCAAGAAACAAAATGACCACTGAATAAGAAGTGAAATGGACTCAAATAATTAGCAACTGTCTGTAGTTAATGATTGTTTAAAGTAGGTCAGAAACATTTGTCAGTTTCTGATGTTAAATTTTGTCCTCCGCTGTTCTTCTTAGTGCTTATCAAAAGTTAGCATTTAATTCTGTAAGTGTGAAGAGTATATGCAGCTTTTGATATTTGAGTTATATCAATTCTATAAACTTGAGACAGTTGAAGAAATAACTATACATACAAATGTACACCCCTTGCGTTTAAAAGCTATATATTTATTATTTAGTTATTTTAAACTGGAAATTGATTTCCTATGCAAAGGATCTCGGTAAGAAAAAAGGGCAGCAGGTTCGTCCTGATGCATACTCCTAGTTACAGGCTTAGAAGTGCATCTCTTTGCAAACTACAGCAGGTTATGCTGGTGCTCACCACTCTCAGCTGAAAACTCAGCAGCCCTTCTTTGCAAAGGGCAAGAGTGGAGCAAAAGTAGAAGTGACTGGGTTACACTACAGTTCTTGGTTATTCCCACCGGGATTACCTGCCGCGTGTACGTGGAGGGACAGGCAGCAGCTATGCCAAGCAGGAGGAGGCTGCGAACGACCCAGGCTGAAGCTCTCTGATCTTCCCTTAAGTTTATCCCCTGAGACCCAAGGAAGTTTTTGATGAAAAAAGGCTGGGAAAATTTCTTTGCAGTTTTCCTCCTCCCTGATTTAGCAACCTGCGGGGGATTATGGAGGCAGTCAGGGTCGTGCTGCGGATGGACACGGGCTTAGTGTGAACACAGCCTGGTCTCTCCCCTCTTCGCGTGCCATACCTCCATTTCCCTAGCTGGGAAATGGGAAGGCGACCGGGAGGGTCTTTTGTAAGGTGCTTTGCATATTTATAAAAGGAAAAATGCCTTGTACTTGCATAGAAGTGGTAAGTCCAGGCTGCAGAACCACACACCCTGATTTGAGTTTTGAACGCTAACGTTTGGACCTCAGGTCCAAAAATTTATGTTATATTCTTTTAGCGACAGTGGAAAGGCAAAATACTGTCCTTACCCAGACACAAACAACATGGCCTCCCCCATGCTCTTGTTCATTTTCAGGTATCCAAATCCAGCAGCTTTGTATGAATCCACTTCACGTGCAGAATATCATTATGGACAGGAAATGTTTTTGGATTATTTCATTTCCTCTTCTAGGGTTCAGATTTTGCAATTTATAGGCTTGCAGAAGTTATAAGTGGAAAAAACCGCTTAGGCCACAGAGCCCAGATCTTAACAACCCTACCTCTGATGTATAATAATAAAGTCCATTAGATGAGTATCAGCCAGATTTTGGCCCATAAACCATTTAACCTCTTGCCCATCTTTATTTTCATCCTTCATCTTCCCAGGTATTCCCAAAGCAAGTCCACTATTGGTCATTGGTTGAATTTAAATCCTTCTTTATTTTTAAAATGAGGGAGGGGAATTCCACAGCTCCTGGAAAGGCCCAGGTCCTTCTACGGTTTCATTGGCCTCCAGAGTAGAGCAAGCCATTGCAAATGTGCGTAGCGTAGTTTTCTGTCTGCCTTTCATTTCTGTGCTAAATCCTGGCTTTTTGAACAATTTAAATGGGGAAAAACTTAACAATGCGTTAAGACTCTCGAGTTCTGTGTGTGGTCTTGCTCTTTGAAATGGAGGCATATCTTCTGAAACCAGCCATAATCAATAGGCAGAGGTGAAATTTGAATAGAGAAAGCAGGAGGTGCAGGAACGGGATATATCGTATCTCCTTGAGCAGTAGGTTACCTTTGCTGTGAGTCTGTTCCTGTTCCGGGATCTGTAGAGCAGAAGCACAATGGTCTTGGGTTTCTGGAGCAGTTAATTATGGCAGCTTCCTTGTTTAAGTGCTTACATAGGGGCATCCTTCCAAGGCCATTTTTTGAAGACGGTGATTGCTCATAGCGTTTTGAGCATCAAAATGTCAAGACCCGTCTGAAACACCCTGGCTAAGTCACTCAGGAAAGCGAGCCAGCTGGTATCCGGCACTGCTGTAGAAAAACAGACCCCAAATGGGTGTATCTCTAATGGGTCATTCTTGACCTACAGATGCTAAATGTGATCGTTTCAGATAATATACCCTTGTGATTATTGGAATGTTCTCCAAAAGTGGGCAGGACTTTCCGTATTGCTAAGTGCAGTGAAGTATTAAACAAATAGGGGATGATTTATTTTAGAGAAAGCTGCAGCAGATGACATTGCACCTCTTTTGAGGAAGCACAGAGTTTGCACTACATGTCAGAATGCGCAACTGTATTTTTTCATGTCTGGCACAGAAGTGCAAGGCAAAAGCTGATAATGGTACCTCAGGCAGTATTTTAGAGTATTGCAGGTGGTAATGTGGATTATTGCCCTGTGCTTTTGTCCTTGAGAAGAACCGAAGAGCAGCAGGGCAAACCATTGTAGGCTGCTCTATCTAATGTTTGTTTTGAGGCAGATGATCTTGGTCATTCTTGGGAAGATCTTGAATGCTCCTTTCTTTCCCCACTTTCCCTGTCCCCAAGAGTTGTGTGTGAAAGTAGCTGCAGGGAATGAGCCACGTAGGAGCTGGAAGCCCACGGTCTGGCTGAAAACATCTTTACAAATTCATAGTACAGCTGATTACCTTGCCCATAATTTCTGGTGGAGGCTCCAAGTGACATCTTTTCACCAGGGGAGTTTTCACAGCTCTACTCCTCTGGAGGAACCACATCTGAACCTGTCCCTTCAGTCACCTCTCGCTGACGTCTGTTCTGCAGCCAGTCGTAGCCACACGTGGAGTGTCAGGGCCAAGGATTATGGCAGGGCCAGCTGCAGAGCCCGGGCTCTGCTCTGCTGAAGAGCTTAATTAGTGCCTCCTCCTCTCCGTTGGCCAAAGTGAAGCAATCTCTTTCTTTTCTCTGTATGCTGGTGGGTTCAAGGAGACATCCAAAGATGCAAAGGCATCTTTACCTGGTTTAGAGCAGAAGCAGCAAAACACAGATAATTTCTGAGGAACAATTTTCCTCAAGGTGTTGATTTTATTGTAATTTTTCCTAGAAGGCAGAGAGATGCTGCAGGTATTGCCACATCATTGCTACGTGTTTGAAATGTAGGACAGTGACTGTAAGCAAAAGGCAGTCTTTTAGTGCAGCACTGGTATTAATGGTGAATTCCTCCATTTATTTTTACAGGTAGCAGTGGAAATGAAAACAATTCTATTTGTGATATTATTCACAGACTCCACAAATGTAAGTACAAATATATTTCAAAACTGCACTGTATTTCACCATAGGTGGAAGTGTGAGTCTAATGATCGAGGAACAATACACCTGTTAATGTTGTGTGGGTTTTAAAAAAAGCAAGCAAACAAGGAGGTGAGGGGAAAGTTACATATTGGACATTCTCTTGCTGGCTTTGCACAAAATCAGGGTTCATTTGGATTTAGATCCTGCTGTATTTGGGCCAAAGTTGTCTCTGGAGAAGTCCGGGAGGGACAGAAGAGGAGAAAAGCTTTTAGCTCTGTCTATTGAGAAACCTCCTGGGTAGCAATTTCAAAAACTCCTGCGGGACTGAGGAGTCTAAGTCCTATTTTTAGAAGTATTGTGGGAGCTTAAATCAGGCTTTAAAGCTTTTAGGAACCTGCAAACGCAGGTAGGAACCCCGTGGGATCTATGAAGTGTCTGAACAGGTTATGTGCCTCGCTCTGAGAGTTAATACTTAACTCGCCATAGGGGTGTTAGTGAAAAACACTAGACTTCTGCATGAATCTTCATGTATCCCGTATCCTTATAAATCTTACATCACCTCGTTTCACAGGAATTCATAAATACTGAAGCCTGAATTTAAGGTTCTCGATGGGTGTAAGTGATTTTGCATATATTATCCATTGCTTTAAAATCGCAAGTGAAAGTAATGAATGCAACACATAGTGTCTCTTGATGCCTCGTGGGCTCACTTCTGTGTTCACTATAGTTTGGGGGATTTTTAGTTCGAGGCTTCCATTTCTGCCACTTAAGAGGTTGGAGAGTGCTGAAACATTTAAGCTGAACTTCCGTGCAGATTCTGGTCTCTGTAAAAGTTTGTGGGAGTCGCAACCTGGGGCAGAATTCAGCATCTCAGTCTCCTTCCCAGGCAGAGATGCAAGTGAACAGAGTTTTCTGCATCAATATGCAAATTCTCCCAAGAAATGGGTGCCTTTCTGAATTGCCTCTGTGTTGCTGTTGGGGTTCAGGTGGTTGAAAAAAAATGAGCTTTGTGTTCACAAGGCAGCAGGGACTAGGGTTTCTCCAAAGTGCCTTTGTTTGGGTATATGTAAAGCTATCAATGCGTCATTCTTTCTGCTTCAGCTGTTAGAGACTCCCGTCTTCTCTATTGATTTTACCCAGAATGCTTACTGCCCTTGAAGGTGTGACCTGTACCTCGGGCTAATTTATTTCTGTCATGGCTGCAGCATTTCTTAGAGGGCAGCAGGGGTAGGAGAGAGAACAATGAATTCAACATGGAATATAAATCCCAAGTCTGTAGCCTTTGGACATTCCAGTACATACCCCCTCCATTCTCCCATTTGGCATTCTGCACGGTCTTGGATTAAAAGAAGGGGGGGAAAAAAAAAAAAAGGCAGTCATTTGTATAACTAAGCAGGTGAGCCATTCTGGGGTAATCCCTTTGGTCACACATACTGGCATGTATATTAAAATTTTGCTAGGCTTCTAAACCATTTACAATGACATCCTAGTTTATAAGCCTGAATGAAAAGTCTCACCTTGATGGCCTAGAAGTGTCTTGGATCTGAGCGTTGCTGCTTTAATCTATTGGAATTTGTGTTGTGGAATGTGGATGGACAAAGACTTTTTTTTTCACACGGAAAACTCATTTTGGACCATAGTGGTGGGGGGTGTGATGGATATTTTAATTTTATTTTGTTTTACACTGTATCACATATTCTTTCCTGTTCAGTTTTTATAGACAGCAATGTGAAACTTAAATGATGTGTAAGCACAGAATTTTGAACTCTACAAATACTGAGCTTAAGCACCTGGCCCCTTCCATTATTCTATTGGAATAAGTGGGTTTTGCTCTCATGACCTGCCTGAGTAGCTGAAGTCCTTCCCTCCTGCCCCATGCACTTCATCAAGAGCACAGGATTTCTCCAGGACAATCACATTGCTTCCAAGTTCCCCCACAGAAAGGCTGAGCTTTGTGTACTGCAGTGGGTTGCGGAGAACTGTTGGAAAACTTTGTTGGACTAGTGCTGTGTCCTGGGGATGCATGCAAGGACTGGGATAGATTGTGCGGTGCTTTATGGACCCTCTCCTCCCACCTTGCTTGGGTTTTTGATCAATAGCCACTGAGTCCTTAAATTTGGAGGCACAAAGTAGTGAACCTTGGATCTCCAGGATGATGATGATGATATTGAAAGAGGGTAGATTTAGAGTAGGTATTAGGAAGAAATTCTTTACTGTGAGGGTGATGAGCCCCGGGCGCAGGTTGCCCAGGGAAGCTGTGGCTGCCCCGTCCCTGGAGGTTCAAGGCCAGGTTGGACGGGGCTTGGAGCAAGCTGGTCTAGTGGGAGGTGTCCCTGTCCAGGGCAAGGGGGTTGGAACGAGATGATCTTCAAAGTCCCTTCCAACCTAAACCATTCTACAATTCTATGATTTCCTGGACTAACTGGTTGGACTCTGCAATTCAGACCAAAGTTTGGTGTTTAGGTTTGAGTTCATTGAGTTCTCCAGCAGAGAGAAAGGCAGCTTTAAGGAGCTATATCAAAACATGAGCTTCACGTAAAGCACAGTTACTGCCTCCCTTGGAAATTTAGTGCTCACGCTTCAGAACGGTTGACCCAGGAGTACCTGGTTACTGCTGTGGGTCAGGGCAGTGAGGCCAGCTGGGAAGGTCAAGCTTCAGAGGAATGCAGAGTTGTCTGGAGTTGAAGCGTATGAGATTTCCAGGTGATTTCCTGGCAGCTGCTGCCACAGAAAGCTCTAAATTAGCCTGGGATAACTGAATTTAGTGAAACTTCAACCAGTCTGGCCTGAATTCAAAGTTTATAGTTAAATCTTGTTACTTACCATGTGATTTGGGTTCCAGGCTGGGTCCATGTCGCACAGCCATAAATGTTTGTTTTTCTTCCCCAAACATTTTCTGCAGTGAATCACTCAGAAGCATTTCTGTAGCACCTACTGCTGTAGAGGGGAGAAGTTGAACAGGAGGTATCAATTCAGAGGAGAAATGTGAATAAAGAGAAGGGTTATGATTTGTGCAAGGGGCAAAGGGATGCTGTGGCATAGGAAACGGAATGGTCCACTGGTATAAAGTATATCTTTTCGCACCTCCACTGCCTGCATTGTGGCAAACGTATGTATATGACCTCCACCAACGTATTGGTTATTACTCGTGGAACAAAGCAGCTCGGGCTGGGCATTCAAGCATGTAGTCTCCTTGTATCTTGGCATCTTTGTGTTTATAGACCTCACACTTTTTACTTTGCCCCCAATAGCAATAAAGTAAAACAAGGTCCGGTCTTTTCATAGCACGGACACTCTCCTAAAACAGAAGGAGGGAGGAAAAGAAAGGCAGTTCCAGCACAGAAAAGACGCTGTGCTCCTATAAATGATTTCTTGGGCCTCCAAGGAAAACCTGAAAGAGAGAGGGAGAAATAGAGATGCTTAACTGAAATGTGGTAGCAGCCACCCTTGTGATTCAGCACAACGCCTTGGGGTCTCATTTATCTCTCACTAGTAACAGATTCAGAGACTAATTCTGGCTAGACCCCACCTCATGGTTTGTTCTTCCCTGCAGAAGAGTTGCCCAAAATGTTATTTCCCCAGTTTTTCCATGAGGGTTGCATTTTTAGTTGAAATAGGAAAATACTGGGTGGTTTACAGCTTGGAGGAAAACCTGAAGATTCAATGTTTCTTCCAGTCTTGTGTCACCACCATCAAAATGGTGCACCATCAAAATGTTTTTGTGCTTCAGGTATAAATCAATGTGTGCAGCTTTGTTACTGTTGTGTAACCTCCATGAAACTCGTGTCTTGGCAGAGGTCTTAATTTTCTACTGCAGAGGGTGTTGTGGGGTAGGACGAAGGTTTCTACTGTGGACAAGTTTGGCTTCTTCTGAGGCTCATCTTAGCATCATTACAACCTTTCGTGTCATTGTATTTTCTCCCTGCCATGTGGGATGGCACATACTGGACAGTTTTGGAAATTCAAAAAGAAAAATATAATAATTAGAATGCCCAATACCCTCAGTTAAGTGTAACCCCTCGTTGTGTTTAGTGCTGTATGCACTGCGTAAGAGCCCATGGCCCTGAAGACATGGCAGTCAGGAGGTGGGAAAAGTGAAATGTTATTATTGCCAGTTTGATGAAGAATTGAAGAAGATGAAATGAATGAAGATGAAGAATTGCCCAGGGTGCCTGGTCTACGCCGTTTTGTTGCCAGTGGAGTGAGGAAGGGAAAATCAGCTCTCAGGTGGGAAGATGAGGAGGTTTTTTGGTTTGCTGTGAGCCTGTGATGGGCCACCATCATTTTGGAGCCTGTCAGCAGGCAGTGTTGCAGCTCTGCTTGCCGCTCTAAGTTTCTTTAGGAATGCGCTTGCTGTCTTCTCCGCGTCGCTGGTGGTGGCAGTGCCTTCCTGAGGAGCTGATTTGCAGTAGGAATTATCCTCCTTTGGTTTTAGAAACCCTCCAGAGCCATCAGCACTGAAAACATGTCTGAATCCAGTGCACGTTTGCTTCATGTCTGCTTGCTGTTCTAGAAATCTTGTGGTTTGTGATCCTTTACTCTCTGTCCTAGCAAGGTATCTGTGTGCCTGGTTTAACCCCAGAGGCGGCTTCACATCAGCCATGGGACAGATGAGTCCCAGGGCTAGCGGCAGAAACAGAGTATTAGCATGTCAAAGAAATACTGCAGATAAGATGTATAAGGTGTAGGGGGAGATTTTAGGAGTGAAAAGCATTCCAATAATGCAACTGGCTGGTTATTATTTAATACCTTATAAACCGAAAACATCAGTCAAATTTTCCAGCGTGCAAATGAAGGAAAAATAGCTAAAGCTGGGTCTGAGAGAGATGCTTTGCAAAACAATTTTGTGTACGAGACGGCCTCTCATATGCTTCCCAGATGTACACTCCCATATGTCTGTTCTGTTAGGCTGATTATGGAATACATTCATTTATAGCTCAGAGCAAAGGGAGAATTGATTTCTTTCTAGAGTGGTGTGGATATCGCTGTGTTCAAGATAATTAAACATTAGAACTGCAGTGCACACGTGCAGATCCACCCTGGTGTTTTGGTGTGGGAGACTGCGGATGAAAGTTTAGGGTGTAAGCGGTGCGTACGGGAGAACGCGTTGCTCGTGATGCTAGGTGGCTTAAGGTTTTCATTTGTTGTATCCCGTGCTGCAGGTATGTGTGCGACTAGCTTGACTCTCGAGAGTATTCCAAACAGGCTACTGGCTGCTTACACACAGGAGCTGTAGGCATCTGCATCCCAGGAGATCCTGGCCTAAGTGTAGTACGTCTTGTACGTTCTGGATAATTGCTCCGGAGAGCTCACTGTTCAAACTGACAAGACAAAGAGAGTATTATTACACGTTTAGGTGTAAAAGAACTGTGGTCTTGTCTACACTGGAATAGTCAGAAGTTAATTGGTATTAAACTAATGATGCACAGACAAAAAGTATTAGCTAAACTGCACTGAACCCCTTAGTGGTCGCTCTTGTTCATGGTGAAAGTGATTTCTTTTCGTTTAAACTTGATTCACTTCCAAAGTAAATTTAGTGAAACCTAATTAAAGCCACTTTGATTATGAAGTATAAAGTCTATACAGGGATTTAAATAGCGCTCAACTAACTTACCTCAAAAATTAATATCGTTTAATTTTTTTGAGTGCTCTGGTGTAGACAGACCATCTGGCACTAAAATGTTACATGCTTTGTCCAAAGTCCGCCTTTGATTTTATCATTTGCTTCTTGTAGTATTTGGATTTTTTCCTTTAAGGCTGAGCTCCAGGATAATGTGCTAATTTCAGCTTTCATAAAATAAAAAAGGCGTGATTTGTTGCAGAGAACATCTCTGAGAATATTAACCCCAAAGGTGTCAATATCTGAATTCAAGTAATTTTAGACTAATTTTAAAGGTGTACTTGCTTTTGAAAGTTCGGGTTTGTAAATGCTGAAGATTATTCAGTACCCTGGAGGGAGCGATGGATATTGAATTCTAGTCAGTGTCATAACTGGAAATCTAATCTCTGTAAAATCAAGCTCGTGGGTTAGCACTGAATTATCCCATACGTAGAGGGAAAACAGCTTAGCTGAGCGATACCCGTGGTTATGATGAAATTCAGCTAGGTGTGGGTTTGAACCTGTCCAAGTCCAGCTGAAACTCCCAAACGTGAGCGCGCACAGGGAGCAGAGTCCACAGCATTTGGATGTTCGGGCTAAAAGTTTAAAAAAAAAAAAAAAAAAAAAAAAAAGGAGCACGTTACATGGCTTAATGTGTAAACAAACTCTGCTCCGTGCAGTATACAGGCGTTGGGCTACAGCAAGCAGGTAGGCTGTGGCCTCTTCCCATTGACACATGCCTTGAGCTTCAGAGGCCGCATGGACCCCTTGGACCTGAGCCCACAGCTACAGACTGAAGACACACAGGACGGGGTGATGAGTGCTCCTTAGCTGCAATTAAACCATAGAAACTTGTGAGTCTCTGTAATGGATACCTAAAGTTTTGCTGTTACTGCTGTATTTAGAAATGGAGGTATTTGACAGACCTGTGATGGGCGGAGGTAGAATAATTATATATAGATTGGGACCAAGAAAAACAGAAATCTGCTGGGTTTCATTTCCACTTGTGTCGCTGGCTTCCTCTGTAAGCTTGAGGGGCGAGTAATTTAAGAGCTCTGTGTGTCTCAGTTTCTTCACCTGTCAGTTGGGGGAATTACTTCACAGGGGGATTGGAAGTATCATTATAATGATACTTGCAATATGCTTTCATATGCTAGGTAGAGGAGTGGGAGCGTTAACATGTACAAGAGAAAAAGAAAAAAGTAGGTTAGCTTGTCTGGGCTTGTCATGCTTCTACTGTGTCAGCAAACTCAGGGAGACAAGAGAAAGGAGGGAAAGAGAGATCAAAAGAATACATTAAATTAAAAAGTAAACAGAGAAAGTTTAACTTAAAGTGGCATAGTAAGGCACTGCGTAGGACCTATTCCGTGCTTAGCGGCATTAGCCTTGCTTCTCCATCACGCACCAAGGTCTCTGTCATCAACAACATGCCACCAAAAATCCTTGTGTCTCCCACGTGGTCTTGCGCTCCCGTCGGCTCCAGTGGGCTGGCCGAGCTGAGGTTGCTCTGCATGTGGACAAAACCCTTTTGAGGAGAGTGGGGGCTTTTTCCCTGGTGATGGAGAAAGCAGGGATCCCTGGTCTGGTGGGGGACCTGGTGCAGCTCGGATGCTTGGAGAGCTTCCCTTCGCTGTCAGTAGGACTATTCGTATTTGTCACTTGCGGCACATGAGGATGTGACGTGCAGCTGCTCCCTGTTGCAGTGCTGATGGCCACAATGAGGTAAGGGTTGTCACACCGTGGCCTTGCTTTCTGCCTTGTCGCTGGTAGTGGTGAGCGGCACGTGTTTTGGGAAAGACTGCCTGAAAGCGGGGTTTACATGTCCTCCCAGCAATCCATACTTTAGGGACTCCCCAAAGCACAGGCTGTGCCCGGTGTGCTGTCTAAGGCTCATGTTGAACTTCTTACTTCCATCCCAGACATGAGAGAGTTAATTTACCTTTTGGTGCTTGCAGCGATACTTTTCCGAAAGCTGCTACAGTTACACAAAGCGGTGGTTTTGGGAAACAGCTTTCAGAGTCTGCATTTTTTTCCCTCCCTCTTTGTTGCGGCGGGAGCAAAAAGTCTCTATGCGGGATCGCTGTTTCCTCTGAGCTTTGTCAACGCGTTCACACTAGGCTGGGCTTCTGCACAAACGTCTCCCTCGGCTTCAAAGTCCTCGTGTAGGGAAGGCAGCTCAGTAATGTGGGACTGTTGTGCCGCATGTTGCGGTAGCTCGGGAAGCGGTGGTGTCTCCTGTTGGAGGACAGACCCGGCAGATTGATTTGCTGCCTCCCCAGTTGTGTTCCTACAATATGGATTCACTTTCGGAAGCGGCGAATGTGTGTTGCAGTCCTTCCGAGCTGCTGCCATTTGGCATCTTTCGACCAACGAGGCCACTGAAGTGCTCTCTCAGCTGTTTGGACACAAGGAAGAGACACGATCTTTCCTTTTTTGTCCTTTTCTTACCCTGTTTGCTTTGAAGGCACACTCTTGGGTAGTTAAGATGACCAGACATAGTTTTGAACTGTGGTTATCTTCTATTTAGTTTAATCCGTTCTGTCTGATCATGAAATAGGCCCAGTAGTCTTCATGTGCAGATCTAGGATATGGCAAATTTTCCATACAAAGGACACTGAGAAGAACAGAAAGCACGTGGGGGGAGGTTCTTGACAGTCAATATATGAAGGGTTAGTTATATTTTTACAGAATGGTAGGTCACACACTAGGCTGCCGAAAGCAATCATACCAGCTGTAATCTTCTTTAACTGTATCCAGTCAGAAAAGATGAAAAATTGTTCTTCTGCCTTTGAAGAATGGAAATATCTTTTTTCATATCCACTTTGACCTGTTTTACTGTAACAGATTCTGGATCCACTCAGCTAAATCATCATAAGCAGAGTTTGATGGAAACAAATTGCCCCATAAAGCTTATCCTAAAACTCTGCCTTTTGCACCTTCAGCAGCTGGGTAGTTTTTGAAGAAAAAGTGCTCAATTTGCATCCTAAGCCTCCTCAGACTGCCTTATCTGTGGCAAAGCTGGACTACTTGGAACCATGGGCTGTGTGGTATAATCTTATTTTTACACATGGTCAGACTGTTTTACTGTGTGTCATCTGAAATGCAGCCTTCCTTTTTGAAAACCACAAGTAACCACCGGCTTCCGCTAAAGTGCTGGTGAACAGTAAGTTTTCAAACGGACCGATGAGTAAATAAGAGTGGCAGGAATGTAGCAGAAACCTCGTGGAAAACAAAGGGGAAGATGGCATCTATCAGAGACCTTATTAACATAAGTGCCTATTCCTCAGCCAACTGAACTGAAAAACACCTATGCTGAGATAACACAGCCCAAATGCAGGAAAGCCAGCCACTTTAAATGTGAAGGGCAGGACTTTAAGCACACACGTCTCTAAGACATTAGGAACAGAGCATGGAAAGTGCTGTTTGCTTTGTGATCTGCAAAATCTTGCAGTGTTGGGGAGAGGAGGGCAGCAGAAACATCAAGCTGCCTTACAGCAGTTTGTGTGTCACTGGCGGAGAAATGGGGCATGGAAAGGTAGGCAACTCTCTGTATTCATGTTCTAATGCAAATTGAGCCACTTGTATGCATACCAGCAAGAATGTCTTGAGCGTATTTTAACAGATTTTTGTACTGGTGGTGTTGAGGATGTGGATAAGGTTTGCAGAGAGATACAGTGCTGAAGTGGTAGGATATCCTTCATCTTTCAAATCTTGCCATCTGCAAAAGGAGGTTATTTCACCCAAGAAAAGTTTTTGGAACTCGTGGAGCTTCAGAGTCATCCAAGTGCCTGAGGATTTTGCGTACTATTTCCCTAGATTAGAGCCTAGACAGGTCCCTGGACAGGACCTGATCAAGTTGACCATCGTCACAGACAGCAGTGAAATTGGGAGATTAGCTTGTACAAATGCTCATTTGCTGAGGTAACTTTTCATCTTCTTGCCCAGTACGATGCTTTTTCTACTTCTTGAGCAATAGCAGGGTAAATCTTGACCAGCTATTTGTCAGAAGTTATGGAGACTGTGTTAAAGTATTTCACCGAGGGCTGTTAGCAAGTATTAGAGCCAACTTTAATGAAAAAGAAAATGATGTGCCACTGTTGTGCATTAGAAGCACTAAGAGACATATTAAAAAATACTTCTGTCCAGGTAGCTCAATACTTTTTGATAGAAAACTGACTTACGGTTTTAATTGCTGCCTTCACGGTGAGACCAAAGAAAATAAACTTGTAAGATTCTGGTGTATATGCAGAGTAGAGTAACCCAGAACTAACTTAGGGTTCCTCGGCAGGCTAAGCAAAATTCAGTGTTGCCATCTCAAGGGTTTCTAGCTGCTCTAACCATGAGGAAGGGGCAGAGCACGGATGGAGAACTGGAAATAGGCGTGGGGTGAGGCTACTTACCTGGTACTGCCCACATTTTTCTGTCCATTCTGCACAGCAGACTTTTAGTTCTGATATTCCTGTAGGTTGTTACTTATGTAGTAATGTGATAATAATAACAACAATGCTGTTTCAATATAGTTTGGGTACACTAACAGCATTGCTTAACTTGAGAGTGGTGAAGAACCAGTACAGCTGTGCTCCTCTTGTTCGGAGGCTGGCTGGCTTGCTGCTGGCTGGGGTGCTGTTCCTGTACAGACACGTGCTGTATAACAGAGCTGGTGTTAGTCCCCTTTACTTTTGTCCTAGTCATCATAAATAGCGGTTTTAGAAGGGGAACTTGAGAAGAAGGTTATCCGGAGAAAAGGGCTCTAGGGAGATTAAAGGTGACATATCCCTTGATACAAAACAGATGATTAACGGTGAGGTTTGTAACTCCAACTTTGTAATGTTAGCGTTTAATGCAAATGTGAGCTGTATCAGAGGAGATAATAATTTGGCTTTTAATTCAGAACTGCATATGGCAAGTCAGTAGTGTCTACTGTGTAAAAGAAGATTGGAGTTACTGAGACACCCTCCCAGCCTCTTTATTTTATGAATGCATTCATTATAGTGTGCCTAGTTGGTTGGTTGTTAGTGATGCCATAAAATAGAGGCTATCTCTGGTATTTACAGACTTCTGCTTGTTTTCGTGGTTCCCTGATTATGCTGTATATCTGCGTACCCTTCGTGCCATCTTGTGAGGATGTCAGACCATCGTCAGTTGAACAGCCTGGTTCTTGTTCCTCTTAAAGGACTTTTTTTCTCTTCTGTGCTTTTGTGCAAACCAAATAGCAGCCACTTTCCATTTTACTAGTGGTACCTAAACAGTAAGGAAGGCTGGCCACTAGCCAATTCATTTAAGTCTCTAGAATAATAGTTCGCTCTCTAATGAATAGTCTGGCTTTAAATCTCTCCATTCAATTGTGGTGGCACTCCTGAAGTTGACAGGTACTTATAAGACACTGAGGAAAGGTCATTTGTTGGGTGTTAGTTTCATTGATTTGTCCAGAGAACCTTCTAGCCATTCCTCTCCACTCTTTGAAGGCAAAAAAAATGACCAAAAAAAAAAAAAAAGCAGGCAGAAAATTCATTAAATTTCTCATATTTGCTTCAGAAGTCACAAATAATACATTCTAGGGTAAGCAGTTTCCTTTTCTGCTGCTAAGTCTGGGTCTACCCAGTATTACATATATTGGTAGCCCATTATTTTCATTCGTAGTGCAGCAGTGGAATTTTGGGCTCTGTCAGGTCAGTTTTGCAAGCATATCCAGAAAGAATCACTTTCTGGCCTTGAGAACTTGTAATGCCAGTAGCCCTGAGAGGGGGAAGAAAACAAGGAAGGATGGATTGTTTTTCTGTTGGGAAAGATGTGATGATTTGCCCAGGCTTACAGAGGGAGTCTGTGGCAGAGTCGGGAACAGAACAAAGTACCTTGAGGGCTAAGGCAGCGTCATAGCAGCAGGACTATCCTAATGCCTTCACGCTGGTTCTTTGGTACGTATCCTAGAGACATACTTTATATAGAAGTATGTTGCTTGATAACACTGTCTCCATGGATTTGCTTGTGAGTACATGGCTTTATATTTTTCTGTCTCTGCCAAATATAATGGAATTCAGCTTCACAGTTAGCGTCGTCTTATTCTGAGCAGGGAAACTGAGGCACAGAGCAAGGGGAGGACTTGCCCTGGACATCAGCTGTATGTGTAAATGTTGGACTGGAATCTGGGTGCTCCTTGGGACTGGCTTGCAGTGGGCTGGAGTAACACTGCTGTTACTAGATTTATTGCTTACTTCATCCTTCTTGCCCTGTACCAATAAATCAAATGCAAGCATTTTCTTCCTGAAGCTGGAACTTAACGAACTTAAAAGCAATCTGAGGAAGCAGTCCCGCAGTAACAAAAACTGGCTGTACTAATGTCTCATTTCATTTACAAAAGAAAACCAAGAGCAACGGCAAAGTTATTTTTACTGTAACTTTAATTTACTTTTGACCCCAGCCACGCCCAGGAGTTGCCAGTCATATATTTCAAGAACTGGCTTCTTGATGGCCAGGAGAGTGAAGCCTAGAGCGACGTGGATGTTTCTTAAACGATGCTGGTAGGAGTGGCTCCTTACTGGTAGAAGTGGGCAAGAATGGGCTTAAATAACACAATTCTTAGTTTTAATTTGTAAATTTTTTGTATGGGGCAATGGGAAGAAGGTGAATAAAACTGAGAAAATCAGAGAAAGCACATTGCCAGTGGCTGCTTTGAGCTAGCTGGCTTATGTCCTTAGGGAAAAAAAGGAGGGTGGAAAGAAGTGTGAAGTGGTTGGAGGAGAGAACCACGATCAGAGTTTGGGCAGGACCTCCCAGCACGCTCCAAGAGAAGAGCAGGGAAGAGTAGAAACCTGCTTGCAACCGTGGAGCTCCAGCTTCTGCGCACAAGGCACTACAATTGCTCTTGCAAAGCTGAACGAATACAAGAAGAGGGTGGCATACGGTTAGAAATACGGCTTTGGAAGAAGGCCCTTCGGCATTAAAAACGCCGGGCTGAGTAAAAGATCCTTTGTCATAACTGGTTACCATAGCAGAGTCATAGAGCCTTTGCAATGGAGAGGACGGTGGTACAGTGGGTAGGAGAAGGGGACGAAGGGTTTAGGTGTTGTAGGGTGAAAGCTAAGGCTAAGTTAAGAGGGAGCAGGAAGCTACCAGAATACGGGTGTGTGTGGACCTGCAGGTGAGGCTGGGAAATTTGAACCTGAGGAATAATGCAGGAGAGAGTCAGTGAAGCAAGGAGTGCTGTGGTCAGAACGGACCATGAAATGAATGGGAACATTTCCCACTGTAGATAAGAGGAGAGCATGCCCGAGGTGAAGAGTTCTCAGCCCAGGGAAGTTATTAAGTGTCTGAATTCCTGGCGGCTGGCCTGAGGACATAGTTAAGAGAGGAATGAAGTCAACCGTGGACCCCCACTATGACTTGGCTGAATGATATTTAATATTTAAGCCTTTTAAAGTGGAGAGAATTGCGCAGGAGTGCCTCTTAAAGAGGAAGGAACACAATCCCTATTGATGAACTGTGTGCATTCTCCATGGTTTTTGTTCAAAATGATACCAGCAAATTAGCTTAGTCTGAAAAGAAACTTCGGAGAATTGACACTTTTCAGTTGATTCACGAGTCCCAATTACTCCTCCTCCTCTCCCCTTTTTACCCAGTGTGCTTTTACTTTTTGATTTGGTTTGGTTGCAGCCAGGGATGGGAGAATGCGTGGCTCTCAGGTGGTTCGGTGTGAAGATGATCAAAAGCAAAATAATACCTAGTTTTTTTCCTGTAGCGGTTTTACTTCCTAGAGGACAAAGCATTCTGTGTTATACCTGTTTGATAAAGGGAAGTGAAGGACTGGGGAAAGGAAGTGACTTGTCACCAAGCAAAATGATAGCGTAGACAAAAATGGAACCAAGGTCTCCCCTTGATGGAGAGAAATTGGTCAGGCTGCAGCGTTTTCTCCAGGGTGCAGAATGGAAAGTCTATTTTAGAAATTGGTCATTTTAGAAATCAGCCTGTGCCGAAAACCAACGGTTATTTTGTAAGGAAACAAAGCCCGAGTCCAAAGATGACGGAAGTCACTGGAATTCTTTCCATTGCTTTGCATGGGAGCAAATCTTTATTTAACAGCGGTCGGTAACAGGCAAGATATCACCCGACAAACTGTTTCTCATCTCAGTCCTCCAGCTCTGCAATAAACACTGCTCTACACTTAAGAGCGTGGTCAGCCGGTAGATTTCCCTATGGAAAACGGTCCACCGACTTCTGTTTAAAGGAGGAGGGAAGAAGAAATGGAGGTGTGAGGGTAAATCGCAGCAACAGGCAGCACAGAAGTGAAAGAAAGAGGAAGCAGAGCGTTATTTACTTCTCACCTGCTACAAATTATCCTGCAGCACAATGGCAGCAGAAGGCAGTGAGGAGGAGGAGGAGGAGGAGGAGGAGGAGTGGTGGGAGAGGCGGCGGTGCAGCCGGCGTGCCGGGAACAAAAGGCTTTTCTGTCTGGAAACGCTGTGCACGAAGGTGGAAGCGCCGTGCTCGCGCTGCAGCTCCGTGTTTCTCAGGGCTTTGGTTTCACCAGCCAGACACATGCTACGGAAGGGTTTGGAAAGGCCGGCCCACACGTCTGGGAGATCTTTTGCTCCCTAATGACACTCAGGCTGTGTCCTGCTATTGCTGGTCAGCGTTTTGCTTGCAGGCTAATGTTACAGTTGTACCAGAACTCGTTCCATATTGGCGTTTGATCCTGGGAGAACGGGAAAAATCTGGTCAATACGGTTCTCATTAGCCAAAAAAGCTGTAACATGCTGGAGTCATTAGTAGTTTGTTGATTGAGTTAACCGTGCAAGGCGGGCTGCAATTGATCATCTGCATTCTCATTAAATATGCTGCAGTTGAGGAGAGTTTGTTATGAAACTATTTGGAGGACATGAGGAATCTTGGTTTCAGCCAAGAGCATCATTTTCAAAATATCTTTTGGCTTAAAGCTCACACTGTATAATTAATATCAGAGGTGGCACTGAGGTGCAACATAAAAATAATCTTTCACAAAAGTGTTTCTGTGCAGGGTCTTGTTTCGGCTCAACGCAGGCTGAAACTTGAATCCTAACCTAAACTTTCTTAGTGCTGCAAGAGGCAAGGGAAGTGGTGAGGGTCTGTGGCTAGAGGATTTCCATTTGGAACTGTCTAGTAGGTATTTGAAGGAAGGAAGCATTGCTGTGCTTCATTTAAAGATAATGAGGTATAGTAAACCCTAACCAAAAGTCAAATTCACTTCATCTTTGCATTGCCCATAAGATAGCCAATAAGTTAAAAAGATACATATAGAGAGAGGTGATATAATTTCACTTTCAAGAAAGGGGTGAACAGGAGTTGCCGAAGAGTGTTACCTTGAAAATATATCATGATCGCTTTAAACCTTGTCTATGTCTTTCAGCTTTTGAAATGCTGAAGATCACATCTTGAGGGAATTTGTTAGAGCCTTTGAAGTATTTTTATGTTAGGCCCCTATGGCAGAAGATTGTACAGATCAAGAAAGTACCGAGTAGATTTATTCACAGAAAATGCATTTAAATTACCCAGCTATACGGGCACACATTCTTCATTTATAGCCTGGTGTCTGGTCTCTGAAATCCTCCCAAGAATTGAGGTCATAGAATTTGAAAATGAGCTTCTGTACACCATACTTCTGGCCTTTCAGATGTAATGTAGTCTGTACTGTGTGGTAAATTGGACGGAATTCAGAGAAGAGCAACAAAAACGATTAAGGGAGTAGAGGAACTGACTTACATGGAAAGATTAAAGGCGTTACAAATTTGTGGCTTGGTGAAGCAAAGACTACTGCAAGTCATTGGAAGTTTCTGGAGACAGGAATGCGGCCTCAAAATCCCCGCTCTTGTCTAAACCTGTTTTTGTTTGTGTGTTTGTTTTAAAGCAAAATCTTTTTAGAGTAATATCCTCATCTGGTGTAACTTACCACGGTTCCAGTGAAAACAATGGAGTTAAGGGATCTGTGCCAAATTATACTGTCTAAAAATGTGGCCCTTGCACTTTTTTGAAACTGGCAACAGCAGGGAGTGGAAGCAGTAGTTTAGGGAGGCAACCGTTGTTTTAACTCCTGCAAGTTAATTCCTGGTATATTCAGAATACAGAGGGGTGACATGCAGAAGATATTTGGACATCTTCCTTCTGTAGAGCCTCCGCCTTTGCTGATGCCCGTTCTGGGGCAAGAGTGCTAACGAGCAGAGCTGGTACCAGAAAGCTTAAGCTTTTGTTTAACGCTTCAGCAGAATATTGGCAAAAGGATGGACTGAAAGGATGCTTCTGTTGCCTTTTTCTTCGCCTGCTCTTGCAGAAATACAGAGAGCTTTTAAGCCAGCAGAGAAAAGTCTTAACATAGTCCCAGAAAATGGAGGGACATTGCTGTGAGAAGTCCTGAGAAGCTGCAGGTGTGATCCACTACCGAATGTATAGGACATGCATCCATCTCTGCAACATTTGCACACAGGAGCAGTGTGTAAATACCCCAATTAGTGGGTGTAGCATGTTGGAACAGGGTATAGCAGCTCATGTTTTCAACCTTAGAAACCCTTAGTTCCGTCCTTGCTGAGTTGATCAAGATGGTGGCCACTCTGCAGACACAAGGAACGAATTGTTCCCGATGGTCCGCAGGGATTGAATTACAGTGAGACTGAGCAATTAAAAGTGTGGGCTGACTCTTAGGAAAATGAAGTGTGAAGCCCATTGTACTGTGAAATAGTCTCAGAAGGGAAGTGATGGAGGCCCTGTTGGTTGGGATGTGGTACCTTTCATAAGGATGGAGTGTTAATTGAAGCATTATGGCCAAATTTTAACCGAGAAGTTAATTTCTGGCTCCCTTGCATGCTCCTTGTTCCAGCTGGGTAGGGAGTTGTCCTGTCCCAGGACTGAAGTGTGCTGTGGCTTGGCTGCACATGGAGTTCAGAAGCGGCCACCTTTCACGTAAGTGGTTGCTTTTATGAGATGGTTGAAGCTGACAGCGAGCCGAGGGAGGAGATGGGAGTGTGGTAGCTTCTGGATGGAAGTTGCTACAAATACCACTTTCCATTATAGTTCATGTGTGATCTTCAACGAGGGATGAAAGCGGCAAAACCTCTAAAACATAATTAGGACGAATTTTCAGTCTTGCCAGTTGCACCAAAAAAAGCAAAAGCAGTAAAAGGGCCTGTGGAGACTGTGCTGCCCTGTTGCCTTCATCCTGATTTCTTTGTGTCAGGAGCGGGGCACAGTGACCTGCCAGATACCCCATCATCCCTGTGATATCCAGACTATCGGCTGAGTAGAAAAAAGAAGAAAACATAGCGCTCCCGAAATGAGCGTTTGGAAAATGGGGATTTTGAGTGTGTGAATGAGATGAACAGTCAGACAGGAATACCGAATGTGGACCGAAGATGCCAGGGGAATTGTTTCCATAGAAACACAACCATGGAGGCTCACATGGCTCCCCCATCTCAGACTTACAAATTCATATGATTATCTTAATGGTCAACATAATGGGTTGAAAAGAGGTAGGTGATTAGTAAAATTTGATCCGAGTTTGTTGCAGATGTAGGGAGCATTGTGCTGAAGTCTCTGTCTGATTGCAACTTCGAATGGCGCATATGCTGAGCGCGTATTGCTCTGATTTGCTGCAGTAAATCGGGATTAACGCCTCAGCAGTGAATGGTATC
Source organism: Chionis minor (assembly GCA_013398295.1). Lineage (NCBI taxonomy): Eukaryota > Metazoa > Chordata > Aves > Charadriiformes > Chionidae > Chionis > Chionis minor. Next base: position 130,152 of record VZSF01009232.1, on the reverse strand, counting down.
CTACTGGTGTCAAACAAAGGGAATCAGACCTAGTTTCTTTTAATTAACTTGAAGAAAAAAGGTCTACATTTGTTTCTTGATGCATTGTTCTTTCACCTTTGTTGTCCAGTCCTTTTGCGTGGCTGCAGACATAATCTTTTGCATGCAAATCAATACCATTCAGAAATGCCTCAGGAAATATTGTTCTGAAATGTACTCAATGGAAGCACATGCCTTTCTGTGCCAGAATTTATGAGGGGCCCTGGGAGTCTGTTTTCTTCATTTGTTCATGGAAATATTTCTCTTTGGAAAATCCAAGATGTTTAGGACTAATTTATGTTGCTCCAGTCCCTTCAAAAAAGCTAACACCTAAAAGTGGTGGTTTTGCATGGTGTTGGTAGGCTTCTGGGTCTCATGTGGATGATGCCATGTTTAAATGAGTGAGCTTTAACATTAAAAAAGGGCATTTAACTTTCATTTTTTATGAAATCAGGGTGTTCTGGGCTTTTATGGGTGGCGTTTCTAGGTTCTGTGCATGATCTGTCTTCTGGTGTGCCTAGTGTTTCCAGTTGAGGTTTTTGTGTGGTACTGTCCTGCCCAGGCACAAGCAGAGCGGGTTGCTGGCGTGCTTCAGGAGCGGCTGATAAGATGGTACTTCTGGCGCGCTGGGAACTGGGAAGGATGACAAACATCCATCCTGTGGGAATATGAATTATCAGGGGTTTCTCACCTGGTAACCGAAACGTACCCTGATACCTCCCATAAGCATCCAAATGCAGGACCCGTACAGGAATCACGAGTCATGTGGGAGAAGAGCCTAAACTGTATAGTCTAGGTCTCAGCGTCCCCAAATGCAAGCCTGAGGTTTCAAACCGTAGTACAGATGTGTGGCTTGGGCTCCTCTCTGCGAAAGCCAGTGGTGGCCTGGACATCTCCTGTGATTCCGTAGTTTAAGCTGGTCTGTCTGATTTTTAAAGCAGCCAGAACTTAACAACCCATGAGCTTCATCTTTAATGGTAGTAATTTGTGCTCTTTTTAGAAGAGGCTCTGTCTGCGTGGAGGGGGAGAGAAGAGCAGGAAGTGGAGACAGGACAATTTTGTACACGATTTCCAGTAACTGATGTTTGTGAAGAACTGTCCCATTATCCAAGACAGTAATGGCTCTACAGCCAGAAAAATATGTGGTGTTATCTTTCTGGGTGCGTGTAGGGGGAAAGCAAAATAAAGGCTAAAATTATGGGGGGAAAATGGCTCCCATCTTTCCTCCTGGTTTCCCCAGCCTCTCAGAATTGTCAAAAAGTTGCTAAAGACCCTCAAAGCTTTAAGACTAGCCCAGCTCCAGGCTGGTCTCTTGATAAGCGTGCATAATACTTCTGCAGCTCCAAGGGAAAAACACCCAAGGTTTGGGAAGGGTCAGCCAGAAATGACATAGCTGCAAATATGAAAGGAAATCAAAGAACTGCAGGGTTCCGCCCAGGAGAGAGGAGAGCACGAGAGGCAGCTGGGCCAGCCAGCACAGAAACAAGATTAACAGGAAGAGAAGCCCAGAGAGAAGGATTTTTCCTCCCAAACTTCATGTGTGCGAATTCACTGCTAACCTTGACCCGTGCTTTCAATCGCCTTGTTTTGAAGTGCCCTCTCTTGAACTAATTAGTGAGACTGCTCTTCCAGTACTTCTAAGTTGCATGTTTTTGTGGTGAATTGAGTAATGTTTGATATTTTTCTTAAGGACCTGGATTGACGAGTGACAGGAGTGTGTCATTAGCCTTGAGGCTCCCTAATTTTGGTTGAAACTTCTGAATGATAATAAAATTAAAATAACAACGCTGTTTAGAAAGGAAAGTGGAAGTGTTTCTGCATTTCCCCATGTGAAACCTCTAAAGTGTTGCCATGCAGACATGTTAATTCCTTGATGCCATTCCTTTGTTTCTCCCATACCGTGAGTTTCTTTTCCATACTGTAGTCTTCTAGGACTCTCCTCGTACTTTGCTGAGAGCAGGATGGCATTTACAAGAGCATGTAAATAACTTGGGCTTCCAAGTTCTATTTTAAACAACAAAAAGTGCTTAAGGGTCAGAATTTGAAAGGCCCTCAGTTGATAATGGCAGGGGCAGGTTGAAAATGAGACAAAAGCAAACAACAAAGGAAAGACTTGGTGTCTAGTGTCTCTTGAAATAAACAGGAATTTAGTGTTTCAGTGTTGCAGAAGATTCAATGAGGTTCCTAGCACTATCTTTAGGACCCTAAATGCCTGTAAACTGCTGGTGATTTGTAAACCTATGCAAGCATTCCGGGCTTTTTCTCCTTCCTCCCTTAAGCTTTAAGGCAGAGGTAGTCATCTTGCCTAACTACACGCGTATGTCAAAACATCCTACGTCTGTGCTGTGGGCTGTGCTGGTTGTGCAGGCAACACAATGGCACAGGCACCCCGAGCTCCTGTTAGCCCATACTTGGCACACAGATGCCCAGCAATCCTACCTCCGGCGCTGTCATTTGTTGGGGACACATTACGGGTCGAGGAGGCGCGGATGTGCAACGTGTGGCCTGGGAGGTAGTGGGGACCACTAAGTGGCCACTCCTGATTTCCCAAAACAAGGAGAAAAAGGTGCAGCCTCTACCCAAACCCTGTCTCTGAGCAAACATCCACTCTGTTGTGAACAGTATAGGTAAGTAGAAAGTTGTTAGTTTACTGAAGGTTTTTTCCCTGTCAATTAGTGGGGAGCGTAGCTTGGACCAACTTTGTCAAGCTTTTAATCTGAGCAGGCTTTTTGTTGCTGAACTGCCTCTGCATACGAAATGTAATTGGTTGCTAGCTCACGCCTCCCTGACCCATTTCCAAAGCGATTTCATTTGACTGCATTGGGTGATCTTTCTGAAATTATTTCTTGATTTTTATCTGAAATCCATTGATAATGGTTATTTAAGCTCTTTCTGTGCTATCTGGTTGTTTTAATTTCAGGGAGTACATTGAGGAGTTTAAGTATGTATTAGTTATCATATTGATGGATCAGCCAAGCAAGGAACATTTGGAAATTCACATATTCCTTTTCATTGACCTATGATATTTGAAAGATAAGCCTCTTGCATGCCATTAGCAGTTTGAACATCTATAAACATTTCTCAGTATGCTTAGATTTTGTTTTGGAGTAGTTTGAGTATGTACGTGTAGATTTTTCCTTTAATCCATCCAAGAATATTAATTGCCCATTTGGTTTGCTGTTTGCCATTTAATTAATGCTTTTTCTTTAAAGTAGTATTGGTTTAGTTTGCACTGAATCAAGTACGCTGAAAGCCAATGAGATCTAGTGCACTGAAAACTCACCTGAAAGCTGTTAACTGTTGTGGTCTGTGACTGCCGCAGACATGATTTATGTCCTGGGTCAAATTAGGCACCTCTGCATCTCACTTTACCCAACTGTGGAGGGGTGAAAGTAGCATCTCTCCCTCATGCATGTGATAAGATTTAAATAGTATTGATACAATATGATATTAAAATTGTGGTGCTTGCATTTTATTAATGGCAGAGCTCGGTGCCTTTCAGAGGTGATTTTGTGTAGGTTCTCAAATATGTGAATTATTATTCACAGCTTTGTGCTGCTAAACACAAAGCTTTGTGCTGCTCTTTGCAACTACCTGAAAGGAAGTTGTACAAGGTGGGGGTCGGGCTCTTCTCCCAAGTAACAAGCGATAGGACAAGAGGAAATGGCCTCAAGTTATGCCAGGGGAAGTTTGGATTCAATATGAGGAAAACTTTCTTCACTGAATGCGTTATCAAGCATTGGAACAGGCTGCCCAGGGAAGTGTTGGAGTGGCGATCCCTGGAGGTCTTTAACAGACAGGCAGATGTGATGCTGAGAGACACGGGTTAGTGGTGGGTTTGGCAGGGTTACGTTGATGGTTGGACTTGATGTTCTTAAAGATCTCTTCCAACCTAGGCAATTCTGCGATTCCGTAAACAGTTAAATAGCTTGTCAGAATTGGGCTCCGATGCATTTGAAAATCTCCGACGGGGCAGTGATCTCATTCTATCGCTGGCCCATGGTCACCTCAGATTTGAGCTGATATCCCAGATTCATCTCTGGGATGGTGCAGTGGAGGCCCAGAGGCTGTCCTGGGAGCGCACCTGCCTTTGAGTCCCATGCGTGGCTCTGCAGCTGGGTGACAAACCCTTTGGGCTGGTGTTAGAAGAAGTGGGGGCCATCTGTTGCAAGATGCTAATGCTTTGACTCATTAGCATCCCTTGTCTCAGTCCTGGCTCTTACCCTGTGGAGTCTGGGTGCATGCTCAGACCTGAAGTATTTCTGGAGGACAGAAACGGGTTGAAGGGTTGTGCTTTGATGTGACAAGAGTTTAGCTAAAGAGCTTCATCAAGGTTCACGTGCAAGTCCTGTAGTCTGTTATCATGGGGTGAATTGGCACCTAAACCGTCTCAGTTTTGGTTTGTGCAGTTCCAGTAGCTAAAGCGGAGGATGTGAATTGATAGACTAGGCATCTCTCTGCCACTTTGAGATATGACGTGTTATCTTGTCTATATACCTTGTAAAAATTAAATTGGTAGGCCTAGCGTTCTACTTCTGCTGAGGCAACCCCAGTGATGCCAGTTGTGCCACCTTTGGTGTGAAATAATACCCAGTGGAAGTACAAACAGCATCAATACTTTGCTCGTGGGGCTACTTGGGATTGATACAGTGTCTCAGAGCAAACGAGGAAAAGGAAAAAGTAACTGTGATAAGATTCCCCAAAGCTAGGTGTGGGAAAACTGTAGTCACGTGATTTATCCCGATTGCCGGGCACACAGGATGGAATGGGTTTCCTAAACACTTTCTCTCATCCTGTCTCAGCGAGCAGGGTAGCACTTCTTTCTGCTGAAAATTGTCCATGGTCATGTCTGCCTGCCAGTCCTATCTGATACCCTTCTGGTTCAGGTGCATGCCACTTCTCTGGATATAGTCAATAAGGTCTGAAAGTTTTTGTTAGAAAGAATTTGGCCTTTGGTGTGTTATGTAGGTATATAGTGGCATGGCATTTGTTGCTTTGGGGCAAATGCGTCTGGCTGTCTATCTGTCTGTCTGTGGGTTTTCCATAGGTACATCGGCAGACGGTAGGGTGGGTCAGTTCCTGCCTTTGCTTCTAAATTGCAGACACATGCTCTACTGTTACCAAAATTTGCTTTCTGTGGTCAGATGTACCCTCAGTTTAGTGTCTGATGATCCTTTGCTGGAGGCTATGCTTTTCAGTATGTGTGATTTTTCCACTGCATCACCCCAACTTCTTTCAGATGTAACTCTTTTAAAACTAGTTGAAACTAGTTAAAACTTGGTAACATCATGATGCATGAAAATGCAGGACTAGGGGAGATCTCTTCAACCATTAACTTAGGTGATCCGGATGTGGAGTCAATAGAACTACATTTACACCCTCTCCAGGAGCGTTGTGAGGCTTAATTCACTGAAGTGTGCCAATCACTTTGTGATCCTTGGATAAAAAAAAATAGAATGCCAGAGCACAGAGCTGTAGGAGTAGTAAAGAATATCCTTCTGTTTAAAACTTGGGAAGCCTGTAAGGTCTCTGCTGCGCTACCTCTCTAGATTCCCAGTATCTGTGCTAGGGGTTAGATCTGGTCCTTAGGCAGAGAATTAATCTGGATTCTTCTTACAAAACACATCTCTCAAGTGAAACTTTTGCCTATATTTTTCCCAGAAGATTCTTCTCTTTCAGTCCAGAATTTTATCAGCAATTCTTATGCTAACAGGGGTCAGGAGATGAGATGTTTCTCACGTTACACTTGAAGCTTCTCATGAATAATGGCCTGTATCACCTCTATTGTCTGTCCAAAACATAAGCAACCAGACATAAGGCCAGAGGAGAAATTTAAAGAGTGCTGAATAAGCCAGCAGGACAGACCAAGAACTACGATAGTCGGAGAGTGGAACAAATACAAGGTGGAGCAGATGGTTATTTGGGGAAATATCTGAGCAGATTAACTACTAGGCAGCTAGAGAATGAGTCAGTCCCTAGTTAAAAAGTACCCTGAAATCCTCAGAGTGAGATTAACAGAAGCACAGATGAAGATCACTGTAGCCAAAATAAATTAGAGGTCATTATTCCCTAGTGCATTTTCTTAAGTGTTAAGTAGAGCACATCAGGCTTTTCACAGAAATCTGAGGGGGGTTGCCATACTTAAGACTATCACTTGCTCTTGTGTAAGGGCAATCTGTCCATTTTGAAGCAATTTTCCCCATCACTATTGTCCTTCTCTTCTTTCTCTAATTCATTTCTTTGCCTTTTTCGTTCTCATGTGTATGTGTGTGTATTGTGTACGGAAAAAAAAAATAGCTGCAGTTTGAGCAGGATGATAATCCCAAAATATGTGGCATTAGAAATTGCCATCATGGAAATTTTAGTTCCCCCCTAGCCCTTTTTGTTTTTCTTCAGTAAGACTGCAGCTGCCATCTGATTTGTATTTATATATGCTCTTTATAGATATTAATGCAATAACAGATTAAACCTAAAGTAACTGTTATTACACAGAGAAGTCTCGGGGTCTGATCTTGCAAACGCTAATGCCTCTGAATAACTTTAATCTTGTGCATTGTATATTTGAATTTAATGGGGACTCTTACATGCCAAAGTTTCTCACATATGCGAGTGTTTGCTGCAACTTCAGACTTTCCCCATATGTTGATGTCAATTTGTTTTTGCAACCTCAATACGGTTTAGAAACCTAAGTCTCTGGTCACGGTTTGTGTATGGTTTTTTTTCAGTTCTGCAGGCTTCATTGTACTGGATATTCCATTGAAAAAATGGGCCAAAACCTCAGTACTGTTATTGAAGCCACCTACTTATGCCAGGCTAGACTTGGCATACAAAGGGTTCTTCAGGCGTTTTCTTTGAGGTCTGAGCAAGCTCATAGGTAACATGACTTACAGAGCGGTAATACTGTTTTTACAGTATCATCTTCTCACCACGCATTCTGAAGGTGAATTCCTAAAAGAAAATGAATTGTAAAACTTGTAAAATCATACAATAGCTCAGTAGCCAGTTTTAGTGCTCGTATAAATAGCTGGAAGTGTCCAGGAAACAGGCAGTGGAGTTGTATCAAACTTCTCAAGTGTAGTTGGGCTTGAATCTCTGTATAAGGGCTTAATGTAAATGAAAGAGTTCAGCCTCACTGGGTTTGTTCCGTAGGGTTGTCTTTTCTCTGCAGGGGCTTAGATGCCAAAAAACTGTCCAGAAGATATTAGTTTTATCAGATTTCCACTAGAATATAAAGTTTTAATAAATCCACTTCAGACCATATATGGTTGGTCTTGGAACACTTTGAGGGGAACAAAAAATCTATTTCTCTTGAAGCCTAATACACGTGTATTTAAACTCACGAGCATCCTCCAGTGAGCCAAAACAGTATATAGTCCTTATATTCTGCCTTTGAAGGTATGAATCATGCTCTCCGTGCACGGTCAGCCTACTGTATTCTGCTGCAGAAGGCTGCTGAGTCAAAACACCAGTGGTTAGTTTCGAGTTCAATAATAATGGTAATTTTACAGGTTAATGTAAGGGTAATAAAGTCTTCCATAAGGCAACTACTGTGACCATCAGGAAAGTTTTATTTCTCCAGGTTCAACAGTTTACATGTGACTAATGTACTCTTGGGGAAGAGGTGACTTCCCTTTCAAACATGCGGCAGCTGACTTACAAGAACACTGATATGTCTGTGTTTGCAGTTAAGGCTCACTAACCATTGGCATAAATCTGGTAAGCATCTGATAGTACCTCAAATTATCCCACTTCTCAGCTTTGGAGTGAATAAGACTCATTTCTTAGCCCACTGAAATGTAAACAGATTTTTTTTTTTCTTTTCCGTATCCTGGCATTCTTTAAGATTGAGCTCCTTTTTGTAAGGGTTATCTCCATATCTGTCAAGACCGAATGTGTGTGTGTGTGTGTATGTATACGAGTGTAGTAGAGGCAGAAGAACAACAAGAAGGTGAGAATCAAGGTAACAGACACAACAAAATGATTAGGCACTGAAATTAAGAAGACATTTCCTTAAGTAGTGTAAATAACATTGTCCATAACCTCTTTCTTATGAGTTTCCACTTGAGATATTAGAGAAATGAACGAGATGCGTCAATCTGAATGTCAAAAAGTCATGTTGGGACAGTTGAGATACTGAATATGAAATGTGTTATTTGAAACGTGTTGTTTTCAAATGACATAGGATATTCAAGAGTTTTATCAGTTCTAGGCTGCTACATCCCTGTAGGAAATCCCAATATTAGTCATACAAGGGTTAGACATTTTGGAGAGGACTAATCTTGTGTAATTTTAAATGTCTAAAAATTAGTAGCTTAGGGCTACTAAGTATTTTTTTTTAATAGAGCACATTTATTGGCTATTTCTGAAAATCTTGATAGCATCTGTAGGCACCTACACAACCCTTGAAAGAAAAAAAAAAAAACAAACCCCAAAAAAGCCTGCTTGTTCTTCTTTTAAACCAAGTTGGCCCTACTGAATTATTGGTGGTGTTAATTAAATGACTGAGAAAACACCCCTGATGAGGGAACAAGGGCTAATTGCTTTTGTCTGGGTGACGATGGACTATTTTCCGCTCCTTTCTGAGCTGGGTGGGACTGATGAGTGTGTAGGGTGATTCTTCTTGCTCTCTGCTGTGGAGCACCCTCCAGATTTCACTGACTTGTGGAGCAGCTGGGAGTCCTGGTATGGTTTAGTCTTCCACCTTCTGTGCTATTCCTCCAAGGTTGTGCCTTCAGGAGGCGCAGTGGAAGAGTAAATCCATTGTGGAGCTGTTCTCACCAAGCCGCATGCCTTTGGGTAGAGGTCCCAGCAGGGAGATCGAGAGAAGCCAGTTAATAAACTCCTTTCTGTGCCTGCTCCCTCCATGTGTGGTGTCCTCCTGTTTCAGATGGGCCTGAGGACTGGAGCTTGTCCTCAGAACACCACGTGTACTAGAAGCTGCATTTTTGTAGAAATTGGGAACAGAACTGGCCACCAGAGATTGAAAATCTGGCAGGCAGAGCTGATTAGACATGCTCAGAAGAGTTTGCAGTTTCACTGCCGCGTGCCCTTTGGGCGTGCAGTGAAAAACAAGGCTGAGCGCTGCCAATATTTGTATATGTGATTCCATTGTTTTATCTGAGCATGAGACTAGTCAGCGGAGAGAGACCCCAGAACAAAACTAAACTGCTCTTTTCTTATTGCATGGCATCGTGAGGAATGTGAAGCTGGGATCACCCCCCGCCCTGATCTTCAGGACGCCTAAAGCAATGCTCCTCAACCTTTTTTCATTCTGGTGGCAACACACTGTCCTTTCAAAAGGACCCTCTGCTTCTCTGTCTCATTTAGGTGCCTAGGAAATGTAGAATACATTTCCAGTATACATCCCTGCCTCTTTTGGAAATCCCCAGCCTTACCTGAGAAACCATGTCTGACCTCCTCCGGCCACATGTGTTCTCAGAATATTTTAGCACCTAGATGATCTTTAAAGACGCCTTCCAACCCCAACCATTCTTTGATTCTATGATCTCACTTACCTTCAGGTTTTCCTTTCATTTTCTTATTTACCTCTTAATACTATGGTGTTGTCGGATAATTATTGTAAAATGCAGGTATTGAAGTATGCCTACTTTTATTTTGATGGAACGGAGTGATTGCAGCGCTACTATTTGAATGGGGATTTGGAAAAATTATGGATAGGATTCCTAGATAAGGAGACAGAGGGGAGTTTTCATAGGTAGTGGCTGACTAGCAGCATCCTTGTTGAGTTGATTGTTTTAATGCTCAAATTTAATTGTAGTGTTAGTCACGGGCTAGAGCATTCTGAAGGTGTCTTTTTAGTTACTATTTCAGTAGAAAGGAGGAATTGAATAATGACTATTTAAATCATAGAATCACGGAATGATTTGGGGTGGAAGGGACCTCAAAGTCATCTTGTTCCAACCCCCTGCCCAGTGGGCATGGACACTCCAACTAGACCAGGTCGCCCCGTCCAACCTGGCCTTGAACATCTCCAGGGATGGGGCAACCACAGCTTCTCTGGGCAGCCTGGGCCGGGGTCTCACCTCCCTCAGAGTGAAAAATTTCTTCCTGAGATCCAGTCTAAATCTCCCCTCTTCCGGTTTGAAACCATTACACGTGTTGTGATCGGCAGGGATCAAACCCAGGACCTTGGTATCTGAGGCTCTGTGTTTCTGTAGCTAAATTTTCAGGAAGGCATCCCACCACACGGGACGAGGTCTGAATCCCAAAGCTGAAATTTGGTCATGACCTTGAAGACTCCAGGTGGATTTTTTGTGTGCCTGTCCGCACAGCAGCAAGACAGGTAGCTGACTTTTTCTGTTGACAGGGTCTAACAGAGGCTCCACAGCTTTTGTAGACAGATGCATTACCGCAAGGCTGCTGTTCCCCTAGCCACTGAACAAGACAAACAATTATAGAAGGCTTCTCTTTATCAAATTCATTTGCAGTGGTCGCTCCCAAAGCTCCTTTGAGAGAGATGAGGAAAAGAACCCTGAGAATACTTAGTGAAAGCTTGTCCAAACCCATTTAAAAAAAAAAAAAAGAAGAAATAAAATACCAGTGTGTAAGTCTGTCTGCAGCTACAGCAGAGGGAAGCAGATGTAAGCAAGCCTGCCTGTGCCTTCTGAAGCTCCGTTAGTTCCTGGAAGGCAGCCAGCGCTGAAATAATGGCTCGAGGCGGCACCCCTTTCTCCCCTCTCCCTGACCCGCTCGCAGACAAGACATTTGTCTGTTATTAAGCTGTGGAGCGCACACTGTGCTTTGCGACTGGGCAGCGCCGGGCGCTGTTCAGAGCTGTAAACCTCCAGTCACAAATTCGCCGCGAGAATCTTGTATAATGTCAGAAATATCCACCGCCCCAACTCCCACAGCCCGCCCGGGCTTAAAGCCACCTCCCTGTGTGTCGATGCACAAAAACTGGTCGGGGATGCTGTTGATGTAAGGTGTCCTGTAAGTCAGGAGAGGCAATCTGGGCTGGCTTCTAGCCTGAGTGGCTCTTGTACCCCGGAGATCACTGAGGGGGGTGGTGTGCGTGTGCTGCAACTGTGCCCTGAAACCTGCTCTCCTGAAACGTGGTGGGATCCTGAGACACCGATGGTTGTGCACGTTTAGGTGCTCTGTAGAGAAAGGGGAAGATACCGTGATGTGCAGTATGAGTATTTTACATTTGGCTTCCTAGTCAAAGTTTCCTTTCGGTTTTACAGGTTTCTCATCCTGAATTTATTTCTCTATTTCTCTAGTCTGCATTCGACTCCTATGTTTTATTTGTAAATGAGTTGTCTTTGCTTCTGCATGATTTATTTATTTATTGTTCTTTGTCTGCCAGTGAGTGGGCATCGCTCGCTGTGCTTTAGTTGCAATTATTTTGCAAGTCAGCTGATGGGCATTGGCCCATTGCACATACTGCCACGGTGTTTCCTGTTCCCCTCCTTGGCCCGCAAGCTTGCAGGCCTGTGTGGCATGGATGGGCGCATGCAGATGCAGCATTAACAAGGCTTTTTTTTCAGGGTGCTGCTGATACTCGGAATTGCTGAAATTTGGTCATAAAAGATTCTCAGAGGCCAAGCCAGAAATGATCCTTTAAAAGCACTCTTTGATATTCGAAAGCGTTGATGAAGTGAACCTTAAAACCCTCCCTTGTGTTCTGTTGTTCCGTTTCTTGTTTTCTCCCATAAAGATTTCTTTTCCCTTTCTGAAGACTTCCAAAGTACACAACCTCCCTGAAAGTCTGTTGCTCCCAAAAGAAGGTCTCGTCATAGGTTTTGACCTGGGTCCATCTCCTATCACAGCTGCAGCTTCTTTCCTTTGAGGTAAAGCCAAAGCTGCTGAAATAAGCGTCAGCACCAGAGGTTGAAGGCTTCATCCGATCCAGAGGAGGGGGTTAACGTTGGCAGGGGCAGTTCATGTCCAGTGGCCCGTCCAAAGCAACACGACGGGATCATTTCTGTAGGCAGGATGCGTCTCTCATCGCCCGTGACCCACCCTTGTCTCCTGGGAGGTCCTCCAAATCACTCCTTCCTTCTAAGCTGCTCGGCAGCCGCAAGGTGGTAAAGCCTTTTGGTTTGAGCTCTTATTTCCCCGCGTGACCCAGAAACGAGAGACTCCGTGGCTTTTTAGGAAATACGCAGCTGCATAATCATAGAATCATAGAGTGGTTTAGGTTGAAAGGGACCTTAAAGGTAATATTCCAAGAGAGGCTATTTTGTAAGTCAGGCGTTTTGCAGCCAAAAAGCTGTGTTTTAAAGGAAAAGACAATTCCAAATTAAATCCCTTTAATAAATGCAATGTTCTGGCTAATTGCAGTTTTCTCTTCCCTGTAGTGTTCGGCTTCTCCAAACAGTACCCGCACCGTTTGCAGTAGGGGAATTGAAATGTGCTTGGCAGTTCCGTTCTGCAAAGCCTCGATAATTTTTGTCATCGATCCAAAATCTTATGCCCGTTCAGTGACGTGAGGTCACTCTAATTCCATCCCGTGGTTGCTGGTAGACTTTTTTTTTTTTGTCCCGGATGCCCTCACCCCCTGCCCAGCTCTCTCCTCCACCTCGTTTTGTTGGAGGTTAATCACTGCGTGAGGTAACTTCATCCTTGGCGTGTTCTGCGAGCTGGAAATTTTGTCGCTAATTACTGCCTTCGCACCGGAGAACGAGTCTGCAGAGTCCTGCCCTGTGAGTGACGGCATTCCTCCGTGGCTCAGACCGCGCCGGGGACGTTTCTGGCTAACAGGAGGCTGGTGGGGGTTGACCAGTCTGAGCCTGGAAGAAAAATGGACTCCTCTCTATAACCTAGAGTGTCTACCTAGAAAACACTTAGTGCTCCGTCTGCTTAGCAGCAGAAGGGAAAATACCTCTCTGGAAGGGAGACTGTCCTGCTTTTAAGCAAAAAAAGCCTATGTGATTTTTGCTTTGAGCACTCGGTTCTTAGGCTGAGACAGGGATGTAGAAGCGAGGCTTCTAGAGAGTGGCTTAAACATGCCCAAAAATCTTGCTAGGAGGATGAAATTTTCTTTTCTTTCCCCTTTCTGGTCACGTTTTACCACTGGAGTTACTCAGCGAATTAATAGGTATAGAAATGCAAAGCTCTTTTCTTATTACACGCCATCGATCTGATTGCAGTGTCATTAATTGAAAGACTCGGGAAATGTGATGGATGGTTCAGTTCAGGATTCCACATTCGTTTTGGCATAGCCCTGCAGGAGAAAAGCTGCATGAAGCTGATTGAAGGGCTCTTTTTGTCTGACATGAATTATTCTTTCATTGTCAAACCTTGTAACAGCATTCAGACATAGGGAGATTTACAATGTGAAATCCTAAATGGGGTCTATTCTTAAAATAAAATTAGAAAAAAAAGGGAGCTTTATCTTGCAACGTTGAAAATAGCTACGTTTAAAAAAACCCACAACTATTTCTACAAATTAAATCTCTTCAGCAAAACCCGAGGGGCTGATGTTTCTCACTTAATTTTAAATTATTCTAATGGTAAGGCCTTAAATGAAAAAAACCAATTGCTTTAATCACACAACTCTTGTCAACATTTTTATTACATTCAAATATATTTGTTTGTATGAGAAGAGGGTTTGTTTGTTCTTTGCACTGCTGTCATTTACCTAGCAGACGCTAGCTTGTCCGTTAATCTGTGAATCCTGCTTGCCCTGTAAAATAAGACGAGGTTTTCTCTTTCTGTGGGGAAAACCTAGGCAGACGTTGTTTAAATGGCCATTTTTAAGGAAATCATTCTGCATTTTAGAAAACATAAAAGTGGATCAGCGTTGTATGCTGACAAGATTTCATCTCTTTCCAGTTTGTGTCTCGAGGCAGATCTTACCAAATAGCTCTGTGCTTTTCATTTCTCACTGTTGATCCCGGGCAGTTCTGTTGCTAAATTCCTGTTTCTCTTTTGTCTGTTTAAAAATGTGTGCCATGCTCTGAGAATCGTCTGCAGCGTTACGAAACGTAGCAATTAAAAAGTAGCAGAAAGGTTGCTGATCAGCTTTGCTTTACACATGATATCGTTTGCAAAGTTGATGAAGAGTTTTGAATGCAAAGTAGCCACCCAATTTGTAGTCTCATTTAAAAATAAAATAGTGAAATAACATTATACGAGATCTGAATCACTGTCATGCCTATTACAAATGCTGGAGCTGGTAGAATAGCTAGATCACACAGAGTAGACAGATTAGATGAAGAAGAGCACTCGATTACGTTACATCTGATTAGGGGTGTCTATTAATCTGTTGGTTTTTTTTTTTTTTTAAAGAAAGCTGACTTATTTTATGGGAATGTGGTATGTTTGAAGGAGCGTCGTCGCCAGGACTAGGTCTAGGTCTAGGAGCTAGAAGAATTGGACATAAAATATAGTAGTAAAAATATCCAGCTCTCTGTTTTAACTGTCCTCCTCCCTTAGCTACCTTACCGTCTGACGGACCTGCGTGCCCAAGCGGTGTTTGTAGCTATATAGCCACGGGAACGATCGCAGTCTTTACTATTCTATTTAACTACTTTTCAACCCCAGATAAGTATCGAGCGATTAGTTTCTGTTTGAACTCCTCGACAAATGCCCCTTTTTCACCTGAGATGTACATTTGCAGGCAACAGACTGGCCCGATAAAAGAGATGAGTAATTCACATTAAAGTGGGAAACAGCCTTTTCAGGCACTAAGAAATAAAACGCATTGNTCCCCCTGCCTATTCTGCATGTAATACCCTCGCGTACGTATATTTTAAGGTCTCATTGTTCGGCGAAGGGCGAGATTATTTTGTAGTTTTTGTTACGCTTTTGTCTGCCTGGTGGGACCTCTGGCACAGGGACGGTGAGCGTGGTCGTTTCTGGTGGAGTTGCAGGGCCGGCCACTGCTCTGCGTGTTGTGCTGGTCCTCTATGCGGTGTCTTTTCTTTCCGAGAGCAAAGAGCCTGCGATAAACTCTGCGCTTGGCATATTGGAAATCTTCTGTCTCCATAGCACCTGCAATTCCCAACAGCTAAGTTTTGAAATGAAAACTGCATGGCGGGTCAGCACAACACCCATTTAGCGCCGTTTCTTTGAAAGCCCGTTATTGCTTTATTTTACGCTGGACAGTCAGCTCTGGGACGCTTGCACGCAGGGCTTCTCTGGGCAAAGACATTGTTTTACTGCAGCTTTTCTTTAATCTTGCTTCATTGTGAGCACCTTCTATGTCGTTAGCAGTGGCTGGCTGTAATCTTCTAGCCACTAGCCTGTTCTTAAAAGCTGAGGGAGCCGGGGAGTTATTTCTTTAAGGAGGTATTTCTGTTGTTTTAAATTTAAGATAATTGGTTTTTTTTCTTTATGCCGTCTACAGCTAAATAAACTTGACAGTTTCTCGGAGCCCAAAATTGGGAAGAATGTTTTTCCTTTGGTGTCACTAATTAGCCTCCCATGGAAGCCGATATAAGTAGAAAGAGAGCTAACGATAGAGGGTTATGCAGCGTGCATCCTCCCAGGACTCTCTGAGCATTATTGTACGCGAGGAAAAAAAATGCCTACTTCTCCGCAACAAACTCTTTCTGTCAAACTGCTTAATTTTCGGAGTTCCCTTCACTTCGAAACGTGGGGTCTAATTTCTGCAAATTCAATTACAGTTCGGAGCCGTAGTCGCTCTTATCAAATCTGTGTAAATAACATTGTCCACAGACTGTGTTGTCACCTTTGAAATGCTCTCTGCTCATGGATAGCGACCTAGCTCTGGCTTTTCTTGTGGTGGAGTTAGGGTGGTGCTGGATTTTGGAGCTTTTTCGTTTTATCGTTTTTGATTTTGTTCAGGGCATTTTTATTTTTATTTTTTTTTTAAAGTTCATTTTGACTCTGACAGTTTTTTAAAGGTAAGGCTCATTTTTTGAGGTTAAGAAGAAGGAGAGAGTAAAAGGTACCGTATCTTTCTTCTTAATTGTTTGGCTTAAGTCTAAAACATCTGAAAAAACACCCTTAAAATGATCTTAAAAGTAACAGTCGCTTAATTAAAAAAATGGGAAGAGATTTAGCTTACCCTCTTTAAGGACTTAACTTCAGGAAATTAGGCATCCTCTCTGTCTCCTCTGGAATAATCAGTTTCTTATCTAATATATATGAAATGACCAAATACATCTACATCATTTGCATTTTTAACTCAGGAACAATTGATCAAAAAATGGAAGCACTGCTACAGATCAGAGAATCTTTTAGTTTAAAGCCTTTAAGTCACCATTTATTTCCATCTAGTTAAGCTTAATTTCCTTTTATTGCGCTGTTCAAATGAAAATATACAATGCCGTGTCTAATTGTGTTACTATTCACATTAATAACCTGTAACTTTACATAACAATGAGCAAGAAGCATCGAAAAGGCAGAAACAGATGCAATTATTTGTTGCTAGCTAAGTTACTGTACGTGACCCAGGTGCTGTAGTACTATTTGCATGTGTTTCTCACCTTTGTTCACCCAGACACATGGGGATCTCAAGCTATTGCTGACTAATTGATAGTTGTAGTAACTGCTATAGGCTCCTTAGATTAGAAATGCATGCAGACGTGTGTCTTGATTCAAACATTAAGGAACACACACTCTCACTTACTTACATGGGCAGAAAGTCTTCATACTATTAGAGGTGTGTGATGGAGATAGCAGGACATAAAACATTTTAGAGAGAGACACAGAGAGAGAGAGAGAGACAGAGACAGAGAGATGGCATGCAGCATATATACCCCTACAAATAGTTCTAAAATGCGTTTGCAAATGCAGAAGTCTTCAGAACCATCCAACAGTTCAGCACACCCTTTTTATCTCTTCTCTGCGGGACGTCTCCATCCAGATTACTCGAAAAAAGCGGAAAAGGTGAGAGCTCTGCCATCTTAGCTCTGAATTCATCTGATTTCCTTTTTTTTTTTTTATCCCCCCTCTCCCTTGTATTCCTCATGCCATTGTCCATTCTTATGATGGCAGCCGCCCTTGCTCTTGAATGCAAGTGTCACAGCGGGAGCAAAAAGGGTTCAGGGCTGCATTGTCAAAGCCATGGTTGCCTATTGTTTCTTAGCCTTTCACTGCTCTGCTTTTCCGAGCCTCTTTCCCTATCAGTGGCCCCTGTCAAGGGGAGGAGTAGGGAGAAAATTGCAAGAGTTAGTCGTCCTTTTTATTGCACACTGTTATGATAAACAGCCCAGCAATACATCCCACAAAATTAGGAATTATAACGACGGGACGGGGGAAAAATTCTTTGTAGGTTTGCGTTTGTCGCTGCCCTTATGTCAAAAGCTTGGTTTCTTAGGAAAGACTTTTGTATTGGTGTTTTGCCCAGCAAAAAAATAGAGGCAGCTGCAAAGTGAACAGTGAGCTATTTAGCCACAAGGTAAAAATTTCCTGTTGCTATTTGGATACTGATGCTTTTCAATTTTAAGGGGGGGGTGGGTGGGGGGGGGGAGGAAGCATGACTGAAAGCATTTCTCTAGCTGTCCATTCATCCATCCATCCATCTATATTTTATGTTTTAAAGCAATTGAAAATGATTTTTAAAAAGGCCAGAGAGACTGCTTGCAACTTGGTTTTATTTGAAAATATCGCAGTGTAGAATGAGGTTTGTGTTTCAGATGATTGAATCTTGTACTGGGAAATGAAGGGGGAATGACTGTCCTGCTCGTGCCAGAAAGTGCTGCTTTGTCAGGTCATCTAAAAGTAAAATCTTGTCACAATTTCCTCCTTTCACGGGGGGAAAAAATGTATACAGGACTTTACTTGGCATTTAAGTATGTGTTTGATTGTCTTGTGTGAACAGGCCAGCTTTTCCAGTGTTCAAAACTTTAGGGAGGTTACAAAGTCATGGCCTCAAAAGTTTTTTGTTTTACTGCGTTTGATATGAAATTGTTTAGAAAAATAATATAAAAATAATAATAATATGGCTTCCAAGAAGAGTACAAGCATATTTATGTATCCGAGTTGTTAATAATCTAGTAATTTCACTTTCAGTAATTTTTATGTCTTAGAAGTCTAACAAAGTAAAAGAGAAGCAAATGCAATTTGGTTTATGCTTTTAACTGTTATTGTAAAGACGAGCATCTTTTCAACCCTTAAATTTGTAGTTACTCTTCTAACTGTACAGTGTATTTAGCAGTTTGCGGAGTTTATTTTTAGAAGTCCATTATTATGTTATTTTAACTGAGCTATTATGTTATCAGAAATAATAAAAAGAAAACACCACAGACCATTTAAATATGTGCTTATTGAGTCTGACTAAGTCATTGCAAATATCTGGTGCTGTTTTATCATGTCTGGTAATAACAGGCGGAGTGCTTTCACTGGTGTAAATATGGTTTAAGTCTTAAAGAAGCCTGCAGAGAAATACTCCTTAAACTGCTGTGAATAGTTAGGCTCCTGTTTTGGTTATGTTTAAGAATATCTAGTTGTCCAAGTCTCCCAAATGATAAATGTTTGTTATGAATTTACTTTGAAAGAAACGGGAAAAGATATTTCACTTGAATTCACTTTTAACTCTCAGAACACTCAAATATAAGTGGTTGGATGAACAAAGTCTCTTAGTCCGTCCTACAGACAACTTGCTTTGCCTTTTATTCCCCACATTAGTCTTTTTTACACATATATATTGTCTCGCATTGCCAAGTTCTAGGTCAAGTATGTGTCTGTTTGGAATATCTTTAGAATTGAAACTTTTTGAAGAAATGATGAAAGAACTCTGGCCTTGTTTTAAATCAAACTCTGAATGCAGCCGAGGCCACCCTGGGAGCACAATGTTTAATTTCCATTCGACATCTGCCTTATATTTACCATTGCAGACCAGTGTCTGTGTGGAAGAAGCACTTATCGTTGATAAAAGTTTGGTATCTCTTTTGTCAGAGGTTGTCATTTCTGTTCTCTCTATCTGGACTGTCATTTTGTAGAATCTTTTGTCGTTGGAGCTGAATGGAAAACCTGGAATGCGTAAGGGAGTATAGAAATGGGGAAGGGGATTCAAATGTGTAGAGCAATTCTGGTGGCTTGACTCTGTGGCAGATGCTGCCTAATCCTGATTTTCCTTACTCCGGTGGAAACACCGAGCTGTCCCACCGAAACCACCCCTGAATACTGATGCAGCATCGGAATCAGGCCTGGCTCATTTCTTTGCTTTTTGAGACTGAAGGCTTATCTGGCAGTGCTTTACGCATGCAAAGCTCTCATTTTACACTTCTGATGATAGATGCCCACTGAGTGACTTCATGCTGATTGCAAACACAGGGGTGTAAAGCCCGAGTTTCAGTCATTACTCCGGACTCACGCTTGTAGAAGTGAGGTCACTCTGACCTTCCAGAATCTAGGAATAAATATTTGAGTAATTTCATGTGTTTTCTTTTGGTAGGTCTGTCTAGGGAAATACTAGCCAAAGAACTGGGGTGGAATTTTGCATGTCTGGACATTCCACAGTGTCAGTGGGAACCTGGTGGTGGCGGCTGAGATGTTAGGTCTACCTGGGAGGAAAAAGAAGTTTATTCGGAGCAAAGGCAGCAACATTTGGCCCCGCAGATCTATTTTGCTGCAAAAAGGGTGATTCAGGGAGAACTGTTACAGTCTTGGGATTGAGAGTGAGTTGTTTTGGGTAGAGAAGGGGAAAATTTGCTCTGTGTTTAATTTTTTAAATGAATTTTATCTCCTTATTCATCAAGACAACTTGTGTTCATGTTGCTTTTAATATTAGGGGGAAAAAAGGCCTTTTTTTTGCTGGGATCCATTCTGTAGTCTGAGGCTGAAGTGCTCTGTGTACGGTGCCAGCTCAAGACCCAGGGCACCTATTTAACTTTTTCCTGTGGCATTTCAGTGAAGCACAACCCTTATAGTCCTGTTCTACATAGGATTAATCTGTCCCTTTTTCTTTTTTATTTTCCTCCCCTACAGGAGTAACTTGATGACTTCACTGGGAATTGCTCATAAACAAGAAAGAGGCAAGGTCATCTGGATTCTTCTGAAGGCAAGAGTCAGAGCCAGAAGTCTCCATGGAAGACCTACCGAAGACACAAGAAGAGGACCTCACCTACTGCCTCTTCTCCAGAGACTCCATCCCGCATTGAGGTTCAGGCAAGTATCTCTTTCACTTGGTTGGAGCTCCACTGATGAGTCCTGAGAAGCGCTGGTTTCTCACCCATATGCATTTTGTCGGTAAAGTTTGGTAATGCATCAGAGGGCTGTTTCTCCTACTCCAGTGTGTTCTTTCACACCCTCCACTGGCCTATGTGGCATTACACGCTTATGAATATGGCAGGTTTCTGTAGTCCAAAATACAAGAAGAGCTTACCCTCAGTGAGTCATATCAGGAAAAACTGGACCATTGGATTATTAACCTTTTACTAATGCCCAATCTGTATCCTATTACCACCTGCGACACACATAGGTAGAACAATAGTGCTTTAAATCACTGGTTAGGTAGCCTGCTGCATTTACTGGCCTTTCGAGTTTTACAAACCACCAGAACCAAGACATTGCAATGAATTTTGTGTCCAGGTAGACTTTGCGTGTCACGGGCAGCATCTTCCCCTGGGATTGTCACTGGTTTCCATAAGCTTGTTTATAGAATTAGGTATTATTCAATAGGAGCAAAGCGATTTCAGCTTGGCAGGTAGAAAATAGGATGGTTACAGCCCTGTTAAGAGGGGAAGCATCTGAAATAAGGCATGGAAGAACACGTTACCTTCCACTGGGAAAAGCCTGCTTGGAGGGACTCATTTATCCAGGGGAAGCTGGAAGAGAAGTGTGGAGTGAAAGACTAGCCAGGCAATTATTCTACTAATGGGTAAGATTATGTTGGTTCTCAGTAAATCAGTGCAAATCTGTGGTTAACTACGTCTGTTGAAAAGATTGTGAATGCAGAGAGTGTAAGGGGACAGACCTTTATCTGAGGAAAACTGCCACAGTGTTCAACATCAACTGGAGATCTGCCTCAACTGCAGGATGTGAGGCAGATTGAAGTTCTCGTGCGAAACCGTCAGGGACTCTGTCCTGCTTGGTCCGCTTTTCCCTGAGGTTGAGACAGTTTTGTGCTGGCAGATTTCATTCTTCCGTAGTCAAAACATGTGACACAGTTGAAGAAAACCAGAACTTTGAAAGCCATTAGTATGTTAGCACAACAGAAAACTTCCATGTGACACTATTGGCAAGAAAGAGAAAAGTATTTTTAGATAATTTTTGCTTTCTTTCTAACTCAGGGCAATTGCTATATTTTGATACTGTGTCAGAAGTGCCTTGTATGCTCAAATATCAGTCTGAATTCAGATTTCAGAACATCATTTGAGCTTTGCAGGATATCCCTTTGCCTCAAGGTGATTTCGGTAGGAAAAATATTTGCGTTATAACTTGAATTTTGTATATACACTTGAAATCTACTCAACTGCTTGCTCCAGCCTGTGTGTGGAATTCCCACTTTTAATTATGTGGATTTTATTTATCTGAACACATTTTTCTGAATCAGAAATGTGGAAATATGCATGTGCAGAAAACCCTGGACATTATTTTATTTCTTTGCATTGACTTTGATTATGATGAACAACTTAACCTGGGCATGAGTTATAGGTTAAAAAAGGCAATACACAGGTTGTGTTTCCACCTGCCACTTGTTCTTTTGATTTTTCAATGTTTTTTGTCTGTAGTTTGAGAAGGGACTGAAGTCTAATGGAGGGTACTTGTCACCTTGTGGGTCCTAGTCTATTTTTTAAGTTGCTACAGAACGTGCACTTGATAATGTAAGATTCAGAGGCCTGTTCAAGCTTGTATCAAAGCAAAAATCAAGGTCTGCAATGTTAATAGTTTTCCCATCTTTCATAGGTTTTCATTGTCTTGTCCAGCTTCATCCTGTATTACTTGACAAAACGATAATGGAAGGGGGTGAAGAGACTACATAATGTGCTGTGTAGAGAGGAGGTGTAATTAGCTGAGAGGGCACTGAGCGCAGGTATGATCTGGGCCCGAGTACCTAAGGAATGCGCCAGTGTTAGGTTTAAGTGCTGAGAGAGCAATAAGCAACAAGTCAAGTTCCTCCCACAGAATTTACCTCAGACTTGCTTTCTGGTTTTATCACCCTCCATCCTGCTGGTGATATCTACTGTGATATGCATCTCTGGTGCATGTTCTCACCTGTGCGCAGAAAATCCTTCCAGCCTTTGCCAAATCATCAGCCTCTCAATGTGCAAGTCCTTCCTAAAATCCCACTTCTTCAATATTGACCACAAGAAATGATTTATTCTTCAAATGTATGCAATTGTTTCTCAAGGCTGTAAGTACATCAGCTAGACAGCAGGCACATATCTAAATGAACTGTGTGGTACTTTCACTGTAATTGTAGTTCTTCCCTTGTTTATTTAACTTTCTCATTTTGCTTGTTTTGTTGTGAAATAAGCTGATAAACTGCTTGAGTTAGGACATCATGTCAAGTGATTTCATTTTTCTCATACATTTTGAATTCTGTATAAATAATAGGTAAGTGGTAAAAAAAATAAATTAATTCAGGTGCAGCTGCAGCTCAGAAAAATGCCCGGTTGGCATTAAGATTCAGCAACACACAGTGGGCAGTAGAAATCAAGCAGTGGTGAAGATTACCAGTGGAGGATTATGTTCTTGCTGAAAGCACCAGGATGGACAAGGGACTGGATAAAGCCCCAAGTAACTCAGAGCTGACCCCGTGTTGAGCTTGAGGTTGGACTAGAGACCTCCTGAGGTGCTTTCCAACCTTGAATTATCCTATGATCTGGTGGATGTAGGTGGCCAGGTTGATGGACGTGCAGGGTGGGCAACCAGCAGATGCCCTTTTGGGCTTTCTTGTAGGAGGTTGGCTTGGGCAGGGCTGTGGAGATATCATAGGGTGAGGCCAAGTCAAGAAGGGGTCAGAACTTTGGGTGGAGTAACATATCTGATTGATTTAATTTCTTTTTTCTCTTTGGACAGAATTCTCATAGTTAAAGGTCCTGAAATCTGCCTTGCATACAGATGTCACACTGCCCCTATCTGCTTATTTGATAAATGTGCATTTTTCTGTTTGCATGTTTTATCTTTTCTTGGGACTTCTCTTTTTAGTTACTATTCGTGTTCTCTCTTTGAATTACCAGGCAACATATTAATATCTGGTGGAACAAATAATCTAGCAAACATTAAATGTCTCAGAGAATCTCTGTTACAGGCCCTATGGGTAGGTTCATGTTCAAGCTGTAGGTTCATGACTCCTCCAGGAAGAAACCTGCCCAGTCTTTCTCTTACATGATTTATTTGGGCCACACCTACTAAATTCCCCATAGCTGGAGCTGCAGAAGGCACCATCCACCTGTACTTCTGTGGCTGGTGGGATGCTGCTTTTTTCCATGCAACATGGTGTGGCAGAGTCCTCCCGGTACCTACAGATGACAAGCTTGTGATGGGGAAGGAGAAGGGGTCTCACAACAAGACAGCATCTGTCAGGTTGTCTTTCTTTTTTGAGCTGCAACTGGTCATATCAATTGCGCGATGCAGTCTCTTTTTGATTCTTGGCCTATGCTTCTGGAGCAAAGCATTTGGATATGGCTTTCTGGAGAATTCTGTTGGAGAAATCTGACGTTTCTGATGTCAAGATGGACTTTAGGAAATAGGTCTAGATCATGGAACATTTCTTCAATGTAATGGCTGCCCTTATAATACAGTTAAGCCTTTTTGTTCTGTGGTTTTCTGTTTGTGGTTTTTTTTTTTTTTTTACACACCTGAAGAAAGCCGAAATAATTTCCCAGCGTTTAGCAGTGGATTCAGTATCCGCCCATGATAAAAACTAAGACTTTAAATTAAAGCAAAAGCTGGTCAGGAGTTTTTCAGTATTATGTTTTTCCATTGAAAACTGTACTAGGTTAGTGAGTTAAAGCCTGGGAAAGATTTTTATAAAATATCTTCTTGCAAAGAAAGGGAGAAAGAGTTCAGTTTTGATAAAGGTTTAAAAAATGTTGGGAAAAAAGCAAGTATTCATGTGTGATTTCACATGACTTAAGATGGTTACATAGCTTTGTATACTTTCCAGGATGGACTTAACTCTTGTGGGTAAAGTGGGTAAAATGCTATAAAAGGAAATACTGAATGGTGAGAGAGAAATTGAAGAAATGCCAGCATTAGTTCAAAGGTAGTAATTAATTCAGTATATAGTTTAATTCAATAGGTAATAAAATCGTGTTGTGAGTGTTCGGCAATTAAATATGTACAGAAAGGTAATGGATCACATGGCGTATACCCTCTTCCTTGAGTGCTGATGAATGAGTGTTCTTTAATAGTTATGTACCGTATATCAGCCTGATAGTTTCAGTCACTCGGACAATATTTTGTTTCCAAGGCCACAGATCCCGGTTTTGGAAGTCTCCATCCAGAAGGCGATAGAGAAATCTAAACCTTGGTAAATGATCTTTTTGGCCATCTGCTTCTTACTTGTTTAGAAAGCTGCATTCAGAAGAGTAGATCAGACGATGGACTCGGTGACAAACCTTCATTGTTCTGAGGTTTAAAATAAACTTGTTGTGGCTAAAGATGACAGTGTTAGTTTCCCAGGATGCGTGTTGCCGTTTCAGTGCAGTGTGCTTTATCAACCAAGCTGTGATTAATTGCGGCAGGGCTGCTTACAATTTGAAACAGACATCAAACGCTAATCTTTCCCTTAATGTATGGATCATATGGGGGCCAGCTCTGCACACATTTAGTCCGTAATCCTACAGATACTTGTGCGCACACGTGACTCTGCTGGTGTGAACGGTCCAGTTGAAGTCATTGAAACTACACGTGAGTCAAGTTCTGTAAACACATGTGCGTGTGACCCGCTGGTGCGCGCCTGATGGATGTCCTGTTTTACTGGCAGCTTAATAAGCGCTCGTGACCTGCGTCGTGCCCTTTCACGCACTTAAGCAGGCACACAGAAATAGTAGTTTGTCTGGCCTGTTGATCAGCCAGCCTCCCCAGGGACCACATTTTCTGCCTCGTGAACTGGATCTGGCCCCTGAACTCACCGGCTGGCTATTCCGCTCCGTGCCTATCTGTAACGTGCGGAGAACAAACTGCAGACGGGCTAGTTCAGATGCTCCAAGCAGGACCGGCCTGGCTGATCCAGAGGCTAGCTGCGGCAGGTTGACGTGACATGATATTTTTCAGGTCCTGAGCTATTTCTCCCCCTTGGAGCAGTGCTGAGATATACAGGCGCAAATAGGTCTTTCGGAGTTAGCTCAGATACGTGACACAGTGCTGCTTGTGGGGACTTGCTTGAAGTCCACCACCTCTAGGTCAAGCTATAATCACTTGTGTGTTCTGGCCAACACTGGAGTCATGATAATTAGTGGAAGCTCCACTGAGATGCCCCGGGCCGGTCTCTACTGTTCAGAGAAGGGCGTAGTGTGTATGGTGCATCCCTTGAGTGTCCAGATCTCAGGAGAAGCGGGTCTGTCTTGGCTCTTAGACGTTGAACCTGCAGCTCAGTCTGGAAAGAATTGCTGGTTTAACTTTGGAGGTCCTGGGTGCAGTCCCAGGATAGCTGGACAAGGTAGCTGTGACAAACTGGAAAGCTAAAAAGCCCTAGGCTGCAAATCTGTAGGTAAGAAGCTTATGAACTATTAATATAATTTTGTTTCTGCGACATTACAGGCTGACTATAAGAAGAGGTGACTTCAGGTGTCTTCATGAACTAATCCACCATAAAGATGGGCATTGATTATGACGCTAACTGGTTTTATTACAAGAGAAATAGAAAGAGTAAACCTAATTCTCATCTCTCACTGCTTTGTCTCTCATTGTAACATCATTTCAATTCAGTGGGATTCTCCACTACAGGCTATAAAACAAGGATATTAGAGTGGTTGCAAAGGAATGTATGATATTACGGAAGGTGGATCACAGTGACACACAACCCTCCCCAAAGGTTGTAGAAAGTTGGAATATAAATAAAGAATCAAAAAGAAACAGAATAGTCGTGCGAACTGGCATTTGCCTAAGTAGGTTTAAAATCTCTGCTCTTTCAACAAGCTGGAGTTGTGTAAATGCATCCTTTATTGTGCTTTTACTGAATCCTTCAGTTGAAACGCGGGGCAGGTTTTGCTCTTCAGTTTACATGGCTATGCTTGTTGCGTGAACTGTTGAACAAAACACAAGATGCTCGAGTTATGAAATTAGTGTAAGTCATGAATTTACTCTTGGTGTCTCCTGGATGTATTTCAGTGAAGTCCAAAGCTTGGTGTGATTTTGGCTTCAGTAAAAGATTGACTGACACTGGCGAGAAGTGCAAAGCAAAGTTAAAGAACGGGAAATTTATGTCAAGCTCTCTGTAAGGTACGATTTGTTAAGACGTGATGTTTCAATAGGATTAAAGAGTTTGTGGCAAAAATTCATCAGCATTATGCCCTAGAAGTGTTGGGCTGGAGCCTCACCCAGCATGGCATGTTTGAAATCGTGGCTGGACACAGCTGACAGTCTGGTTTCTGAGGTGATTGAGGGGAATGACTCCACTTTCCATATGTGTCACCGCTGCCAATAGGACTGTTCTGGATAAAATGAGATTTAACATCTTTTACATCAGTCAAATCTTGGTCAAATCCAGGCAATCTTTACTAAAAAAATTATTTCCCTCTTAAGAGTCTTAACTGTGAAGGGTTTAACTTCATGGAAGCTGATTCAACAGCCAACAAGCTGGTGGGAGTCTTTCAGGGAGCTCCAACGGATTTTGGATCAAACTCTTCCTAATATGTGGATTATCCTGTATCTACTTATTTACAATGGGGTTTTCACCCCTCTAAACAAGAAGCGGCTGGCTGAAATCAGCCACCAAATGGCACAGTAGACAAAAGTGAGCTCCCTCTGATAAGCTCATTATTCTAAAACGCACTGGAGTCTTTGGAATACTTCTCAGTAAACTGATACTGCATTTTGCATCGCTGTTACGCAGTGAGCCTATTTCAGCTATGCCAGGAAAGTCGTTGTCAGTCAACAGCATTCATTTCCTATTGAGTTTTCCTGGAGAGTTGAGCCACGCTTCGCTTTCTTCCTCAGGACCGTTCACAGGAAGAGATACAGGAATACCCCAGCCTGTTCCCTGAGTTAGTCTGGTCCAGACAGATGGTGGTTAATTCACTTAACACTTAACTGAAATTATGAAGGTCTTTCTTATTATTTTATTTAGTTGACAGAATTATCTCAGTGCAGATAATCCTCTGAGCTCAGGGATGGTGCTGATTTGAGCAAAAGCCCTTGAGCACCACAAATGTCCCTCCTTCTCCTTTATGTTTTCATCTAATGCTTTTCTGGTCTCCTTTGGCTCAGCAGCTTCCATATTCTTCAGAATTAAGAATCAGCCTCGTTGATTTATTTCCCTATTTCAGGGGCGCTGGAGACAGATTAGAGCAGCCTTTTTTAAGAGTCAGCAAAGAAGAAGGAACCTAAAAGCAGAAATTGCTCTTCATCGACTTGCATATCTCTTACTTTTTTTCTGATAACCAGGTTAGCTATAACCGTAACAGAAGATATGGATACAACATAATATTTATAATACAATTTATATTATCATTGTAGTCCTTAGTAAAAACATGAAGATTTTGACAAAAGGCCCTAACTAATCGATAATCATGCTATTTTGCAATCATTTAATAGTTTTAAATAGGATAGAAATGGGCTCATTCTTCTTTGTCCATGACGTCAGTTTTGGTCCAGGACCTTTGCTCTTGTTGCCAAGGCCTGGAATTGAAGCAGCTGAGATCTGGGTGTGGTAGCACTGCAGTGGCTTTTCTCTATGACCATAGGCGAGTCCCTGAAAACAGCAATTTGAAAAAGAGTTTTAGGAAGCCACTCTGTTCCCGAAAATAACACATGCTTCTGCCCAGAAGATGGTATTAATTTGAGGCAACTAATTCCCATTGCTTTCAAAGTTTTTTACTCTTTGTTAATCCTGAGATTAGTAAATTACCAGTCATGCTTGGTACCTTCTACGTGTGTCGTAATAGAAATAAGCTCTGGATTATTTATGAAACGGGTCACAAGGACTGTGGGATAATTTTGCAGGTCATACTCATTGCCTGAGCTGTATATTGTACAGGCAGAGACGAAAGGCTAAAGCCTTTGCTGTCACCAGACCCTGCTCAGTCCCTAGCCCTGTTGTGTGTTGTATCTGCGCTCACAGGTGTACAGCCTTCTTTGGCTTTCCCTTGGTTGCTGTTGTAGCTGCTGCTGCTGCTGGGTATTCAACACGCAGCAGAGAATTACTTTTTTGTTCTACATAAGCTGGTGTCAAGGAGACACCAGCTTGGTCTGGAAAATGGCATTGCTATTTTAGTGGAGAGCTCTGAATGGCTAAATCCCATCTCCCTTCAATGCTTTCTAATCTGGCTTGCAGCTCCTCCTGATGAGCTGTTCTGCATCCACAGTGTACTGGGCTGGCAGTAGGCTGAAATTTTACCTGGCCTCATGTGCCCGGTGTGTGTAGGCTCAAAACGGCACAACAAACTGCTGCTGGCCCCAGTGAGCACCGCGGAGCCTCCCAGAGGGTCGCTTTGGCTTGGTTGCAAGAACAAAAATATCAGTGGCCATTTTCAGGAAAAAACCGTCACGAAAATTCCCCTGCACAAAGAGTCTAGGAGAAAGGAAAGACCCATATACCACTGGCACTGCTCACTTCCCATTTTGCTGGTCACGGCTCAGGTACCTTCAGCTGCAGAAGGTGAGAACAGAAGTCCTGAAATCATGTTTTCCTCTGCTTAAAAGGCAGAGAGAGAAATTATTCATTCTGATATGCATCCAAGTTGTCTCTATTTGCACATATTAAGTGGCTGTATTTGCTACGGTTGTTATTTTAGGTCGGTACTGTCTTTATATATACAACTGTAATTTATATATAAGCGGAAGGCATAACAGTATCTGTGGGAATGAGCAGATCCTGGTTCCTGCCGAGCGATAGCAGTCCTAACCATTTGTAGCCCTGACTCCTGCCACATGAAGGGCTCTTACCAGCACTCCTGTGCATCTCACCCTTATTATATCGCGTATTAGTGATGGTGGAATTGGGCCCACAATATTATGTCACAAAATAGAAAACACATGACCCTACGCCGGCTGTAATAGCATAATAGGATAAGTGCGAGGGAGAAACAGCAGGATATAATAGGTACTCAGCTGCTTCAGAGATGGGGCCTCTATATTTACCTAGATAGAAGAAAGCTGGAAAACTAGGGCAACACAAGAACAGAACGACAGTGTAAGTGCTCCAGGAGGTGGCTGTGGGTGAATTGAAAATGCAGCAATACGGGATGTTATATAATAAATAATAACAATAATATCTGCGCTTAGTCCCGTTCATCCTCAAATACTTCACCCAGCTGCTTTACAGAGCTCGAAGTAGCGCTGGGGACTCTTTGGTATTAGCTTTCCTAATTCCTTCTCTTCTCCTGCTCTATGAAAGCCTCTGTGCGGTGTTTTGTGCTTCATTATGTCTGGAGTGTAGAGAAGCATTCATCTGCCTTTCTCCACCCGAGAGTCCCGAGTCTCGGTTCCTGGTGGGGTGGAGAAATGTGTGTGAATGACCAAGGCCAGCCACGCTTTGTGATATTTGAGATTGGAGCTGATGGGGAAGCGGGAAATCTCAACCCTTCCTGCCTTGCCCTGCTGACGCAGCACTCCATCACAGCCATGCCATCTCCCACAGGAGGTTTTTTTGCCGCCGGTTGCAGAAATCTTTTTTTCCGTCTTTGGTTGCTGTGATGGTAGCAGGTCTCTGTGTTGAACTGTATACTCTTTCAGGCCAAGACGTGACTTTCTGGCACTGGTTAACATATTTAAGAGGTGTCTTCTCTGCCGCTCTTTGATGTATGCTCATCTTTGCTCGTGGCTTTCCAGCTTATCTAAGTTACCAATTTTACTTTCAACTTATTTGCTGACTTGGGTTAAGATCCTCCTGCTTAAGTGATGAGTCATTTTTACTTGCATAAAAATTTGCATTTTCTTCCACAGAGGCACTTAGGAACAGGTTAAATGACCCATTTAGATGATTGAGAGAGAGATGCCAGGGAAAGTGGTAATGTGTGCTATTTTGTAACTCTTTGATTCACATTACCTTTCTTCAGCTACTTTCTTAGATGTGGGTTGCTGAGTAGTGCCTCCCTCTGCATTGCCTCGCTTTCCTGTGTTTCTTGGTTTGAACTGGTTAGGATTCATTCGTCTGGTTTGGATTGTGGTTTTCCCTCCAGTGCTGTGCCATCTAACAATAAAATTCACATCATAGTTCCAGGAATTGCCAAGGTGGACTGAGCTGTTGAACGTGTATGGAAGGATGCACGTAACAGTTTTTTGTGACTAAAGATGAGGTATTAAAAAGCAGAAAACGAAACTTGAAAATACTGTGTTCTTTGCAAAAGTTCTCAACTGGAGCAAGTGAGTCTAGAAGGAAAATATTGTTAAAAAAATATAATCCCAAAGTATGAAACATAATACATTTTAGAATTTTTAGAACGTTTCCAAGGGGCACACAATCTTTCCATAGCTTTGTGAGGTTTATTAGGGGAAAATCAATGTTCATTTTTTTCAATATACAGAGATGGAATCATTGTGCTGAATTACAGGTGGTCAGGGAGATTACTAAGTGAGGAGCTGAGCTTGCTTCCCTGAGGGATATAATCTGAGTTTGAATCCAAAGTAAGGAGGGGATATTTGTTCTTAGTGTTATATTTGAAGACAGTAATTCGGCTATCACCTGACAGTTCAGAATGAGAGGTTGAAATAAGTGAGCCATTTTGCGTAATGACGGTACAAAACCATCTGCGTGCCAAGTCTGCCGTGGAGAAAGAGAAGGACCTGTTGAAATATTGGCTAATATGAGTTTGATACTTTCTTGAGTTGTAGTTAGCTTTGAGCAAATGATTTGATAATAATTGGGTTAAACCATATAGTAATTCTTCTCACGTAAATCTAGGTTCTTGCTTGGCCTATTTTACCGTAATATCAGGGTGTGTCCCATTTTGCTAGTGTATTGCTCTCATTGCATCCCAAAGGTGGAATGCGGTGGTGGTGTCCTGGCTTACAAGTGGGAAACTGAGGCACAGAGGGGCTAAGTGACCTGACCTAAAGTTAAACAGAGCACGATGGCATTTTAGGGACTCGAGTGAGGACCCTTCGAAATTTTAAGCTCAGACCTTCCTCGTGACGCAGTCGTTTCTGCTTGCAGCATCTGTATTGTCGGCTGGTTATTGATGGATCGTTTAGGTAGGCCTGTATTTCTTGTGTTGTGAGTATACACGTACAAATGCACAGACAGCATTTAGAAGCTGGAATATACTTTAACGGTGAGGGGGTGGTTTGGAAGTGGGGTTTGTTATTAAACAGCCTCTTTGCGTGGGCAATATGTATGTGTTTCTAAAAATCCAGTGTCTCCTTGCTCTCCTCCCGTTTTAGATCTCTTAGGGAAAAAAAAACCAAAACCCCACAAAACCAACGACAAAAAAGATGGATAACAAACATCCATATTCAAACCTGCCTCATGCATGTATCAAGCTTGAAAAGACATTTTGCCGCAGCTGTGGGAACCTCAGGCTGCCAATGCCGGTGTGTCACATGACGGGCTTCAATCAGATTTCAGTCTGCAGTGTGCGGAGCGCAGAGCCCGTTTTAACTGCATTTGCACTGATTTGCTTCATGTAGAAGACACCGAGTTATTTAGCATTATTGATTCCTCTTGACTTATTGGGTGCATTAGTTGCCGTTGACCCTGGCATCTTGCTGGAACAGACTGGCGCGTCATGTGATACTGTCTGGCTTTGTCCTTGTTCTGAGTCAATTCCTGTTTTACTCAGCAGATGTCTTTTGTTCCTGACAAAGGCTGCTCATCCGATTGTTCGGAGGTTAGCCAGTGTGCCCCGTCCAGCCTGGGGTCCCAGGTCCCAGCCCTTCCGTACCTCCCCCCCCCGGCGCCCCCAGCCCCCAGCCTGTCCCACGGCTGCTGTGAGCACCAGAAGGAGCCTGCTTTGCTTGTGCTTTTTTCTCCTTCTCCCCCGGGGTCTGGCTGGGTTATTTCTGAAGCCAGCTTTTTTCTCCTGTGAAAGTAAGCCAGTGAAAATAGATGTCATTTTTTTGGTAGGCTTTTTTGGGAGGCACCTGAGCCCCACCTTGACTAAATCAGCATACATCCCTCCTTGGTTTTGAATGGCATCAGCAGAGAATCTGGCTCACCATGTCTAAAGAGATTTTTTTTTCATTTGCTGCCTGGTAATGCATTGCATCAACCTGCTAGAAGGGATGGGGGAAAAAAGTTACGGATTATGACAGGGATTTGTGTGGGAGCCTACAGGATTTGGGTGCCTGATCCACTTGTGTCTTATGCCAACATCTGCTAAACGTGGCGTTCCTGCTCTTCAAATCCAAAAAGATAGATCACTGTAAATCAAAGTGAGAGCCCTCTCTATCAATATGACTGCAATTCTTCTGGTGCTTTTAGGGCATTGGAGTACCTTGTGGGTATGCTGCTATATTGAGCATTTTGGGATGTTTGAAAAAGCAGGGATCTGGCTATGATGCAGTGTGTCCTGGCATGTCTGAGTCAGAAAAATGGGCGTAGGGTGAGGTGAGGGACAGCAGAGAGGGAGTGCGGACTCGTTGCAGCCAACGCTACCTAAAGAACTGTTCATGAGACTGCAACCTGGGGCAGGAAAAGCTGATAAATTCCACATTGTCTACTAATGGCTTCACAGTTCAAGGCTTTTCCTTGAATTCCAAGATTTCTCTAGTGGTATATTTTAAGACTTTCATTGCCTGTGGGGTATGTGAAGTCTGGGCTAATCCAGGGATCTGGTTCTCCCCAGCTTTGGGTGGTACTGGTAAAGTTTCTACTCAGTTCCTTCGGCGTGCTGGATTGCATTTTCTCTCCAGAAAATGTAGAAAAAGATCTATAGGTCTGATTTCTGCACCAGCTTACTGCAGCCAGGCGCTGTTTGTCAGCATTGTACTCCTTCATTGCAACTTTATGCGTGGAGCCTGAATCAGGTCCATAAAAGCTGCTCAGAGGCCCATTACTTCCCATTATTATTCCTTTTTGCTCCATTATTATTTTGTCTCAGGAACTAAATATTTCTTCTTCTTTTTTTTTTTTTTTTTTTTTTTTAATGTAGTGTGCTTTAACTTAAAACCACGCTTTTCCTACTGAAACAACAATAAATTACTACGTTAGCACCTTACCTCACTGACTGCAGCTTTGTTCACATGGCACAGGGATTCTTGGAAAGGAGGGGTTCTTTTTCCTTACAATTTTTCTGTCACCAGTGGGAACTGGAGGGTGAAAGGGCAAAATTAAATTAATAAAAAAATCTGTTAAAGGAAAACCCGATTCTGGTGGTAAACTCACCTTTTGGTCAGTACTGTATGTGATCCCCCTCTTCTGGTAGTCTGTGGAATTGGCCGGGAAGGGAAGCGTTGCCGGCGAGCACAGACAATAGGACTTTGGCAGGTCTGATCGCAGGGGTATCGTTTTCACTCCGCTGGTGAAAGACC
Organism: Chionis minor; assembly: GCA_013398295.1. Lineage (NCBI taxonomy): Eukaryota > Metazoa > Chordata > Aves > Charadriiformes > Chionidae > Chionis > Chionis minor. The sequence continues at coordinate 96,678 of VZSF01009232.1, read as the reverse complement.
TTTTTTGGAATTACATAGCGGAATGTAATTTTGCTGTGTATCAGATTTACCCTGGCATAGCTCGTTTGCCGGTGTTGGTTTGCGCGCTGGGTAAGGGAGCTGAAGGGGCTGTGAGCGCGGCCGGGCGCAGCTCAGCTATATTCGGTGCAGCTCTAATTTTAGCGTGTCTCGCAGGGCTGACAATGGGGGAGACTGGTGCTCCCCTGTCTGGCACCTGGCGGCGGCGTTTGTGCCTACGAGAAGTCAAGGTGTGAAATGCTGCCATCCTGATTGGGTAGCGCTTGGAGTTTTATTTGTCTGGATAAAAATCGTGATGGGTAGAAGGCAGTTTAGAGCCAATCCTAGAGCATCCTCTAGGATTGAGGCGTGAGTAGACAACGGGCAAAAAAACCACACATCGGGTGCCTGATCGGTCTGCCACGGACCGTCTTGCTAGCAAAGAGCAAATCCGTCACAGTACGCGGGGGTGACAAAGGGAAAGGAGAGATCAGGTTTGAAACGTCTGGGGTGGGAGTATTGCAAGATTTTTCTAGGGGTAGGTACCGAGACTTTGTTTGGCTCAAAGCAGAGGGTGGGGATAAGCAGCCAACTTTATATCCATATCCAAGCTTCATCTTCCAAAAACTGTATCTAATCATGAAGGTCATCGAGCTACAGATACGTTCCTGACTAATTGTCTAACATCTGCCATCTTGCCCCACCGTATTCCTCTTCCTTTTTGTGGCAGTCATCACACTGGAGTTCATAACCTCTACCCAGACATTCTAAAGGAGACAGGAAAATATTCTGGGGAAGGTATTGAATTACAAGCTGTGTTTAAATTGAAGGAGAGAACTAAAAGCAAAGAGAGGTCACATGATGTCCCCCACAGCTTAAGGAAGCAACGTTCCCTTACTGTTACCTGTCCTTTCCAGGCAGAGTGATGGGATGAACAGCATTCTCTCTTCTTTTGTCTCTCCTGGGCTCAATTTACTGCAATCCCTGCTTGCACATGGCAAAGGAGGTCGAACATGGATGTTGAGCCCACCCATGGTTACCTATAAAATGAGCCAGAGAATCTTCCTGGAACCCGGATTCTCCTGGAATAATAAAAATATCCTGTATTTCCTAAGGCCCTCGAAATCCTGGCCACGACATGGAGCCCTGTCATAGAAGAAGCTGTCTTCTGGCTCACCGTGTGTGCTCCTGTCACGCATGGAAGCATCAGACAGAAGTTAGTTTCACAGTTGCGTCAACTGGGGGAGACATATTTTCCTTGCTGGAGTAGGAGATGATTTCTGAGAGATGTAAATGCTAAAGCATCCAGAATGTTGTAAGGTAGCATTGTCCCACATGTCCAAGAAAAGGTTCCTCTTGGTCTAGGGCAGGAGGAACTGGCTAACAGGTCACAGATTGGTAAATGGTTTGGACTCGGAGTGTCTCACTGTCATTGCTGGTGATGTCATTTGTGTGTTTCAAGTCACCTCACCTCTCCATTTCTCCTCCTCCCTTTCCTCTCGCTGCCTCTTGCAATGTAAATATGAAAATTGGTGTGGTATAATGGGGCCGCCTTGCCAAATAGTGCCTCTGGGAAATGCCATAATGCCAGTAACATCCGTGTGACCCTTAATGTTGAACCTGCTGGTCTTAAATCAGGTGCCCTCTTACCTTCAGGGGCAGCACTGTGGAAAGGGGTGAGTCAAAACCTGCAGGAGATGTCTGATTGAAACCCTGGGCTCCGCCATAATGGATCCCTCTGCCTTTCTGCTAGAAAGTTTCCGAGGAGTAATAAATTCACTCTAGGTCTGCACTGAATGCAAAATTGATCAGACTGCAGGAGCCACAGGGAATCAATTTTGTGTGTGTGTGTGCCGGCGCGTGCGCCGTCAGCAGCGCAGCCTGTGTGTGCGCTGCATATACATTTGCTCTCTTTCTCTGCTTCCTCCTGCATTGGCCTGCGGATGCCACAGAAAATTGATTTTTTATGAAATAAAAAGGTGAACCGTGGCATTAGGCAGTTCTGAGCCATCTGTCTTGTCAGGACTCTTGTTGGAGGCAAGGCACACAGGATGGTTATTTAGAATTATTTGTTAATAAAGAGCCACATAAATTGCAGCCAAAGATGTCTCCTTCTGTACCAGAGAGATATTTTCTTTTGTTTTTCCTACAAACCCCCATCAGTACACACAGGTTCTCTTTCCCTTAAGGAAAAATCAGCACACACAACGAATCCAGTTGCACGCATGTTTTCTTTTCTTGCCACCAAAGAGCCTGGTCCTGCCAAGGTGCTGGATCATTCCTGAAAAAGCCAAGCACCTGCAACACCCCCCACATACAGGGCGACCTGCAGCTTCCCAGAGCCACCCAGATGCAGTCAGATATTTAAACTTACCCAGCACGATAATCTGCTGAAACAAAGCAACAGATGCTGAGTCATGACCCAGCACTTCTGTACCACTCTCTTCACTCAGGGAAGCGGGAAGTCGGTTGGCTTTCCTTAGCTTGGGAAGTAGGAGAGGATAAGAGGGTATCCGAAAACATGGGGGGAGAGCTAGGGTGGTTTTGGCAACCTCTGCAGTGTTTGTATGGTTTCAGCACTGATACTTCTTTGAGCATAGATTGTGGGGTTTTTTCCCCTTGTCGTTTTCATTTTAAACTCAGTTAATTGTTTTTTTATCTATTTTTCTTTTTCTTTTCTTATCTTTTTATATTTTGCTGTAGTCTACAGCCCGGTTCTCAGCTGCTGCCACAGTAGAGGGCATTTCAGAATCATAGTGTCTGTATAAACTGCTCTAAAGCTAAAAGAAAAAGAGATTACATTGTACTCCTCCTTTATGTCAGTAACGTTCACTATACCTTGAAGAAATCACAAAGTTCTGGGAAGAGATTCGACTTGCAGCCTGTAAACTGTGCTGTTCGGCTTTCCGAGGGGCGAGCTGCGTCTTCCTTTTATTATTTCAATATTGTATCATGCTGAAGAGACTCTGTTTTGAGATCATGTCAGAGACTACAAAGCCCCAGAACTCTCTGCTGTCCCCGAAGGATCAATCAACCTAAACTAATACTTTAATGACTCCTTTTCCTACCAAGGAAACAAATTCAGGCACACACACACGCATGAACAACAAAAAAAAAAATTTTGTTTTTTTTTTTAAAAGAAGCTAGGGGCTGAGGAGGACCTCGTCTGGTCAATGAAAGAAAGAGACGGATGTCTGGTGCCATGGCAATGGAACAGGGATTACTTTGCACTGGAAAATAGGTTCCTTTTTTTTTTTTTT
>VZSF01009232.1:35269-93396 GCA_013398295.1 Chionis minor | reverse complement strand
TTTTTTTTTTTTTTTTTTCTATTCCAGTGTTTTTTCTCAGGCAGCTAAGAGTTGTCACTGAGTCTGAGAGGCCCATTTAGAGGAAAACGAGCCTCTGAGTAGAATTGAATGCCTGCTTTCACCGGCTGCTGCTTGAACAGTCTGCTTTGCTTTTTGGGCAAGTCAGGATGCAAACACCCATATTTGTTTAGAGCACTTTCACAATCACAGTGTGCGTGCATATGTGTGTATACGTATCTCCATATAAAATAAGAGCAACTGGATACAGACTTGGGCTAGCCGGAATATACATTAGTACCAAAACCATGCAAACGTTTGATTGGAAAAAATATCTAACGTGGCCAGATATGTTGTGTGAGAATGTATCACTTTACTGCTGGGGATATTGTGTCTGATTTGGGGAGTATTCAGCATTTTATTGCCATTAAGCTAGATTTTGACTGGGGTGGATTGATTCCATTTAGTGCAGGTCAAAATGTTTTTTTTTGACAAAGGGTATTTTTTTGTGGAAAATGCTGGTTTATGGAGACTTTTCACGAGGAAGCAGTTTGGTTCTGTGCTGCTCCCTCCCTACCCCCAATTCTAAATGTGTTTTTAGAAACAAGTTACAAAGTTTCAAATTGAAGAAAATATTTTGGTCAAGACAATGTTGTTTTGGAAATTCATCTTATTACTGTAAACATTTTACAAAGAAATTGGCCCATGGAAACATACCGAAGTGACACTATTTTCAAGAGATTTGTGGTTTTTTTGACTGCATTTTGAGTCTCTGAACTTTTTAGAGATTTTGGCATTTTTACCACCTCTTGGGGCGAAGGGAAGGCTTGTTTGCAAGCGTGTACCAGCCAAGCGGTGATGGTGTTCTCTGATCTGACCCTTGTCTTTGTGAATCCACCCACCAGCCTCCAGACAAGTTGGTACTAAATGGACTGTTTACGGCAGGTAAAATGGAATAAAAGACCTTTATGTGACTTTCCTGGGCTGGCCAAGGGATTCCCAGGTGATACCAGCTCAAAGCCCTAAGTGGCTCTTACCTCTCTCCTCTGCTGAATTTCCCTCTATTTACCATCCCAGAGGACGAGAGTGTTTCTTCCCATCACACATGGCAGATAGAACCCAGAAGTTAATTCCACTGGAATATGTGGCCCAGATTCTTCAGCGCTTTGGGCCTTCCCCAGTCCCCCATGGGCTTGGAGGGAACTGGGTTGATTTCTGCCATTTTAAGGACTGGGCAGTGTATTAACTTTGCAGGCTTGACTGCTGGGTCACTGAGGCTCCCATTTCACTGGCATGAATGATGGCACAAGCTGCAAAATATTTGCTCCCTGATGAATTTCTGAGGAGGTGTTGCTTTTTGCCGTAGCAAAATTGCCTTAACGCATGAGCCCAAATATGGGTTTAAGCTATATTAATCTTATTCTGTACCTGTTGTGGTTTTTGCATAGCAGGGTCACATTAAAGCCTTTGAAATCCTACTGTAATATTTTGTGCTCTCTGTCCTTTCTGGGCTGAGTAGATGTTAGAAGCTGTGGTGTTGTGAATGGTATGTGTATCTCATCTCTCCTGTCAAGAATGAAAAATAGCTCCTCTCTTTGATCTTCCTTCATTTGCTAAAAAGTAACCAAAAATAATGCCTTTTTTAAATATGTTGGGGGTAGGTGGTGAGATGTGCCAGGTTTAAAAAAATAAAATGTGACCCTCCTTTTCAGTGATTACTAACTGTGAAACATAAAATCTCTGTCCAGGTAGAAAATTTGAGTTGTCATAGCAACAGCAGGATGGCTATTTATTTTTGGATTTCCATTTTCACTGATTTATTTAACACATTGACAATCCATTTATAATGAAGAGGGATTCAAGAGGGTTTTTGTTTCTGCCTAGGTTTATACTAAAGCGAGGTTGGGTTACTTTTCTTCATAGAAAATAAGCAAAGATAAAAGAGGTAAATAAAAAAGAAACCTTGTGGGTTTGAGGGGCTTTTCTTGTCGACAAATTCAGGTGCTGAGTGGTGCACAGGAGAGTGAAAACATGACTGACTTGTTTATTTTATGTCTTCTAGAAGAACCTTAGTGTTATAAAAGGGAAGAAAGGTTTAAGTGCAGTGCAGCCGGGAGGCGCGAGAGCCATCGATGCTCCCCTCCACCTGCCCATGGTTGCATACACCCACTTGCTGCTGAGAAGAGGTCACCAGAGCCATTGCAAGTAATTCCTGCTCCTTCCCCTTGCAGGAGCTGGGGGGTGCCCCAAGGCCGTGGACCAAAGCTGTCTTTCCCGTTTTGGTTGCGACCTCTGCAGCAGTGCTCAGCGCGCCCTCCGGGGCAGGTTTGCCTGGAGTTTGGGGAGCCCAGACACGATCCATGCTTCAGCATGGGCTGGCTCCAAAAATGATGAAGATGGCCTTGTCTCGTTTGGGGGTGTTTGTGTTAAAATGGGCTGTGCTGTGTTTTCAGGAGCGTTGATCGTTTGCAAGCCCAGGTGAGGCCAGTAGCCCACTGGGTAGGGGATGTGTCTGAAAGGTTTTGTGTCTGATGACTTCAGCCGTCCCTGGATACCGCCAACTTTGGATCTGAGCAAACAGGCACCCACAAAATTAGTGGTACCTGGGGATTTTCATAGCTTACAGCGGTGTTATTCAAAGCACTTCGACAACAGTGAAATGAAACAAAACCCCCAAGAAATCCCTATCACCTGTCAATCCCTGTACGTCTTCTTCCCTGGAAATGTCATTTCAATGCATGCCTTTGAATGCCATCAAATTTGACTGCCACACAAGGCGAGTCAAGCTTCAGTGTTTGGTGACTTTTGAAAGCATGGGAAAATTGGGAAGTTTGAGGCAGATTTTGCAGAAGCGAGCAGCGAAGTTGGAGTGGGATAACACAGCGAAAGCAAACCCAGCAGATTTCTGCCGGCAGAACGTGTCTGAGAGTACATAGACGAAGCAAATTTCTGCATGGGTTTTCTCACAGCCTGTCTTTCTGCAATTGCTCTGCAGATTGGTTCCTCTCTGGGGTTTGTTTCCTGTGATGGATTTGGGTGACTAAGATTGATGGCTTTAAAAGAACTAGTATTGATGACACATTTGTAAGGCTCAGTAAAAATTGTGAGCCTGGCAGATGCTGGGGAAGTCTTCAATCATTTTCTTTTATTATTGCTGTTTGTGGCATGAATCTGGACTGTTTTCGAGACAAGTGCGACAGGAGGCCAGCAGCTGACCAGGGTAAGCATTGCACTTCCAATCCAAGCCCGTTCATTTCTGAAGCATGGGCTTGTTTTCGGACCAGCCACTTGAGGAAAAGGTGAGCTTTGACCTGCGTGTTAGATAAAACCAAGCATTATTTTTGGATGCGATCCTGAGCACATAGAGAGGAGAGTACTGTCCATCAGTCACTTCAGCTTCTCCCATTTATCCGGGTGGAGGATTCAGCTTGCAGATTGTCTTTGGGGCAGAGAGTGGGGGAAGGGTGGGAAAACCCAAGAAATCAACTTCCAGACATAAATACAATATGGACAAGTCATAAACATTATTAAAGCAAGTCTATCCCTGCAGGGCAGGTTTTTCTTCATAATGCTTTCCTGATTACGCTTCCGCAAAGCTGGGGAAGTGAATAGTGGGCTGATTATCCATGGACCATGATCTACATCAGTGTAAAACTGTTTCCACTGTATGTGAGAAGAGAACTTTGCATATTTACTGGAAGGGAGTAGCCATCCTGCTTCTTATTCCGTCTTCAGATTCACAGTGGGCCTGATCCAAAACACAGCTATGTCAATGGGATTCTTTGTTTGGGCTCTTCTTATGTCCCACATTACCATTGCGAAACCTGCCCTGTTTATCATCTTAAATATACATGCCATAAATGGACCTAGTATTGACATGGTGTGCGATCAAACCCCGGACTGATTCGTCAAACGCTTTGGAAAATAGGTAGATCAATGGATAGGCCACAAGGAACTATTTCTGCAAAGACTGAATATAAGGGGGAAAAAAACCAAACAAAAAATGGCAAACTCTGTGACGTATTAACAGAATTGTCTCTGTTTTTCCTTAAAAAAAATAAGAACCTTCGGAGAAATCCAAGACCTCTTACATAATGCTTTCTTGGAGACAGACTCCAGTTCTCGAGCTCACCTTAAGTACCGCTGACTTTGTGAAAGATTTCCTATGCAGTATGGCACCGCTTGCTGGGAGTCCAAATCTGATCTTTGGTGAATAGTCAGAAAAAATCAGACTTTGTATAAAGATTTGTATTGGCAAGTATATCACATAAAAGGCCACTTATGCTTGATAGAATCAGAGTAGCAGAGACTTTTTGAAACAAGTGCACAAGGTGCATTGGTTTCATTATTCAATTTTGACAGACTTTTTCCCAACATCTTAATTAACATTCATTTACTAAGTATTAAACCATTTTTCCTGTTAAATGTAAAGATCAGTGCTAGGAGCTATACATTCTGAAAGATAATTGCACCATGTAATTCTGGTGCTTCAACAATTTATACTGAAATATTGATGGATGTGTTCCAACATTCTTTTTTTTTTTTTCCACAAGCGTATTTCATAATCTTTTAAATATCTCTGTCCTGAAAACTTTAGCATAAAGTACAAATCCTCTTACATAATAGAAGTTTAATGCATCTGGATACTGCTAACCAAACAAAAGCATTTCAGACCTGTTTCTATTTTCAGATATAAAAGAAATTGTTAACCTAAAGTATTGTAAATATGAATCTATAAGGAATATGCAGTAGCAGAAGGGCATGACTAAGGATTCTCGAAAAGATAAGGGCTCCACTTTAATATTAGAAATACAAAGTATCTTTTCTGATCTCCATTAGCATAACTAGGAATAAAAAACTTCCATTTTCAAATAGAAATTTAATGCTAAGTGACATTTTGCATAATCTCCTTAGGAGAGTCACTCTGTAGTCTCGCTGTCTGTGCTATGGTTCTAGCATTGACCAAAGACTTGTTTAATGAAAGAGAAATGCAACGAGGTTACACAGAGCAATGAAGGAGCATCTCAGAAAAGGAAGCCTCGCTCATCAACAGTGGCTGGAACAACAGTTAGTTCAAGTGGTTTGTATGTTTGTCATGAAAATAAAATTTGGATAAAGCAAATAATACTCTTTAATAAGTAGTCAGGATAAAGGTTTTGATTGTGAATTTGTACAAACTATGTGGAAAGCTCTTGGGTTTCCTGTGGGAGGATACTGTTGGAGGACTCCGGAGTTCTGAGAGCTCTGCCTCGGGCCGTTGGATTAATTGACACAGAAAGCTTCAGGGGTTACCTTTAACACTGCTATTGGTTCCTAGGGTGTGAACAGAATGTAAACTGCAGAGCAAGAGCTGTGAAAACTAGCAAGCCCCTTGAATTTGCTACAGCGTCCTGTTTAGTTATGTACTTACAATGCAGCAGTTTCCATTTCTGATGATCTAGGTGTGTTATTCTGCTATCCACTTAGCATGCCATGCCACGATGCTTTTCTGCTTATCTGCTGAGTTGTCTTTCCTACCTATGTCTGACAGCATTCTCCCTCTTTTGGTACATCTTTCCTGCGCTGTATCTCCTCTGTCTGCATCCTGTCCCGTCAGCTAAAGAATTAAGTAGGACTTGTTCAGGCAACAATTCTGAACCCTGCCAGTTCGCCCCAGCTGTGTCCTGGGAAGTCCCCTCCACTGACAATGAGACATAGATCAGCCTTTCTTCCCATCCAGCCCTTGGCTTCTTTGGTAAGACCAGTAAGATGGATGCTTCCTGTGATAATGGTGCTGACATTTGCTCACCAGGAATTGGAGCGAGACCATCATTTCATGTCATATAGGTCTCCAGTAACAATCAAATGCTAACGAGTGCCAGGCCATTAGAGGCCTGGCGTGCACTCCAGCGAGTGTCCTAAACTCGGTGTCCTTCGCCCGTTATCCATTGTATCTGCTAGGTATTGCTACAGTTTGCCCCGTCAGCAAAGACGTTGCACAACCAGCTAGTGACCACCCCGGGCTCTTCTGTTTAGGCTGGATGCCATCTTTTCTGGGCAAGAGTACAGATCATGTCTTGAACTGTGCCAGACATGCTGTTTGTGGTTCGTTTTCTGCTTGCGAGCCTGGCTGAACAAAAAAGGCTATACATATATATGTACCAGTAGTGTTCACGTTACATACAATCTGACACCCGGTGGATGGTCCTTGGGGATTATAACGAGGCACCCACTGCTATACAGCATGTTTTGGCAACCGGGAGGGCTGGCGAAACCCATGCCTGTCTTCTTTCTGCAAGTCTTTGAGTTTCTTTTTGGCACATACATGAAATGAAGCACAAGATGCAAGTATGCTGCCAAAGCTTCTTGTAGAATGGATGACATTTATATTGTTATGCAGTTTGCTGATCTAAACATACCATTGCCTTGCCTTGATAGCCCAGGGCAAGTGCTAATCAGCTTGTTCCGTGGGCACCATGCCATCTGAAAGGGTGAACACAAATAGAGACAGTATGTGCATCATCTAGGAGTGTTGCAAGAACACGATTCCCAACTGAGAGTACCCAAATGTGTCTGTCTCCTGAGCTTGCATGTTGGCATGTAAAAGATAAGTGACAGCGTTAAATATAATGTATTTGGAATAAATCAGGGTTATATTCCTTAGCTGCTTCAAGCCATTTTTCATTATATGGGTCACGTTGCCAACTGATGTAAATTTTCATAGCTGCGTTGAAGGTGGTGGAGTTCACCAATTTTGATCTGCTGAGCATCTGGCCCCATGTGACTGTTCTCCATGAAAAGCCTTCCTTCTCGTTTTGCCCTGTAGGGCGTTTTCAAAGGCTGTTTTGTCTAAAAGGTAACATGTAAGATGAGGAGCTTGGGTTCCTCTGTTGTCTTCACAGGTCTGTCAGTAACACTTGATGCTGGGCAATTTGCCCTCTTGGTATCTGTGTACCTTGCTTCACCTAGTGTACGTAACAGTACTTTTATTTAGTTAGTACCTGAGTACTAAAGCCTTTAATCAAGGTCTGCCGGAATAGCGGGCACGATGGAATAGTTCACGTGACTGGGGTGTTGCGATGGATGGATGGATACTGCTCTTTGACAAAGATGTGCATGGAAAACAAGGAGAGAGGGTCATGTTTCGTGCAGGGGAATAGCAGTGGGTGTTGGAGCTCGTGGGTCAGGATCAGAGCGGGGAGGCCCACAAAGAGGGGGCTTAGCTATGTTTTAAGTAGAAGGACGGCTTAGGTGACTTCCAGCAGTCTTTTACAACCTCTACTGTTCCTCTACAAATCTCTGTGACTCTCATGAGTTTGTTCTGGATTGGTGGCCAAGCGAGGTGTAGCCTCTCCATCCTTGTCCTCCCTTTCAGTAGCATCTGAAGTACCTTCAGTGCCATCTCCTGCCTTCCTTTCGCTGGTTTATGTACTGTCCCTTCTCTCCTTCTGTGCTTTTCTTTGCACGCATCTCCTGTTTGCCTCCTTGTGTATTTCTCAGATTGGATTTTTCTGGACATGTTTTCAGGAAAACGTGGTCTGTGGGTATGACATGTAAACAATTACATTTGAAAACCTCTGAAGATGCACTGAAAGTGGATACTTGCATGAAATAACAAGGGACTTTGGATGTACAAGTAGAACTCTAATAGCTGGCTTTGGTAGTCTGGCCCTTAGCCCAGCCTTTTTGAAAGATGATCACTGTTCAAAGGGAGGTTTTCATTCACTGTAGCATACACTTTATATTTCACTATGTAACGTAACCTGCCATACACTCAACGAAAAGAATTTACAGAGCTAATTGATGAACTTTGCAGATATAATATTTTTAATGGGTTATGTTGGATAAGAGTTTATATTAAAAAAGACGAAATGTTCCAGAGGAAAATTATTGTTTAGGAAATGTTGATTTGAATAAATTAATGTTTTCGCTTCTGTTGGTAGTTAAAAATGGGTACTTAAGCTAAGCCATATTTTTAGCGTGACATAAATGCTTCACTAGCTATGAACCTAGGGTGTGAGCTGCAATCCTTTGTTTGTTTGTTTGTTTAAGTCTTCAAACTTCAGTTGACACTGGGTCAAACTGTGCCAAAGATATTTTTTTTTTAATTGAAAAAAACCCCTATATGGACTCAGAGGTGGGAGGATGCTTTGCAGTTCTCATTGTTACTTACTTATTCACTTTAGATAATCCTCTCCACCCTTCTGTCTCAGCCCACTTATCAGTAGAATTAGGGGTGGTGTTAATGATCCTACCTACTACGGTTATTTTAGAAATTAACTGATGTATATTTGTACAATACAATATTTGTACAAAGGTGGAGTATTACTTGTACTGCAGGAGCTGCCATCTGTCCCATGCGTGCGTCAGATTTAAAGACTGCAGCAAAGATTTGGGCCCTGGGAAGTTAAGTAATGTTTGCAGAACTCAGGGTGGGTTTTTTTTTGTGTGCGTGTGTGTCGCTGTTTTTATTACTCTCTTGGAAGAGAGTAATAAATCCATGTTTTTACTTGGGATATATCCCAATTCTGTAACTGCTGTCAGTTGTTGTGGCTTTATTGGCCCCGTAGTTTGGGGTTATCGCACAAAGTATCCATGTAAAAGGTTCAGCACTGTTATAGAAGGTGTTGGTAATGAACTAGACATAATGTTGGAGTTTAATTTAAATTCATTTTCTCCCATGTAGCCGAGTGTTGGTGACAGATTGAGCGAGAAGGAATAAACCGTAGCGTTCTGTTTTAAAGCAACCCAAGGGAACAAAGGGTATGTGTATTTGTTTTCCATAGTTCTCTTAGATTATCTTGTAATTTCTGTGTCGTGCGTACCTTGATTTGGTTTAAAGGAAGGTTGTGGATTTATGTATTTGAAGAAGAAGAGAATAAGGATGATATTCACGTGCGTCCAGTCTTAGAGACTGAGGGCAGAAACGTGAATGTGGAGCTGTCTTTAGCCACTGGGGCATCGAGAGAGTGGATCAGGGCTCCGAAGGTCGGAGTCTGGCTCTTCTGATAGTCAGCAGAGCCTTGGGTTGAGGGCTCACAGCTTCCGCGTTAGGCAACTCTGCTTCTCCACAGGTAAGCTATATGCCTAAAGGTTGACAAGCACCTTGAGCTACCTACCTTCTGCCAACGTAACTCTGCTGATTTCAGCAGACAAACACTGGAGAAGGCGGCGCAGCCCGCTCTGGCCTCAGGCATCGTTGCACTGAGCGGCTCTGGCTCTTGATTAACTTGTTCTGGCAGGCGTGTCCACTGCGGTCAGCTGGACTCTCATGCACTTACCAGTGTACTGAAATACCTGAATTCTCCCGGCCTAGACTCACTCTCTTTTTAGGCATATGTCAGACTTTCAGCATGTGAACAGAGCAGGGCTGCCCAGCGGGCAGTGGCTCAGTAAAATGTGGAGTTCACGTCTAATTTCACTAGTAAGTGTGAATTTCCTTCTCTTTCAGGATCTACCAATACTGGGGAGGTCCCTTCTGTGAACCATACAACAAAAGCTGCTGTCCCAGTCCGTGGTTGCTCCTTCCCACTGGCAAACAGCCCAAGGAGGAGCTGTTTATAGGTGAGATGTTCAGCATCCGTAAACTGAAGTGATTAGCTTTTTACTCCTTTCTCTTAGAAGAGCTTTACTGATTGTGGACTGAACTGACAATTAAGAGCTCAGAAGCTTTATAGACCATTGCTATATTTGTACAGTATTTAAACAAAAGTACTATAAAGCTGCAGTGTAGACAAGTCCTTTGCTTCTGCATGGCGATCTTTTTTTCTCTTTCTTCCTCTCTTTCTAGTCTGTGAATTTTTATTCTTTGAATTACCTCCTGCTACAAATACTGCAATTTGTGGCAGCTAAAATTGATCTCACCTGTTAATTTAACACTGTAACTCTAAAGGCATCACTGTGTCTCTAAGTGAGGGTCAGTGTGGTACTGACAATTATGGGGGTTATCGAAAGAGAATGAAGAACAGTGGGGTGGACTCAGTGTTGAATAATCATGTAACATGGAGGTAATTCAAAGAACTAATCAGAGGCAGACATAAAAAGAAGTTATCTTCTGGAATGCAGAAAGTCAGGTAGAATAAAGAGCAAACCTGAAAGCAGCGAGTCTGTTTTACATCAGTGAAGCCAGAGGATCCTACCCGGGATTAGTTTGGCCATTGTCAGTGCTTGGTGCTGCAGATAACGTGAGTTCCATAGCAACGAATTTTTAACTTGAGATTCCTGGGTGCAAGGGTGCATATTAACTAGAAAATGGACTTGAGTTTCTCGGAGATCGTTAAAAACTAGCTTTATTTTATTTTCCACCCACCATCCTGCTCAGAAAATGGACTCATTTTTAAAGTCCTTAATTAAGGGTGAGAATTTAGTGTTAGGCAGATGCTGTCATTTTCTTCCTACCCCTCCAGCAAAAACCCACGTGTAACGTGCTGCACTGGGCTCTGAGGCTGTAGGGTGGGTTGTCAGTGATAAGCATCTGCAAAACCTGCAGCACATGCCCAGGGACTTGTAGTCAGATGAGTCATGTGTTGCATGGGCCAAGTTTAATCCCAGAGAGAATGTTACAACACAGGAAGAAACCCCTGAAAATAACAGGAATTGGTACAGTATTTGGGCCGTAAACACAGGTTAGAACAGTCTGGGTATTTGCTTTAATCCTCTCTGATTCTATTTTGAATTGCAATGTTCCTACTTGCTAAACCACTTTCCATTTTCGCTGTGTTTTACCGTGACATAAGGAGGAGGGATATTTTGGAAACTGGAAAACTGCCACTTGCACCAGAATGGCACGCCACTAATTTCTGCAGTTTTTTTGAACTGAGCACTGCCACTCCGAAAGCTCTGTCAGCCTCTTCTTCTAGGATTCCCCACAGAGATCCCCACCCTCCTACAAGGCAGGACATGCCCCAGGTTGCAGGACTTTTGTTCCTTTCTCTGCAGGCCGTGCTGCCTCACCTGCTTCAAAATCAGGCACTTGGGAATCATGAACTGAATCTTGGAGAGGATGAGTTTGGATCTACGGGCTGTTCCTCCCTTAGCCTGAGCAGAACAGATTCAGTGGGACCAAACACTGCCAAGCGGTCAGGATTGCAGGCGCATCCTTAGTGTAGACAGGATGGAAAAATTGCAGTGCAATGTGTGCTGATGTAGTTCAGCATCATTTCAAGCAAAGGTCAAACAAAAAGGTCCAACCTGCTGTGAGGCCAGTCTCCGCAAAGGTTTGGCTTTGTGGCAGCGAGATGGCAGGGGACCATGCGTGTAGCATGTGGGCTGGGTTGGAAGAGAGATGCTTGTGGCAGTCCTAGCCGGGAAAATGCCTGATGATGGACATTTCAGTGGCTGATGTTGCACAGCAGCTCATGGTGAAGCAACCTGAATGGTAGGTAAGAGCTGGAGATGAGACTTGATTGTTGTTGTTTTGGTGGTTTTTGTTTGTTTTTTTTTTTTTTTTTCCTTTTTTCCCTTCAGGATAATGAAATATTACAAGGGTCTTGCTTTGCACCTTTGCTTACTTACGCTCTGCCGTATGTTTGGGTGTGGTTTAGCAGGCGTGACAGGGAGCCAGGTTGAGGGGGAATCTCAAAATACGTACTGCGACATAGTGAAGCCTCTTTTATAGAGGGGTAAACAGATCTTACTTCTACTTCTTTATTTTTTTTCTTTTCCCTTGAGCAGAAATTTGGGAAAGTCATTTAATCTCACCTAGTGAGTTTTAATGGAGGCTTGGAAGAAGAAGAAAAAAACCCCTCCTGTGTCCGCTTGTTTCTTAGGTATACCGCATTACCCACAGCTAGTCTCACCACTCCCAGAGAAAGTTTGTGTAAGTCCTAAAATAATTTCATTCCGCTGGCCCACAAATATTCCCATTTGGTCAGCCTTGTATAGAGTAATTACTGTTTAACATGGCACCGCAGCTGGGTCAGGGCTTATTTTGGGTTATGAGTTATAAAAAGCNAAAAAAAAAAATTAAAAAATTACTATGTTTGTTGATCTGTCATTCTAAACAAATGAGTCTAGAAACTTGTTAGTTTACTTATTCTTTTTTACTTGTTTTGCTTTAAGAGTCAGCATTCATGAGAGCACTGGCATTAGGACTAAAGGCATCCGGCCATCTCATCCTGGCTTATTTAAGTATGTCTGTATTTCAATTACGAAAAATGTAATTGTTAGGTAGCCAGGTGTTGTGGTGATATTGAGCGAGTATTGTGGGGTGGCACACGCTCAGGAAAAGGGGTCACAGTTTAACCAGAGGAGACGTGGGAAGTTCTTTTTCATGGGCAGGTGATAGGTGTGATGGGTGGGAAGACGCATCTGGAGGGAAACGTCTTGGCTCTGCGCTCTCATCCAAATAGGTCTTTGCATTTTATGTGCCTACAGTGCTGTGCTCAGAGCAGGCAGTTCATTCCCACAGCTGTGCTGTGGTGTAATTATAATTTCTTCAGACCATGCTGAGTCCAACATCAAAGTTCCTTCTAATTTTAATAACTTTGATATATACATACATATATTCAAGTATTTTATGTTTGTGCATATATGGTTATATATCTGTCTGTATAGCAAGAAAAAAAGAAAATATGGCTATGTATATACATGTGTCATTTCTTATCTGCTACTAAAATACAGGTGTCTCTGTGGGAAACAAGTTGTTAAAGCTGTTTATTGTACGAGAGTTCAGGAAGTTGAGAGTATTATATTCACTTACACGATTTCCCATGCTGGGTTGGTCATTTCACCTCAAAAATTAGCATCCCAGTCTGTTTCACAGGAGACCCCAATATTTTTAGTAATCATAGGAAAGAATGTTTGTCCACTGGGACAGAGCAAGATGCTGTGGATCAGGATTCGGGGTTTGGTTGTCTTTTTCTACTTATTTTATGGCCTGGGACAATTCTTAGCACTCTTCTGTGCCTCTGTTTAATAGCAAAAGGGGACTAATAACATTGCGTTACCTTGCATAGAACTATTTAAAGACAAAATTGAAGTTTGGAGACCTTTTACTGGCTTTTGGCATCAGAAAAGTAAGGCAGCTATGAGAAGTATTCCTGTGGTTTGGCTTTATTAATGATATCAACTTCTTGAGAAGTTGTATTAATGAAATGGAGCTGGGAAACAAACCAGAAGCAGATAGACAGAAATCAAATCCCTTCATGGGCAGCTATGCAATGTGCTAAGTGAGGATGTCTGTATCCTTGGATTTTTTCTCGTGAAAAATTCTGACATGCATATGGAAAATAGTTTCCTCTCTATAACAAAACTGACAAGACGACTGACATTTCAGTAATTTTCAAGGCAAGACAAATCTGAAAAGAAATACGTTGGGAGTTAGGAAAAATCTTTCAAACTGGAAATCTGAAAACAAAATTGAATCTGGGAACACAGGCTGTTGGCTCAGAAGTGGCTCTCAGGTTTCTTGGCTCCTTGTTCCCTGTCAGCTATGCCAGGCAGGTGGTGAATGGCAGCCTGGAGGCACTGAGGTCCAAAAGCCTTGGACCAGAAGCAGATAACACCACGATAAGTAGAACTGGGGTGGGGAAATAGAGCTGCAGGCACAATTTTTCCTCTGCTTGGGCCTGGGGCTTCCTGTCGGGTCACCCATCATATTTTTCCTTATATTCAGGTATTCCTTATTCCTGTTACCCCAGGTTGTGCCCGCGAAGTGTTGGAGGTGAGGAAGTGCACACCCACCCTCTTTGCCTTTCTTGCTGAGGACAGGAACAAGGCGGTCCGTTCAGCATGGAACCTATTGCCAGGTAAGGGGGTGCACCTTTGTCTTGGATATTTCCCACATGTTCATGCTAAGAGCCTAATTATTTTTCCATCTACAGCAATAGGTCCAGGTAAAAGTTGTTGTGTAGGCACTAACAGTACGGAGAAAACAACTTTGATCCCAGGCCGTCAGGGACCGAATCTTTTCCATTGTAGGTTGCTTCTTAAATTAGTCTGAAAGAACTTTCATTTTATTTAAAACCTTTAATTGACCAAAAAGGCTTTGTTCATAGGCTCTGTCTTCTTGAGTGGCTGAAGCAGGCTTAACTCACGATAGGAGTTTTTATTTGAGTTCATTTTTATCATCTTGGTTGTTGCTAAGTTTCATGCTTTTCTTCTCTGTAAAGGTATCTGGAAAAGAGGCACATGGTTTAGAGATATAAAAAAGGTGTAGGTTTCCTTCCAGTCCATTAATTTTCTTTCACGGAGCTCTGTACCAGTTTGAGTGCACAATTGGGAGGAATCAAAACACAGGCATCTAGACTATTGCATAAGATCAAAAAGAGAACAGATTTGTTTTGAAGCTGGGTATAATGTATTTGTCCGAAGTCATGAACATTTCTGAGAGCTCAGAACATTCTTCCTGTTCTGCCTCAGGATGAAACTTAGATCATACGAACTGGAAAGAGATCCTGAAATACTTGAAGCCATTTAAGTAACTGTAGACCTAATTCAAAGTCCTTACTGAGTGAGGCCAAGCAGGGATTTGAACCTGATTTTTATGTGCGATCTTTTCTTTCCTCCTTTTAACTTGAAGCTCCATCTTATATTGAAGAAACCATCCCCGCGGATTTCATAAAAAGGGATTTATTCAGGTCAGACGCTTAGGACTTTTTTTAACTGACCCAGTGTTTTGTGTCCAACCACCCCCACCCCTGAAATAAACAAATAGATTAGCTGTGGAAATTTCCATAGAAAACAGTTTAAGTTAGAACTCCTCCTAACTGAACCTGTGTATAATGTAGAGGATAGAGAGCAAGTGGACTGTCCAGGCTAGGCAGGTTGAGTATTTAAGGGGCAGCGTACACCCAATGTATGTGCATCAACCACAGTGGATGGCTTTGCCGGGTTCATTGACCTCCTGTAGTCTGTATACTTGCCTGTTAGGAGCAGGCTAGAAACTGGACTGAGCCCCTTCTGCTGCCAGTCACTTGCAGTCCTGAACAGAAAAGGAAACACCAGTTTTTCTTCCGTAGTCCGGATGCTGACTCACCTGTGTGGTGAAAGAAAATAGCCAAAGGGTTGCTATTTCACGAGTGTCCCAATGTGCCTGGGGATGTTTCATCAGCTGGCTTACTTGGGCAAGTTAGACTGAAAAAGCTTTAATGACTGCGGCCGGTTCGGTAGCTACTCGCACTGAACCTGGTCGTGTGCTTGATGCCCTGGTGCCCGAGGTCCCCATCACCATAAGTAAGTTTCATTTCGCAGTTGGTTGTAAAGCCATTGGCAATATCTAGCTGTTTTGCACTGGTGTTTCGTTGACGCATGGTGCCAATTCAAGCCCATTTTGCTTGTAGTTGGAAACCAGTTCCAACTCATCTGCCCTCTCCTCCGCATCTGGTTCCAGACCTTGACCTGGTCTGCGGTAGGACCGGGGAGCTGCCCCACTGCGGCTGTGTTTTGCTGCCCTATAACAGGGTTTTGGGTGGGGTGGGGAGAGCCAAGCTGACGGGGATGCTGCAAGTCGAAGGAACCGCTGTTCCCAAATTTCTGAAGGCTGGCAGTGAGCAAACAGCACTGTTGCAGTGGCTAACTGTCACCGGCCATCCTGGTTCAAGCCAGGGAAACTCCCTCTGGCCTTGTGGAGTGTTTCCATGCTCTTTGCCTGCGCTAGAAGGCCTCCAGATGCCTTCAGGCCAAGCGACTTTCTAAAAGCTGGCTGTAGAGAGCATCACTTATGGTACTGCAGGCAAGATTTCTGCCTTGCTGTACACCTTTTCCTTATTTTCAGAGGCGGCTGCCCTAGTGAGTGCCCAGGCTGGCGCTCATTCAGACAGGGTACCAGAAGGAAGCGTGCTCTATGCCCTCAGATGGGTGCCTAGGCGGGGTGCCCACGCTCCTTGAATCGTACTGGTTTGCTTGCAAGGTCGGGATCCGAGCTTCTCGTCAGGTAGAGCCTGCCCTGAAGTTCAGGACTAGAGCGTGCAGCGGCTGCCTTTCGCCAGCAGCTCGCTGCTGTGCTGCTTTGCTGTCGGTCTGCCATCTCCGCTCACCTCTGCCAGCATGGCCAATACGGCTAATCCGTGCTTATCTGGATGCAGAGACATGGGCGGCAAGAGATTTAATGCAAATGTAGCATCGCACAGCCCCGTTCCTTCTCGCAAACTATTGATTACGTGTCCGATTTGCTCTCCCCTGATAATAGCCCATAGGCAGAAGCCAATAGGGCGAGGAGGAGGAGAAGCTGTCACGGTCGTTCGATGGAGCTGGGGAGCCAATGAGAGGAGAAAGCCCGTGGATTGGGCTGGGGGAGAGCAAGGCTGGGGGAACTGTCTTAGCAACAGCAGAAAGCAACTCTTTCTCCCTCCCACCCTGCAACCATGCTGGAAAGTTCCTGATGATGTTCCTTAATGTATTTGTCTCGCTCACGCCAAGTTTGTACGTGATTTGTGTGACTTTGCCGCATGTGCCGGTTTACCCCTTCTCTCCATGATCCTTTGGAAAGGGTAGAAGGGAATCTTTTCTTTGTCTGTCCTACTAAAACCAACTAGTGAGCTCAAGGCAAAGGGATCTGCTGCTGGATTCGTTTCTGTGCGAGCCCTGAGAACAAAAGTGAATTTTGTATCGTCTTTTCATGGTTGGTATCTTCCTCTTGACCTCTTTCCAAGACAGTCTGTTGTTGAAACAGTCAGTTTCTTGCCAGTCTGTTGTAACAGTGGGAACTGGACACCTTGACTGTATTCTCATCTCTGCTAAGGAGTCCTTGTATGAAGCCAGGTGAATCCCTATCCCTCAAAATCCAGATCACTTTGTCAGGTTGCTGGGCTCTCTGCTGTGGGAAACAGAAGAAAATAGTCCTCAGCTGAGCCCTCCCTGTGATCTGTGAGCTGAGAAAAGACAGTCCAAGGCACCATACTGCTTTGCCTCTTGTCTTTTATCTGCCTTACAGCAGGAAATGTTCTTTCTGTCTCTCTGCCTCTCTCATGGTCAATCTATCATTGGTTTAACCAACCGAAAATGAAAATGGCAGTTAAATTTGTCCAAACCTTTTGAACATTTATTGGAACCAAACATTGGTGCTTTCAGCACTCCCTTGAAAATGACCTTCATTGTCCTCCTCTCACCTGCTGCCTCCTCCTGCTCATAAGCATTCACACGTTTATCTCGCTATTTGCATGCTGATAATAGACATAGATTTTGTTAGTCCTGCATCTGTTGAGACGGCGGGGACAATAATAGAAGCACCGTTGGGACCAATATATATTGGTCTTAGGAGTGTGTCCAATAATGTCTGGGTCAGGGAGCCTTTAACTGCAGTGTCAGGGAATTTAGTCAGCTGTCATCACTTCTTAATTAAAAATAGCTGAGACTCACTTACATTCCATTGCTGTGTGTTAGCTCATTTGTCATCTTGTCCTCTGCTCTCCAGCAAACCCCCTAAACACCTTCAAAACCAGACAATGGATAGAAATGCTTGCAGCAGGTAAGAAGACAAGGGAGCAGAGAGCGGATAACCCGTGCCGTAAACTGCTCTTTAGGTGGTCAAGAGTTTGCAAGAGTTTAGCAGGATTCAAAGGGGATGGGGATACATAACATTACAGCAGGAAATGTGTTGTGTCTAAGTGTTTTAGATATATAAAACTAGCCTCTGCACAGGCATGTGTCAGGGAATAAATCAAACAGTAACTGTCCTGGGGTTATAAGAAACTTTCCTTGCAGGCAAACCAACTTAGATTTTTCCGTCTTGAGTTTCCAGCATCTTCCTCTGGTCCACTACTCTCAAAGACAGAATGTTTTTTCAGTATCATCCAGTCAGACCTTTCCTATGTACATAAGTGATTGGATTCCTAATTCCTTGCTAAATGGAATTTAGTGGTATCTGTGATTGCTATCACCTTCCAGTAGGTTTCACTAATTTATTTGTGATATTCCTAAGGGGACAGGAAGATGGGAGGTTACACAGAGGTTCAGGAGCTGCAGAGGGAAATAAATAGCATGCTGTAATATCATTACTGAAAGAAAATGTATCCCCCTCCCCTGCCAAAAAAAAAAGAAAAAAAATTTATTGTGATTCTAGCTAATGCTTGGAGCCAAGGGACAGTTTTGGCATAGGGAGAATTTTTCTGGCTTCCTTTTTACAAGTAAATCAGAGGTGGAAGGGCATTAGACTGACTAACTTCCTGGACTGGAAGTTGCATCCGGATTACCGTATTTAATTGTCTGCGATTGACCTATCTTCCATGAATTTTGCTAATCCATTTTTGAACCTGTTTATCTATTTGGCCTCCACTGCATTGGGTGGTGATGAATCCCACCATTAAATCACATATTGTTTGAAAAAGTTTATCCAGGATGTCCTGTACAATGCTATCAATCTGTCCAGTGAGTAAATGGACGGCTGTTGCCAGGGCTTCGGATTCCCTCGGCCCAAATCGGCGATAATTCCCCTTGAGACCACATCCATCCTTTGCACTGGAGAAGGGAAGGAGCGGAAGACCTGCTGTGCTTCACCACCCAACTTGGGCTGCAAGGGACCAGTGTTAGCCCTCACATAGGGCAGGTACTGCAGTCCCACTACTAAATGGTGATTCGTATGGCCATACATGGTTATTTCCCTCGGGACTGTGTTCCTGCTGACTTGACTGAAGAAGATCTGGTGACACTTGATGTTCTAAGAATGTTGTATCTCCTGTAGAGGGGTAATTCACATGCAGCTTGTGGGATACAGATGGGTTAATTAAGATGTTTTCTTCAATCTGGTCTTTTTTTTCCAAGTCCGGTTCAAGAAAGCTGTAGAACAGTTTATAAGAATAAACATGGAAGTCCGCTGATTTCACTCAGTATTGTTGAGGGATTTTGAGTTACTCTGAGGTGTGCTGGCACAGGAAATCAGAAGCAACAGATTGAACCACAGTTCAGCTCAGCTGAACCCGAAAGCATCAAGCTAAGGGCAGAGTTCCGTGTTAGTAGAGACATTTTCAGTCTACAGATTTTTTTTTTTTAAAAAACTAATTAAGCTCTGATGACTTCAGCTGTATTTTCAGCCTCTGATTAAGGCCATGATACTAATTAAACTCCTGAATTATTAAAAATGCAAATAGTCAGACCTGCGTGCAACAGCAGACTTGTGTTGCCGTGCTCCAGGACAGCAGTGGGAATATTTGGCAGAGTCCCTTGTGGTGACAAGTTTTTCGTTTCTCTTCTCTTCTCTTCTCTTCTCTTCTCTTCTCTTCTCTTCTCTTCTCTTCTCTTCTCTTCTCTTCTCTTCTCTTCTCTTCTCTTCTCTTCTCTTCTCTTTTCTTTTCTTTTCTTTTTTTTCTTTTTTTCTTTTTTTTTTTTTTTTAGAATGGCTGCATTCCACTTGATGCAGAACAAAAAAATGTCAGCTGCTGGTGTAAATGTCTCAACTGCCTTGCAGCTAAACAAGTAAGTTTGATTAAAACACAGCAAAGTTTTGGAAGGAGCTCTGGCTCTCTTGACATCCCAGCAGTGGCATTTTCACGGAATGGGCTGTTGGGATTGAAATACCATCTAGTCCTTTGAGAGCAAGTCTACTTTCAGTAGCAAAACTCTTGCAGCTGCATTTAAGCTACCTACTTTGTTGTCGTAGTTCAAGAGCGTGATAAATTATTTAGGCCTCTAGCTGTCCTCCCAGATCCTCTCTCTCCGGCATCCCCTGCGACGATACATGCACCTTTGGTGAGACACATATACCAGGAGGTCTCATTGTGGCCTTTCCGTCAGTCCAGGTGTGTTTTGGTTGTGGCCCTGCTAAACAGTAGGGATCTGAAGCACGCCTTGATATCTTTCCTGTCAACATCTTAGCAGGCACCAAGCACCTCTCCTGAGTAATAGCCATCCTTGTGTACAAATACATCTTTTGAAGTAGGATTTTGTAATCATAAGTAGGGCTCGTCTCCAGATGGGTAGTCCTGCAGAAGTACAATTAGCTGGTCTTTGAGGTAAGATGGCGTTCTGTAGGCTGGGAGTTGGGCGAGCACGTATTGCCTCTCACTGGCTCACCAGTATCGCCGTGTACCTCGATCATGGAAATTTCTGTGTTTATTGTAAAAGGTTTTGCACAGCTCCAGAGCCAAGAGCGCCAGTGATACCCCGAGTACCACTTCTGCATCACTGCCTGTACCCTGGTCAGTCTTTTGGACGTGCAGCCCTTCTTCCGGTTGAGGCAGTGGACCGTGGGACTCGGAAGTATCCGTCCCATCCTGAAGCCCTTTTGCCTTGCTAGCAGAGGCCATGACCTCTGCTGGATCTGGCAGTGTTTGCAGCCAGTACCAGCTGGGATATTAGAGGGATGTGCCAGTAGGCAGTCTAGTTATAACCTGCCCAGAGGGAAGTTTCGTCCTAGTGCGTATTTAGTTCATAATAAAGACATAAATTAAAAAAAAGTGCACAAGGCGCTATTAAATGCAGCAAGTGCATGTCACGTTGAATGAACTGGAACCTTCGCTGGTGTGAAGTGACAACAATTTATTGAAGTTGCTTATCAGATAAAAACATGACCCAGTGTCTACAGTTGACTCCAGTCAATGGCAGGTGTGATGGTAAAGCTATGTTGGTTTTTTGCTTCCCTTCTCCCCTGTCCTTTTAGTATGTTAAAACAAAGAAAAAAGTGGTCATTACTTTACCTATGACAACTGATTTTTTTTCATCCTCCTGCTATAATGGGCTGCAGGTGTTTCACAGCCAGCCCAAGCTAATAAGGACAGACATTCTGGCCGCATGCCAAAATTATAAAACTGTCCAGGGAGAGAAGAAAAGAAAAGATGAGGGGCGGGGGCGGGGGGGTGGGAAGGAAAGAAAAAGAAAGCACGGGAGTCACTCCATGCTGAGATTTTGTACTTTTCTGTCTCCTGAAGTGAATACATCAGTCAGGAATCAAAGGTTTGAAAAGTCATTCAACCCCTCCAAATTAGAAGGCAAACCATCTGCACAACAGGATGGAGCTCTCCTCAAAGGCTGCAGGCCAGAGCTGATCTCAGTGACACCAGGGTAAGCCTGGAGTATCTCCACCAGAGTTACAACCAGCTCACCCGGGATCTCGGATTCTGGCCTGGTGCATGCGTCTTCCTGCCAGAATAACGTTCTGGACCCAGCCCTTTAATGTTGTATCACCATAGTGACAGGCTCCTCTGCTCCAGAGCTGATGAGGAACCGCTGTGGGGTTGTCCAGTGTTAATTAATCCCTTTTAGCTAAAATTTGAGCTCAGTGGAAACTGCAAAGACAAGGCAGCCCATTCAGAGCTCTGCCGCCTCTGCGATTTTAGCAATGTGTCTTGCCCTCAAGTCCCACATGCCACAGCAAATCCCTTGTGTTTCCTGGAAGTTAGAGCAGTGATGGAAAGTCAATGGGAAGGAAAGACGCGCTGTATGAGAAGGGAAGATACGCATGTGTCCCTGCAGCTTTGCAGGTAATGGAGACCTTATAGCAGCCTTCCAGTATCTGAAAGGGGGCTACAAGAAAGCTGGAGAGGGACTTTTTACAAGGGTATGTAGTGATAGGACGAGGGGTAACAGCTTCAAACTGGAAGAGGGGAGATTTAGATTAGATCTCAGGAAGAAATTTTTCACTCTGAGGGTGGTAAGACACTCAAACAGGTTTCCCAGAGAAGCTCTGGCTGCTCTGTCCCTGGAGGTGTTCAAGACCAGGTTGGACGGGGCTTGGAGCAACCTGGTTTAGTGGGAGGTGTCCCTGCCCAGGGCAGGGAGGTTGGAACTGGATGATCTTTAAGGTCGCTTCCAACCTAAACCATTCTAGGGTTCTATGATAATGGTGTTTGGAAAGCCTGGGTTGTGACACAGGCTTCCCAGGGTGCTGCATTTTTGTGTACGAGCCAAACAGCAGCCAGGATAACCGAGCACAAAGGAAGAGCTGGATCTGAGGCACTGGCTAGCTTAGACCATTCGACTTGAATTGCCCTAAGGCACTGTAGCTAGTGGCAAGGGACTGATGTCTCCAAAGGTGCCTCTCTCACATGAGTGCCTTGGGGATTGTCCCTCGCCTGAGCTACCTCAGGCAGGTCCCTAAAGGTAGGTGAGATGTGTCCAGGCCTAAGGGTATGTACATGGGGAGAAAGAGATCCCAGAGCTAGTCCTGACTTCAGTTAGCCATGGCACAGGGTCACAGAGATGCTCTGATCCTGACAGCTAGAATTACTTGTGTAAAACCAACCTGAGGGCATCTTCCTCTGTGCTGGTCAGTGTTTCTGGTTCTGAATTAGTTCTCTCGGACACAACTGGAGTGTCCCTGACCCCAGAGGGCAGACATACCCTTGGGCTGCATCCTGAAAGACGCCAAAAGCCATTACCCAACCCATCAAATAGTCTGGTGTCCAGGTAGCATAGTAGTGGACGCATCTGAGGTAACTATACTTCATTGGATTCAATATGACAGATCCCAACCACAAATTTCCTATCCAGGTTTGTTGGGAGCCAGGATTTGGTTCAGTGTTTTGTTTGTTTATCTAAGATACATTTTTGGATGCTTAGCAGGAAAAACACAGCCATAACTGATGGATGTTAATTCTGTTCATTTCAGATCTCCTTTTGGCAGCTGGATGAGAAGGGAATCCCACCACAAAGGAAGGATGACTGAGGCGAGGTTCAAGTTGTATTTGAAGGGAACGCAAGTGCTGTGCATTACACACATCACCACCACGACAGGTCAGTTCCTTTTCCCTGGGGTCACCGTCCGAGTTCTGTGAGTGGCATCCATGATAACTCAGTCAGACCCTGCATATGGATTTAAAGGTGGTAAAAATGCCACGATGGAAATTCACTTGTGTCAGAAAGTAATTACACAGTCGTAAGGCTTAAATGATTTTAAAAATGGTACTAGATCAAATGTTTTATAGCGAGCAAATGGTTGATGAAAAGAAGTTTCAGAAAGTGCTTTGTAATGAGGCAGACTGAGTCAGCTTTGAATTTTCTGCTTTTTTGGATGGCCTTTGGGTTTTGGCATTAACCCCACTAAGTAGTTTGCTGGGAAAAGTCTGTGTGTTCTGGCTTGTTGTTTGCAAAGTGCTGAGAATGCTATGACATCTCTGAAAATACAAATAGTAATGGTGGTAATAAACAGCAGCTTATCAAAATCTTCTGCAATGGCTTAGAAATCCGTGAATTCTTTTGCTCTCTGATTCACCCTTTGAAGTATCCTGTGGTTTCGTTTCTGTCTTTGGATGCCAGTAGAGTGCAGCTGGGGCAGTTCCTAAGAAGTTGAATGCAATTTGCTTTCGAAAGAGTTTCAGATAGGGCCAGATCTGCAGTTGGTGCAAACCTATGTCTTGGGTGGCTTCAGGAGAAGTTATTCCCTAATCTGGCAGTCAGGATTTGCTTCTCCTGCTTAGAAGTGTTAAGTTCCTTACAGCTCCCATAACCAGAGCTCAGTTTTAGGATGGCTTCCTGGTGCTTTGATCATTCCTTTAGTTAACTTCAACATGGTTTATGCATACTCAGCTGCTGGGAAGACCAGGTGCCAGTGTAAACCATTCGTGCTTCATATTTGTGGCTTACTTTGAGGTGGAAAACTTTTTAGGTGTGTAGCGTTTTATAGTGTAAGTGCACCAGAGCAATTATCGTTCTCTTGTAGAGTGTGTGCAAACTCCCTTAGTTGAAGATTGGTTCTGTCTAACATTAGGTGTGTGGCTGGGCCACCTGGGTCACAGCCCTGTGCTTCCTAGTGTCCACTTGGGTGTGTGGAGAGAAATAAACGGGAGCAAAAGGCAACTCAGACCTTCAGGCAGGTTGAATATGGCTCTGAAAGTGTCCGTCTCTCCTGCTGATCAGGGGAGAGCTGAGGCATTAGCAGAAAGGGGATGGATTCAGGGCACTGCTGTACAGGCTTTTAAATGTGCTGCAGAGAAAGATGCCAGATCTCTGTATGGGGTGTCCTGGTTTGGGAGCTGTTGTGGAGACGGGATACAGAACCACATGTATATTGGGTGGCAGGGACATGACTTCATTTTCTTTTCTTCTTAAGCTTATCTGAGGGGAGGCAACTGTAGACGTTATCTTCTTCTGAGTGGAAAAACTGATTTCAAGTACATATGTTTGAAGCTAGCAACAGCATGAGCCAGGTTAACTTGACTAAATAGGCATATGAGGCCACAAAATCTGACTGAGCCTAATTAGAAACCAGGATGCCTCCCGGCACTTAAAGGTTTCTTTTAAGATTATGATGAGCTGACAAAACATATTAGTGAGAGGTGGAATTGGTATGAGCCATGTTTGGCATTTTACTGCTTAGTGGCAGCAACAAAAGGCCCTATGTCCAGATCAGAACCACACGTGCACAAGCCTGGACTAATTCACCCCACCTGCTTTTTGGTGTTTAACCCCAGTACCTAAGTTGGTTGGTTAAAGCTCTCGGGGTCGATGGGGTGGGCTCAATCACCTTTGGAGACACTGCTGATCTGCTGTGGAGCCCAAGAAGACTATGGGGTCTTAACAAGGGGTCTCAATTAATTGCCTGTGCCTCGTTGGGGTGGATGCAAGCCACGATGCGGTGTCCGCTCATCGCAGAGAGGCAATGCGCGGCCCAAGTAAGTCGAAAAGGAGAATACCAGGTTCTCATGAAATGATTTGTAGAGCAGCGGCGTTGCAGTCTGCCAGCTGTTTGAATGCTGCTGGGTAGTTTGCAAGCAGGGATGAGGATTTAAGGAGTTGAAGGAGGGCACGGTAGTAGTTTTATACGTTTCTTTCCAAGGATTTATTTTGCTTTGTGGCAGTGCTCTCGTTACCGCTAGTCTGGATTCCTCTGCTATCCATCCTGCACGTGGCATTAGTACGGTGCTCTGCCTCTGTTTGTGGGATCAAGCCATCAGCACTGGAGCGGGGCTGCAAAGTGGTTGTGTCTGAGCACAGCCAGGCTGCCAGCGAGAAGCAGGGCTGATTTATGCTGGCTGATGGTGGGACCTATTGCCTACTAAAGCGCTCCTCTCCGTTCGATGCCAGCAGGTGCTTCGCCTGTCTGGGCACTGCCAAGCTTCCTCCCGCTCTTCTCCTGAGTTCCAGTATTTCATCTTTGCTCGCGCTGCTGTTTTTAATCCCTCTGCCTTGTTCCCAGTCCTTGGTGTCTGTTCAGAGGCTCGGTCTCGTTTACGGTGCCAGAATTTTAAGTCTGAGGCGATGGAGCCGCCTCTGTGTGGGGAGGACTCGTGCTCGCTGGCTCCACCGTCTGGACCTGGCCCCGAGCACAGAGCTCAGCAACCCCTAACAGGTCCCCTTGCTTTCTTTCCAAGAATATGATTAGAGGTTTGAAACTGAGCAGACAGCTGGTATACTCTCCCAGGGAAGCCTCTCTGTCTGGGCCTCCATTGTTTTTGTCCAAATCATATCTGATTCCTTTCCAAAAGCGCTTCAGTCTGTAAAACCAGACCAGGTGCCTTTGGTTGTACTCATTCCTGAAATACCAGCTATGAACAAAAGCATTTTTGGATTGGTCTTAAAATGGGTACGAAATTCACTTCCAAGTGGGATGTTCCCCCCCGCCCTCCCCGATTAAAGCATTTGAATCTTCCCTTACGCTTTCCAGACAGAAAACAGACCTTGTTCAAATCAATCCTTGATCTTGTACCCAATTTACTGTATCCTCTTTTACTAGATCTTCAAAATTGCTTCATGCCATGCTGCAGTCCCTGAAATCTGACCTCTATATACATTCTTTGTGCCTTGACCTCTCGGGTTTTTAACGTAGAGTAAAACTACCAGCAAGTCAGATGATAGCTTTTGCTGCAATGTGCTTTCCCATTCTGCTCAGTAATTTGCCAGAACAGAGGAAAAAGCAAAAGAAGCCTTACCTTACCAGCCAAAATTTGTGGAAGCGTTTTAAAGCTCGGGTGGTCTCTGAGCCTTGGTTTAGTTCTGCATCCCCATTAAGTGCCAAGCTAAGTGCTTTGTCCTCCAGACTGTCCTTCATGGAAACAGCGTGAGCAGTACCACTGGCACCAGGGCTACGGAAGGGCTCCTGATGCTGCCAAGAAGACGGGCCCTAGTTACGGAGCAGAGATGTGCCAACCTTCTGTGCCGGGGAGTTTGCAAACTTCCACAACGCATCTGTTTTATTTCAGATCATGGGTTGCGCTGAATAGTCCTTTTGTGTGCTCTGTCTCCAACTACTAAAACTGGCTCTGAAGAAGCCAGAGATAAATATGACAGCTACTGTTATAGAGTATCCCCTGGATACTACGGCCTGACCTGCACCCGCTGTCTATCTTAACATTGACAGTAATAATGTTTATATTGCTGTGTCAACTCCATTTCTTATCGTGTAACCAGAGATGGGCCAAATGAATGTGGAAAGCTTTTCTGTACCTCTGCATTCAGGGTCATTTTGAGGCCCATGGTTGGGACAGGCACTTTGCCGCTGAACTGTTTACCCCGGTGAATGCCATGATGTTCTGTGCCTCATTCAAGGGGAAACCAAGACTGTTCGCAGTGACAGGAGAGCGTGACAAGGGTAGACCGAATGGCACGACTGCAGATCGGCAGGTCTGCCTACCCACAGTATGTGTTGTTACAGCAGGTTTTGCTCTCTGTCCACGTTTCCCGTGGGATGTTACCTTCCCAGCTGCCGCGGATTCTCTGCGTGGGTTCAGGTAGCTGCACTAACACTAACCCCAGTTTTGCGTGCTGTTCCTGTGCGTTGTTAAATGGGCTTCGTATTGCATCGTAGAAATTCTTACACTTCGATGGCAGGGGAAATGGCTTTGTCTGCCTACCACTGGATGAGGTGTGTTTGCCTATGACTCTATCAATAGCGAGGGATTGTGGGTGTTCCCGTCCCTGGCGTAGTGTTTGTTGGCACCTGCCTGGGAGTGCTAGATCCCAGTGAAGTGGCGTCAAGAGGAGGGCCGTTTCGTTGCACCTCTGAGCAACAGGTCTTTGATGCCTGAAGCAGGGTTTCTGTGGGTCGATCTTATCTCCAAAGAGCAGTTATTTTGGAAAAATTGACCCATTTCATTTGTGTTTAAGCACAGGCACCAGAAAGAAGTGCTTATGCCTCTCGTCCTTGCAGTTCAGTTGCTGGAGTATCACCAGTTCAAGACATCACCCCAGTCAGAGCCACTGGGAGCCCAGCTCTCCCTGTGCTGTCTCTGGACAGTGTTTGACTAGACTGCTTTTATCTCTCTAGT
Source organism: Chionis minor (assembly GCA_013398295.1). Classification (NCBI taxonomy): domain Eukaryota; kingdom Metazoa; phylum Chordata; class Aves; order Charadriiformes; family Chionidae; genus Chionis; species Chionis minor. The sequence continues at coordinate 66,346 of VZSF01009232.1, read as the reverse complement.
CTGTCTGTGGGAGTTGAATCTTTGTACAGAGACTGCATTGCTTGGCATCTAATCTGCACTAGTTGACTCAGTCAGCCTCAGAAGGCAAGGGGGGAGGGAGATAAGTAGGAGGAAGAAAGGTGGGAGTGGAAAATAACATATTTGAGGGGACAGCAGGAAGCCTAGGCTCATTCGCATCTTGGGAATTGCTCAGGACATGACCAAGTGAGTGTTTCCTGACCCCCTCTTTTTTTTTTTTTTTCTTTTTTTTTCTCTCATTTCCTTGTGGGCCAGGAAGAAAGGATGCCAAGGAGGGCACAGCTAGGGGAATCCCAACATGGGTGATGCCCTTAGCAAAAGTCACTAGAAAGCCAAGAGTCCCAGGCGGGTGGTAACTTTGACCCGCCAAGATAGCTCAGTCACAAAGATTTTCTTTATATTCTTTTCTGTGGTACCTGGATTTCCATCTCAGATCACCCATTCATCCTTCTCTCAGGCTTATGCCTTGAGAGGAGTTCTCTGCAGGGAGGATATTTTAATATATGTTTCCTTGTTATTATTTGCTTTTTCTGCGGGGAGATGAATCAAAATGGAGGCTAAATGAGGTTCCTTGGTGAGGGAAAGAAAGTAAGAAAGATTTTCTAAAAGGTAAAAAAATGTTTCTGCTTTTGGATAAAAGGGATTGGGGTTGTTTCAACCTGCAGGTTGTTTGAGAAGAGAGGCCATTGTGGAGGTGGAGCTGTAAAGCAGGACAGGAGGGAGAGGTGTATAACTGTGTGTCTTTTCAAGCACTTCAGGACACGCCAACATAAAAGTTGCCACGTGAATGTCAGATACTGTTATCTATTATTATTATTGAAGTTGGGGATCTGCTCACCCTTTGAAAGATCAGTAATCCCATGTTCTCTAAACAGGCAGAGCTGGGATCACCGGATGCTCGTTGCATGTTCCATGTACTTCAGGGATTGATTATGTCTTTTCTTTGTCTGGCCTAATTAAATCAATAAATGGCCTTTGTAGTCACCTGTGTAGCAGGTGACATGTTGAGCTGCTTGAGGTCACTGAAGAGGGCATCCTGGCAGCCTTTGAAAAAGAAAAGGATTTTGATCCAGAATAGTCATGATGTCCTAGTTTCCTAGTCCCTTGGGCCAGCTTGTTCCTAGAACAGGGCTCTGAAAGCAAATAGAAAAGAACAGAAGAGAATTGTCTTCTCTCAGGGATGATCTAAGAAATCTGGTATTTCTGTTGTCTCAAATCTTTCACTGTTTACTCCAGCTGTCACCTGTTTTGTTTCTTCTGTGCTTCTCTTATTAACATATTGGTAATGCTGTGATGATTAGGTGAGCAGATTATGTGTCAATGTTGCGTTATGATTTAGTTTCTAGTTGCACTGTGGCAGCTCCTGGGTGCACAGGCATTGATGGGAGCTGTATTGTGTAGGTTGCTGCAAAAACCCAGCGCTTATTTATCAAGGTGAGATCATTTTAAGTGGAAGTGGGTAGAAAGAAATTTTGCTTCAGGTTCCTCTGGGTCCTGGCGTTGTTTGGAATCCAGATCAACTCCGAATGGGTCTGAATTTTACATGCAGTGCGTGTTTCACATCAGTTCAGCCCGAGTCTATGACTGACACAGCCTCATTCGCAGAGATGAAAACAAATGCAAATCCATGTGCTGTGGTTTGTTCTGCTGGATTAGCCTGTTTTTTCCCCCAGATTGATGTAAGGGCATTTGCAGGTGTTTTCTCTGTGGCGGTCTCTTTGACATCGGGTCCTGGCACGCAGATGTTTGGGAAAGTGGCCACTGTGACTATCAGAGAGGTGCTCTGGTAAGCTCGCTGCCATTAGCAGGTTTTTGCCAGCCTCCTGGGATAACGGGGTGTGCGCAGAAACCTGACCCTTTGGAGCACACATCCTTCCTTCCCTGGGACTACCTGAGGTGGCTCATCCTTCCTAGAACGTTGTGCCTTGTTCTGGCACTTGAGGATTATCAATATAAAACAAAGCAGCGCTAGTAGGATGGGATTTTTTAATGGTGTCTTTTAACCTGTCAGTGTGCATTTACAACACATCTGAGGTTTGAAAGAGGCTGTCCAAAAAGAAACCCAAGAGTGTGTTAGTAGAGCCAGTAGGCATTGAATAGTCTCTGTGGTGGTAGAAAAGCCTTAGGCTTCAACTGATTGCTAATTATGTGGCTCTATTCCTTTTTAAGAAAATTCCATGCAAGGTTTGTGAAGGAGGTAAAGTGTGTTAATCTGTGGAGAGTTACCAGGTTTGGGGTTGGTGGTTTTTTTTTTTTTTTTCTTTTCTTGTTTTTTTTTTTTTTTTTTTTTCTTCCCCTTTTTTCCCATGCCTCAATTTGGTATTACGGACTGGGCTCTGGTTTTAAAATGAAGCTGCATTCCCAAGTTCTGCCATCCATCTCTCAGAGCCACTGTGTAAAGGGCACAAGTTATTCCACCTTAAAAAGAAAAGGAAAAAAAGAAAAAGGGAAAAAAAGCAAAACCCACGCTGTGCAGAGAAGGAGAGAGTTACAGAAAGTGGGCCCCCTGCTTTTTTCAGAGGGGGAATGTAAGCAGATCCTTGCAGAAACTGCTTCACTCAGCAGTTTTCAGCTTGTTTTAATTGGCCTGGCCTGAAAGGATTCTGAATGCTGTACCTGTGCCAATGAAAATGCAAATGTTTCCCCGAGCCGAGGCGCTTGGAGTGCCTGTGTCCCAGCTCTGATAGCAGCAGCAGGGGCATGGAGACATGGATGTGATGGGAAATGGGGAGGCCTTGATCTAACTCAGCTTAGAAAACAAAAGGCTTTGGAAAATGAAGCGTGAATAAGGCAGACCAGGGCAAAATGTAGGGTACCTCCCGGAACTCCTGCACACCCAGGAGCTTTTCTGTAGTGAACTCCATTACCCTCTCACCTGGCACTGGACTATTGGATCCTTCACTAATTTACATGGCAACTTGATATCTCTTTCTGTTTCTTTGGTTTTTTTGGTTGTTGTTGTTGGTTTTTTGGGGTTTTTGAGGGGGGTTTTTTTTTTTTTTTTAGTTGTTATCTGCTGTAGAAGGTTTCCTGTCAGAAAACAGGCTGTTCCTTCAAGTGGCGAGATGCTGTCACTGAGTGCACCCTTATGGCCAGTGGGGTCATTTGAGACCACGGTGGGCATTGGTTACGAACTGGTCCCAGACTCTAGTTCCCTGTGGGGATGAACAGGGTGGGCTGGGAGATACCAGTGATGTTTCTGCATGTGGAGCCTGGTGGCAAGGCTGTTGTCGAAGCAGCGGTTGATGGACCCTACTCGATGGTTTGAGCTCTTCCTTGTCTGTGCTGCTGTAGCCGGGGACCCCTGCTCTCAAGGGCTGTTCCACCTCACACTGGAGCTAGATTTTATGGGTGGCTTTGTGGGTGGCTTAAACGGATAACATCAGGGCCAGTGAATCAGGCACTGACTGTGTGTACTAAGGTGCTGGAGTTTGGTTTTAACCGAGAATTTTGATGAGGGTATAAAGCTGTTTCTCTGAACCAGTGAGATCTTTTCCCTGTCTATCTGGGGTAGCCTAATGCTCCGTAGCACTGCAAGTTCAGCATCACCCCCGTTTAAGAATGACTATTCTTTTCTAACTCTGTACAAACTATTCTTCGTGTTGCTAGCTCAGCTGGTTACGGCATTTCCGAATTAGTTGAGTTTCACAGTCCTGCATCCAGACCTGATGCAAAGTAAACTGTATTCTCTCCCAAATCATCAGCTCAGTGCTGGAGTCAAAATTACTGGCATGACTGTCTTTATGCTCTAATCTTGTCGTTATCTTAAAACATGAAAAGATGATCGCTTAATTCTTTATGTTTGTTTTCTGAGGCTTTTTTACAACAGTCTTTCCAATGGGGAAGAAAAACCCAAATGGTTTCCATTTCACTTAAATCTGATAGTAACTTATGCGGGGTGCATTGTTGCTAAATTACGGTGTGTTTGTATAAGCATGGGTCTGGATCCTCCCCATATAGTCCCATATCCTGTTTTTGTGCTATTCACTCCCTTGAGATGCTGGCCCTACACAGAGTTGTCCTTCATCCCAAAACTTACTTTTTTGCATGCACGTGTATCTCCGTGCATGAATGCATGAAAAACCCCACCCCAAACCAAACTAAAACAACAACAAAAAAGTCCTTTGAAACTATTGAGTCTCATGTGTTTCCTGTCTATTGATACTCCCCAGATGGGCCTGGGTACCAATATTCTTCATATACTGAAATTCCCCATATGCTGGGCATCCCTCAGTGTGACCATTCTAAATGCAGATAACTCCCCAACATATGTATTACAAATTATAGCCACACAAAAGTATGTTCTTACGCATCCATAAAACATAACTCCTCATAAAGGACACATACTAAAGTCCTGGAATGAACGAACAAGAAAAATTACCTGGCTCAGCTTATTTTTCTGCCTCATGTCAAGTTACAGCCCAGTTGTGAATTGGGAAAAGAATTAATTTTCAATAAATGGTTGATCAATTCTTTTCTGTCTTTGTAACTCCCTATACAGTAATGAATATGCATTCTTTGCATTTTCCAGATAAATATCCAGCATCTTAGGGTATTTAAAATTAGATCTGTATACATTTACAGAGCAATGATTATTCTGAATTTCATCTGAGGCAATTAAAAAGCATCATGATGACATTTAAGGTGATATTTTTCTCCCCTATGTTAAATAATTATAAATAATAATAATGATTAAACAAATTATTCTGTTCCTCCCAGTCTGGATCAACCTTTAGGTTAATAATCTAAATCATTAAAATTCATCTGTCTCTCAAAGGATTGAGTAGTTAAAAAAATTGGAGGAACCTTTCTGCATAAGGGTGATTGATAATTACCAAAGCAAAGCTGTTTTGTGGGTAAAAATTGTGAAGGCTCGGCAGATTGATTGAGTAATACATTGGTTAGGTTGAGGTGATATTTTCAACAATTAAACTCGGCGCAGTTTTATCAACTGACATCCTCTTCGTAGGATGATGCAGAGGTCAAGTCCCAGCCTGCTGCTTTGTAGACTGGCTCTCAGGAATTGGTGGTTCGCAGCTGCAAACTCATTGTGTGACCTTAGGTCACTGATGGCCATTTTTGACGATTATTATTTAATTACAGTGGGAGTTAGGCCCTTATATATATTTTTTTTAAATTTTTTTTTTCCTTAAACTGCCTCTGTCAGTGAGATTTCTCTTGACCAAGTTTAGTCATCTAAAATCCAGCTGTCTAGATCTAGATTAAGCTGCTACTTAGGGGAATAACTGGTAGCATCTATAATTTGCCTCTGCTTTAGGGTTGGTTGATTTACCCCCACAGCTGCCTGTATCTCTTTATTTGTGATATAGAGCACCTAAATGAGGATCGAAACCCAACTTATAGGTGGTTACAGCTAAAGAGTGAACAAGACTCAAGCTGTATCTCAGCCCCTGCAACCAGGAGTGCTCTTTTCCCATAGACATTGCGAAGATAACGTGGAAAAAACTCTGAAATAGTCTTTAGCTGCTTTATTGATGAGAGCAATCCGTCGGGTGACTACCTGAAAGCTATATGGACTTTTTTGGACTTTACACCTCTCTGGATAATGAGAGACTTGCCTGGCCACAAAGGGCCAAGGAAGAATGGATTTCCAATGCTGGAAGGAAAGATCAGGCTTTCCCTGTGGGGTTTATTGGATTGTGCATCGCTCCACCTATTTGCGGAGTTTCTCAGAAGTAATCTGTGTTCATCCATCTTTCCCCCCCTCCCTCTGGGCTATTAAATCTCTTCCCACTCTGCTAAAACCAAGCCTTCATGTTGTCTTAATAAATTGCTTTTCTTGTTGAACGTGACTGTGCTTTGCAGGAAAATACCCCCTTCAAAGTAGCCAGGGCCAAAGAGGCATCCATGTACGGAACAGCGACTGAGGAGACTCTCCTTTAGAATGTGGGGGCTGCAGAGCCACATCTGATTTCACTGAACACAGGCTCTGGCTGTTGATAACACTACTCTCCTCTGTCTTTCTCTCTCTCTTTCCTTTCTTTCTTTCTTTCTTTCTTTCGTTCTTTTTTTTTTTTTAAATTTTATTTATTTTTTTATTCTTCAACACATCTTTGTATTTCCATCTTGTTTTGCTGCTTGGGTCTCCTCCCACTCTCCCTCCCTCCCCTGCCTCCTTATCATCCTCAGTGTCCCTCGCTGAGCACGAACGCTGCAGTGCTGGTATTCCAGCTCAGATTTAAAACCCGCCGAGACGCCTTGGTCCAGCTCTAGCATCCAGTGGTTGTTGCTCGCTGCAGACGGGCTGTCGTTCCCTGGAGAACAGCCTTGCTCAGGAAATGTAGCTATTTCCGATCTCGGCTGCAGCCAGGAAATGAGGAGGCAGCAGTGAAGATATTTTTTGAATTTGACGGGGTTTTTTTTCTTACTTTGTAGCAAGGAATGCTCAGGCTGGCCAGTCTTGCAGCGAGGGCTTTATTGAGACCTTTGGCCGAGGCAGGCAGTGTCCGAATTGGGGTTTGTGTTAGAGCCGGGTTCAGGTTAAGGCTTGGGATTTGAAAGCAGCAAAATGTGAGCGAATGATCTAAAGCCAAAATAGTAAACCTGACTTCATAAAATGTTTCTGCTTTCTGTGGCTGATGTTCTCGTTTGCTTGTTTGTTTGATTGTAGTTTGCTTGGGTTTGTTTTGGGAATTTTTTTTTTTTTTTTTTTTTTTGACACTGAATTAAATAATTTAAAGTCTTTCTCCATAATCCAGAGCACTGCCTTTTGGGTGCTGCACTGTAGAAATGTAGAAATTCTCCTCTGCTTCCACCTCAATGAGAAGGGTTTCAGATCCCACACTCTAATATTGGCCCACTTCTAGGTTAATTTTAAATAGACTTTCTTAAAGTTAATCTCATGAGAATTTAAAGCAGTCAAGGGTACTCTAGTTTTAATGGAAGATGTGTGGCTAATCCCCTAGACTGTTTTAAAAGTCTCATTCTTATTAGTGTGAATATCCCGTAAATTTCTACTGCGAGTAATGGTTAAAACACTGAAAGTAAGCATTTCAAACAAAAATGAAAAAATAATAGCGGTAATCATTTAGTGAACTTGGGTGGCATTTTAGAAGTATGTTATTTTTAGAGCTAAACAGAAGACAGTTCTTGCAAAAGATTTCAAATTTAGTTATTTTCAGAAAGTGGCCCGTACTTGGAAATTCTCTGGAGGAAGCTTTTCATCTACCTGTCCCACTCCTCCTTTAGAAGAAAATACATTTGAACAGAATTTCGCATTTCATCAAAATATTTACTGTTTACAAAAAATATAGTATGTATTCACCATAGATGGATTAAAAAGATTCCATGTTGATATTGAATTGTTCTTTAATATATGAAAATATATAATAGTAGAGTTAGCAAATGTCAAAGCAAAAAGTTATTTCTACTGAGAAATAAACCGTTTGCTCTGAAATTTTTGAATAGGTAGTTTTACACGATTTAAATGTTTTTCCTAGTTTTACTCCACACAAAAAGGTTGTTGAACCATTAGCCTGATTTTTCCCAGGGTGTCCAAACCACCGTTCCCGCGAAGCTTGTGTGACTACGGATAAAACACGAGCCACGTTTGCCAGTGCGTCGTGTTTCGTTAGCGCTTCGGAACCGGAGTCGCAAACTGCGGGCCAAAATCCTGCCGTCACCTTACGAACACAAACAAGAACTGGCCTCTGCCCTAAGCGTGGTCCTGCACGAGCGCCTACAGCAAATGTTTCCCGAGGGGGGGAAGGCACCACAGCAGCCGTATACGCACCCTAAAGGGGATGAATATGTGACCTGGGTGGTCCCCGGTGCCACCGCTGCAGGCAGACGCGGTGCTTAGGGCGTAGCAATGTGTGTTTGAAACTCCAGCACCGGCACCCAAGCTGGATCGGTGCCTTTGTGTGCTGGGGGTGGCACAGGGACTTAGTGTTTTTACTGCATCCTGGGCTGTTTGCTCTAAAGCTGTGGGATGCTCTGGTGTTGCCTGCCATGGTCCGTCTGCGTTCAGGGTGGCCAAGCCAGTTGGGTGTCCTCTGGGGGCAGCTCCAAGAGCAGCGAAGCCTGCAGGTCTGAACAGACAAAAGGGAGGGAGAAAAGGAGGGAAGAGACTTGCTTGTAGTCATCCAGATGGAAAGCATAAATCTTCTGACCTGCAATGCAACGCTTGTTCCCTTAGCACCCACCGCCTCGCGAGCGACGTCCCAGATCTTTACGTATGTGATAGTCCCGCTGAGTTCAATTGTGGCTAAGGAAACACAAATATTGTTACTCGCATGTGGAGAGTTGCTCATGTACTAATCGGATGAAGAACAGAGATATCCATCTCAGCCCTATTAGCTTCATCACACAATTCGTCACTGAAGTGGGTAACTGAAGGCTCAATTAGGCGCTTGTGATTTTGGCTAGTGCCTGCAGAGTGGTGTCCCGTTGTATAATTCTGTTTGGTTTTGGTTTTATATAGTAAAGCACAAATAACATTTACTCATGAGACAGGCTAGGGACGCGCTGCCAGAAATAGAGGCTCCCGACAATTATACAGGATGTTGCTGTGGTGTTATCATATGATTCATCCACTATGAGTATGAACAATTGTTAACCTCAAGACACTCTCACTTTCACGCCCTCTGACACACATACCACTGAGGACAAATATCCTCACGATGAGTAAAACATCAGGGCTGGGATTTTAACTCGTAAAGGTCAGTTCATTTCAGGTTCATATATTAAGCCTTAACTTTGCTGTCCGGTCCTTGAGCGTGTGGATTATAAGGAGGATTTTCTGTGAGCAATATGACGGGCTTGCCTGGTAAATCCTTTTTGGACGCTGATTGACCATAGTAAAGGCTGTGGATAGAGACTATCAAAATGGTCCGTGGTGGAAACCACTGGAATCAATTACAAAGAGAATAAATTTGGCCCAGATGGTCTGATACAACTGAGCTGAATGCAGGAGGGAGTTATACTGAGGAACGTGTCCGGTAAAGCTGAAAGAAACATGGCCAGAGGCATTCAAGCGCTTGCAAGAATGTCATTCTTGTGAAAAAACTGTGCAGGCTTTGCTTGAGCGTAAGCTTGGCAGTTATAAATCGGTAGAGCAATAGCAGCTTGCGTCAGCTGAGCAGCTGGACTTTGAGACTTGTAGTTGCAAACTGCATGTCCTGAATGTCCCCTACCATGGATAACAGCTGGATAATGGATGAGCATCTATGCAGCCCTTTCTGTTGTAAGCGTTTTGTTATCTTAGCTACCATAATGCTTATCCATCCCTGTAAATGGTTGAGGGCCACCACTGGGTGTGCCTTTTGCAATTCTTTTTTTTTTTTTTTTTTTTAATTGAATTGAATTTAATTCTGGACCCTCCTTTCAGACCTTGACTGAGGCACTTGCTGTTGGTCAGCCATCTTTTGCCAGCTGTTTTGCCTTGCAAGCTCGCATCACTAGATGGCAGTGTAATGGCAAAAACCTGCCCTGCCTGTACTGCCAGGGAGAAAAGGCAAATTTCACCTAAAAAAATGGATGAAATTTAAAATTTGAATGCAAACCAACCAGACCTTAAAATGCCTCTTCAACCTCCTTAAATTCCCATAACGCTCTCTGTAAAGACCTAGGACAAGGTCTTCACTTGTGACTCAATGGCATAGGAGCTACACCAATTTATGCCACCCACAGATTTGGCCCACAGAGCTCACATGAAGAGCACAGCCGTACTTGTGATTTGCCTGTAGATAATATTTGGTCAGGAAATTTGGGTGAGGTCTAAAACGCAGAAACAGTAAAGCAAACAAACATGATATTTTTCTTCAAAATTAAGCTTTCCTCACTCTTCAGCTTTTGCTCACACTTCCCCACTGGATAATGTTTTGAGTTGCTTTGCAGTCCCAGACTTTGTGGTGCAATAAATTAAGCTACAGGTCATCTCATCTCACTTCCCTTGAAATAAAAAGGCTCTGCAGTGTTCAATCCCACTCTGTGGCCCGAAGGGGAATTTAAGCGGTGCACAGGTATTGGTTTGGTTTTCTTTAGGAGGAATTGCATCCTATGAGCCCATGTAATTGAAGCATACGGAGTACGTGCGTTTGTGTATGTTTTCTTAGGTCTGGATTAGCGCCCTCATTTATGACCAAGATTTTAACAAGGAGGAAAATGTCGCAGTACAGAAAAATAAACAGGGTGAAAATAAATGGCAGAAAGACAGTCTTCACCATGCTAAACATCATCCCTTTTGGACGTCACGAAGACAGCTGTTGGCTGAGAGTGAGATCTGAAGGGCTCTGTTAGGAAACGTTATTGCTGAGATTTTCACTGTTTGGATTTCCTGTTTTCCTCACTTCTGAACCCTTTAGCTTTTGTAATCTAAGCAGGGTCAGGTCTGGTCATCCGTGGGGAAACAGACTGACTGTGAACAACAAGGCTATGTACTGCAGGAACAGTGCTGGGGAGTCAGTAGGTGAACGGCTGGGTAGGTTGTGGAGGCAACCAGGATCCTCATCAGAGCCTGCTCTGACCTTCTGCGTGATGCTGGCCATAAGACTTCCCTGTCTGAACTGCATCTGTCTAGATAAAAAATATCTATCCTTGATTTTAAAACCTTGAGTGATGGAAAACCACCCACCGTCCTTCAGAAGCGCTTCCAGGGGTTAATTGCCTTTGGCTGTTAAAAATGAGTGTCTTATTTTTGGTCAAAATCTGCTTAGCTTTAATTTCCTTGTCATTGCGTTTGGTTATACTTCTATCTGTAGACAGAAGAACTCTTGTGAAATTTTTTTGTAGAAGTCTTTCATGCCCAGATATGATATGCTCCAAAAGATGCTCCAAGAGCCCTCGTCTTCCCAATAAGATGTGAAAGTCAGGTTGGAACCATTTGATCTCTCCCAAAACCCATACTTTTTAAGGAATGTGCCAAAATCCATTCAGGTTTGACTATCCACAAACTCCCCCTCCAGTATCAGTGGATGCTTTTAACAGTCCTGGTCTGAAGTGATCTCCCTGCGTGCACGTGCCTTTGTGTCTCCATTATCTGAACACTGTGCTGGTTTTCCCTGCAGTAGCTCAGGCAAAGTCAGCCCTTGGAAGGGATGAAATTAAACCAGTGTAAAGGTGCCTGATTGAAAATATAGAGAGAGAGGATGAAAAGTCCCGCCCGCTGTGTCCACACTTGGTGGCAAGTCATATAACTACACCAGCATAGTTGAAGGGATATAATCCTGTTGTGGTAGGTGCTATTAATGTTATTGTGGAATATTATTTGTCACTGTGTGGTACTTAACAGTTACTCCAAGTAAAGTGATTAAGCACTGTACGACATGGCTGTGTATCAGGTGAGCCTGCGGAGTAAATCAGTGCTGTCTGTCAGTCCAGTTCTTTGTGTGGAGTCTGAAGGAATGACTCCCATGGTGTACTGAGCTCATTTTTCCTCCTGCAGATGTGTTTGGTGCGAACTAAACTTAGTCCTGTCTCACCAACCCTGGAGTATGACCAGGAATTCTGCTTAGTACCATCTCTGCCGGCATCCCTCTTTTCCTTCCCACCATTCAGTTTCTTACTCAAAACACCAGTGAACAGGTTAGATCTGCTCTGGACAGGGGTCTTCACAAGTCTGATACATTTCCTTTCCCTCCTAATTACACATGGCCCATTTTCCCACAGTTACACGTTGGCTTTTCTCACACACAGCTCTTCCATGTTTTTGAGTTCTTTTACAATAGTGAAATCCTTCCAGCTGCAACTGTAATTAAGTTCAACTTTTTTGAAGGGCAGCTGGGAAGGCTTTCACAGGGGGGTATTTAATGGTTAGCTTTGCCCCAGAACCTCCACCACATGTCTTGGGTTTCACCTTCAAATTCATGGGTATAGGGGATGCCACGCAGAGGTTTAGGGACTCAGTGCTGTCTTATGGTGCTGTCTTGGCGAAGGGCAGAGAGACGACCTGGGTTATACCAGGGTAATTCATGTGTTTGGAAGAGCACAGTTGGGTGGCTGGATGGACAGTATGGAGTTTCAGTCAAGGTGTTAGTTATCTGATGGTGTTTGGGCTATTCTGCAAATTGAACTACAATACGGAGCAAGGGGAGCCGGTGTCCTGCTGTGGGATCTCTCTGCTGTCTTCCAGTATATGGGCCCAAGTGGGCCAGTGCCCCCCCCATCTCCCCTTCTCCAGAGCAGGTGGACTGGGCAGCGGCTCCAGTTCTCCCACTCCCTGACCCTTCCAGCAGCATTGCTGTAACAGGACGTTGTGATTTACAAGGACAGGCCAGCAGGAAATTCCTACCTCCGCCCCCCCGGAGAAAGGAGGAAGTGGGAGAAGCACCGTGACTCAGAGTCACGCCTGAGTCACTGCATACGCGGTTCCTGGGGTGGTGCTCAGCTCCCACCAGCCCTTATCCTGACCCTGCGCGCAGTCCCGGTCGCCAGCCCCTAAAGTGCAGCTGGAATTAACTTGCGCTCCAGCGCTGATGCCTGGCGTTATTTGAGGAGGAAAACGAGAAGCTGCGTGCAGAAAAAGACCGTATTCAGTTAAGGCTATTCTTTAATACATGAATAAACAACTTATGGCAGGTGCCTGACAGCTTATGATAATCAAGGGGGTATTTACTGGAGATCAGAAAATATACTGAGTTGAACAAGTCTCTATTCTGTCTTTGGCTTACCACAGACTCGCTGAAATTGGATGGGGTCATTTGCTGTCTAGTTGCAGATAATAAATCAAAGGGCTGAAGAAACTGCAGGAGAAAGGGCATGAACTGCCCAAACATTTAGCTTATTGTAGTAAGCATCAGCCCAGCCAAACTGAAACTTTCCCAGCAAATTTTCACTTATCTCGAATCCAGTTATTCCCTGTAGGCAACTGAGTTGTCTAAGTAAATAGAGGTCACTTTACCTTGACTAAACAATGACTTTGCTATAGTCGGTGCCAGCTATGTCGCAGTTACAAAATGTGCTTTAAAGGCTTGTTGGTAGCAGGCTGCCAGGCTGAATGAACCAGTCAGTCTGGTCTACTTTGGGCAGGATTTAGGATGCTTAGTTAGATGAAGCTGTGGTCTGATCAGCTGATCCCGCTCTTTGAGTGGGGATATAGTACGTAAACGAACAGACGTGTATAAGGAGGAAGCGGACAGGAGCTGGGGGAGTGGAGAAAGGATGACTTTCCTCTGATGTCAAAAATCCCATCATTCAGTGCTCGCAGGGAGAAAGACAAGAGGAGAAGAACGTGGAGAGAGAGAGAGAGAGGGAGAAGAAATGAAGGGAAAGGACACACTCATTTTTCTCCCTAATCCTGTAGGCTAACATTGTCCACCTAACAGGATGGAGAAATGAGCCTGATCCCGAGTGCCAAGTTCTGAACAGCCTTCCAAGCCCCGGGGATTGTTCACCACCCCATCCCGATCTGGACTTGGTTAGTACTGTCTTGATAGGAATAATCAGGTAGATAAAAATTGTCAAGAAACTTACTGCAGTTTCCTCGGGGCTGTCTTTGTGTTCTCTTTTGTTTCTGGCAATTTTAATTTTCTGATCATTGTCTGTGTTTGTCAGAGGTGTCAGATTCTCAGCTCTCCTAGGAGTTCTGCAGTGTTGGGAGAAAGGACCAGAGCTGGCTGTAAGTGAATTAGATCGAGCACCAGACGCAGGAGAGCTGGAGTTGCCTGGAGCTCTGTCCAGGTTGCTAATTCTTCCTTCCGAGGGGCTGATTTCAAAAGGTGCCAGATTTGTCCTTCATGCACTTCGTAGTGTGCCGTTGCCTGCAATTAGTTTCTCTACTGAAAAAGCTTTCTCCACTGGGGAAAAAAAAAAAAAAAAAACAACCAAGGAAAGAAAAAAAAAAAGCCAAAAAACAACCCCCCACATTTTTGGCAGTGGGTTGTTTTTCTAAGCAATTAATTAAGCGCTGATTTTAAAAGAGTTTGAATCCTTCTTCCACTCTGTGTCAAGCATAGATTTTGTATTAATCACTTCACTACTCTCTGACTGAATAAGGACTGAAAAAGATGCATAGAGTAAAAATTTCCTCAGGAAATGAATCAGACAAGCAACCTATGCCTCATCTCGCCTCCTACAAATGAAGAAAGAGAGGATTTTGTCAATGGTGGGTCAGTTTACAAATGTGTCCTTTGCAGTGTGAGTCATAAGTAGTGATACATTTCACAGCAATGCAACCACAGATGCAGTTTAAATCCAGGACCGAATGCCAGCTAAAGATAAATAGAAATGAATCCTCATGCCTGTAATAGTAATGAGAGTGAAAATGCAACCTGTCAGACCTGCTTGTGTGTCAGCCAGCTCTTGCTGCTTTTTAAACCGGTGTCAAAATTCCCGCTCGCTTTAATGGGAGCAGAATAATCCCTCGGGACATGGTCTTGTGATTTCCATTTGCTGATAAGCAAGGGGGAGAGGTGAATTTTTGCAAGATGGAGCTGGCAGAGTACCTGCCCTGCTGTGGGCGCCTTTCGCTTGCTGCACCGGAGCCTTAAGGAAAGGGGATAGCATTTCCGTAGAGTCGAGTCTCTGGTCAAATGTGAATGCTCCCAGCGGGTATCGCCTCATTGCGGGGAGGTGGTAAAGGAATCGGGAGCAGGTGGGAAGCAGCACTGTCTCTGGAGCTGGCTGCGATGTGTTATTACTGGTTCTGAGATTTCCAAAATGCTGGACAAATACTTATTTTTTACCCCACAAGCACCAGCCTTTGTTAGTGTTAGAGCTGTTACGAGATGTGTAAAAACTGTTGTCGTGAAACTAATGTCAAGATTTGTTGTTGGTTTTTTGGTTGTGGGTGAGATAATGAAATTTAGCACAAAATCTAAGCTGAAATACAAAAATTGTAATAGTTTTCACTGGTGCCACCTTCCCCAGTGTTTCCTGAGACTAACCCTTGTAAGTGTGTTAGTACTCATGTGGGGTTTTTTGTTTTTTTTTTTTTCTTTTTTACTGAGTTTCCTGTAGTCATCTTTATCTTGCCAGACTTTAAAAAATGTTAGGCAAGGCATCAGACGTGGGCCTGCCCAAACCAATGGCACGATTAAAATTTATTACTGGCCAGGATCGATCCATTGGTGTCCTGAAGTGCGATAAATTGAATAGCTGAGATGCTGCAGGTCTTTTTCTTAAGGATAATGGCCATCCTTGGAAAGATCTTTGTATTAAACAAGTTCACAGACACAGATTGTAGTGTATTTATTTATTAGTGTACGTGCAGACTTTCAGTCTCTAAGCTGACAGACAATCACAGTTTGCCAATATCAGCATGTTCCTTTGTAAAAGTGGTAACACTTGGGGCAGCCCTAGGAGGTTTGAAACGGGATGGAGAATGGTAGACCTGGAGTCAAATTTAAATTTTCGAAGTCACTGGCCAGCACTTTAACCATGAAGATCAATCCTCTTCTCTTTAGGGTTAAACATTTCCTCTTACAAAAAAGAGCCAGAGGCTCTTGATTATCCATGCAAAACAGGCCAGGGCGTTGATTTGTAAGGTTTTGTCTGACACACTTTTAAATGGATGAAGCTCAATTTAGATTCCAGAAGAAAATCTGAATTTGATGGTTGAGACGTATACCCACTTTTCTGTCTTATCCTGAGGCACCATTCTCCACCCTTCCCCTTTCCTTCTCAAAAAACGATACCGCCTAATGCTTTGAACCAAGAAAGCATATTTCAAGATCAGCATGGAACAATTAAACCAATGATCTGTACGCTTCAAGGAGAAAACTGAGCTGCAGCAGCTCTGCTTTGACAGGTCTTTGGAGGATTTCAAGGAAGTTACACCCACTTCATTCATGATAATCGGCTGTTTAACGCAGAGCAGCTCAGTGTTATGAATGAAAGGGAGCATGTTTTGGCTTGCAGAACAACTCACAAATCTAATGCTTCACTCGTCAAATAACCAGCCACATTAAAAAAAAAAAAAGAAAAATCTGACTTCATTCTTGAAATGAAATTAATGAATGCAAGATTCAGTGAAAAAAAAAACAACCGACACCGAAAACTGCATCCTCTTTTTCCTTAGAGATCCAGAAACGTTTTACTTCTCCTTACTGTGGATTTGCGAGTCTCTGTGGCTGGATAAGTTGGGGGGAAAAATGCAGCCTCGGAATGGACTTGGACGCAGGTCTTGGCAGGTTTTGTGCATTCGATCTGAACGTGCCAAATTGGTGGATTTTGTATCATTTTGGTGGCAAAAGGGAAATAGAAGGAAAGAGAATGTTAGGGGTAGTAGATGGATCTATGGGATTAATAAGCTTTCATTCAGATGAGATTGTAGGGGCTCTCTGAGAAGGTGTGGGCTCTGTGCCGTGCCTAAGTAGCCCTGCTGATTAGAAATACATTGATTTTTTGCTTATTGAACCTGGCTTTGTGGAATACCACCATTTCCCCAGGTGTCGCACGGCTGCTGGAGCTGCCCTGTATCAGGTATCTTCGTGCCTTCTGGCAACACTGGGTTTATAGACTCTAGAGAGTCTTGGATGATAGAGGGACTCCTGGGAAGACATTGTAGGCAAATGTCGTTTATGGTATCTTGAAATAAAGGCAGGAGTAAAGACAGTTTAAGGCTGGCTTTTTACCTTTCCTTATTCCCAGTTCATTTGGTAATAAAATGGCTTTTCTGGAGGAGCAAAATACACATCCATCCTACTGTCTCCTTTACTAGTGATTTGCTTGTGCTTGGGCAGGAAGGAGCACAGTTACTTTGATCAAATAAACACCCAGAGGTGGCTGCAAAATGTTTAACATGGAACTGAACTGAATGTTTAATAATTGTTGTTTTGAGAGAAGGGTGTATAATAATTTCCCTTGCAGGTTCCCATCTAGATTTGGGGTAAAAGTGCCAGATGTAATATTTTTCTTTTCACCGGTATTATACAAAGCGTTAATTGTTTTCAACATTTTTTTTTTCTTCTGAGGGGAATATGTCACCATGTTTAGCTGAGAAATACATGGTGATGTAGATTAGTGAAGTGATTTTACCAAGAATGGGTCAATGGTAAAGACTAGGATTAAACCATTACAGCAGGTCTGTCTTTTGAGCCCAAGAGCATCAAATCATATCTCTCCATCTTAGTGCCTAGATGGAACTTTCAGGTCCATGGTACACACACAGCACTGCAGCACCATAAGCTAGGGCAGAGCTGTCTCTCTTGCCTTAATGGATGGGGAACTGATGCACCAGAAGAGTATGTGGCTTGACCAAGATCTCGGCGAAAGTCTGTAGCCAGAGGTATTTGGGCTTGGATGGGCTTTGGACCCGTTTGACTCGAGGCTGCCAGTTTATGGTTTGGTGTAGTAGTAATAATCAGCAATGCTGTCAAAAATCACCAGCAATAGAACACAATAGCAAAGCTCTGGAGCAGTTTAAAAATTAGGGCCTAGGTTTCCCACACTTTGATGTTGATTGGGAGAATAAATGATTTTTCAAGAAGTTTAGGAGAGTGTAGTGTCCCTTTTGGTGTCTTCTGTGCTGTCATTGCTGTGACACATGGACAGAGATGTTGAGAGATGTCTTTTGCTTCCGCAAAAATCCCAGAAAATCATGACAAAACAAATAAGAATCTAGTTGATTTTTCATTATGCATACAGAGTCAGAGAAGGAGCAGTTTGGCTGCAGGTAGAGGGATCATGGGAGAACCGTGCATCCCTTAATACTCAAATTGATGCATACGTTGAACGTTATTCACGTGTTTCTGGAACTGACCTCCCTCTGAAAGAGTGAGTTTTACTCAAAAGAAAGCTAAACAAAATCAATTGGAGAAAAGTCAATGCCACGTGAGGATCTTTCGTCTTTGTTCAGTAGCTGAGAGCCTCTGATGGAAGGTGGGAAAACACTTTTTCTCATCCTTTTTGCACCAAAAAAATTCCCAGAACAATATTCAGCTAAAGCCAGGGTCTCGCCAGAGCCCTTTTCACTTAGCAGTATAAAAAAAGGCAGGTTGGCTATAATCCCCTGCCTTGTGCCCTGCAGGGGAAAACGGCTGAAGGCAAAGCAAGGCAAAGGTGGGTTGGATGGTGCCTAGGAAGGGAAGGAGCATGGGGGATCACTTCTTCGTCTGCTGGGTACAATAAACTAATGTCCTTCTTTCTTTTTCTACTCTATAGAACTGTGTTCGGGGAAATCAAGAACTGAACAGATCCTTTTTTATTTCCACTCATTTTCAGGGTGAGTGAATTCTCTTGTCTTCACTACTGCAGTCATGTCCTGTGCGGCTAAGAAGTGTGACTTAAGGTTCAGAGGAAGATCTCTCTTTTTTTAATCTGTGCACTGATAACACTGAGCTTAATTTAGCAGCAGTGAGGCAGAACATTTGGATTTTGTCATCCATTTCCAAAACTATTGTTGGCTTCTTATTTCTTTGTTCACCCCCTCCCCCCCCCGCTCATTTTAGATTTACATTTTATTGTAGGTGCCAAAAGATAAGTTAATGCCAACGTGATGATTAATTAACTAATACTTTCCTCTGCCCTAAGATGGAAAGCCTTTCTCTAAGTAACCTATTAATTATTATTTTATTTATTACTGCATGGGTACATCTAAATGGATTTGAGTTCTGCCCTACTGAGAAATTTGGGAAAGAATTTATAGTAACAGCATGAAAGAAAGCCAAAGGAACCTTAAAATTTTTATAAGGAACTATGTCTTAATGTTGAGATCATGTTTATCTGTATTTCGCAAGCCCCAAGCAATACCACAGCCTCATTGTCAAAAGTGGCTGGTAGTACGCAGTCCTGAGGCTTTCCGACATGCTCAGAAATGCAAAAATCAATAAAAAGCTTGATTTTTCAAGAGGCTGTGAGAGTTGCTCGGGCATTCTTATGATGTCTCAGCCCAGTTGCCAAAGCTTAGAAAGAAGTTGTGGAAAAAGCAAACCCGGGAGACTTCCAGCCTACCTGACCTACGCGACGCAGGTGCCACATGTAGCGCTGCAGAAGTTAGCAGGAGCCTCTGCACTGCGAGTTAGTGGTACACGGCCCTTCTTTCCTGAGCTGGTAACTGGCTGCAGACTTCTCATCTCAAGTTAGGGTCTTTCCAGCAGGAGATTTGGAATTTAAGACGGAGTTCAGAGCTGCCTCTCACTGTGGGAATCACTATTCAAAGTGCCATAAATGCACAGCATTAATACAAGACCATCCATGTGAGTAGGCTTAATTGAGTAAATGAAAAGAAAAATTGGGTTGAACAATGATAATAAATTTATTGGTTGTGAGGTTGGTTACCTCATTCTCTTGAAATTATGATTACACAGTAGGAATGAGGTAACTACGTACTTTATGGCACTTCTGAGAATCTCGCCTATGGGGAAAAATTAACGCTTTTAACTGGAAGTGGAAGTGAGAGGTAAAATTCCCACCATGAGGAAATGGTAGGACACCATGTAACAGCCAGTGCTTAAGACTTACAGGAGCCCTGTACGTAAAGGTGAATTGACCCAGTCTATCCATTTGTAAAGGGCTTAACCTTTGGAGATTGGAAGTATCTGTCATTGCATTAAGATTCATCTCTTTCTACTTCTCTACTTATGTATGTTCTAAAAGATGTAACGCATGTCTAATTGATGTCCCCAAGTGCTATTGCAGATCAAATATTGAGTGCACATATGCCTACTGTGTACCGTAGTGAATAACACGTATGGGTGTAGATAACATGTTAATATGGCTTGCGAACTGATGAGTAACGTGTGTGCATGCTCATATGTAATAAGCGTAGCAGCTTTGTCCTGCTGCTCTTGAATTCTGGGTCCAAATGCCTTTTGCTTTTGTTAAGCCCTGTGCGTGAATATCTTGGCACCTGTTAATCTGCTGCATTAATTGGCGCCTAAATTAGAAGTGTACCAAGTTGTCAGAAGTCTTATAACTACCCTTGATTTCAGTGGGATTAGTCTCTTCCTGGATTGTGTGAATAATGGGCTGTTTTTAGGGGGGAAGGAGTAAGGGAGGAACCAGGAAGTTAAGGGAGAAAAGTCTACATTCCCCCACCCAAAAGAGAATCTTTTACCCCCACACCATTTTTTTCCTCACGCTTAACATAATGTGTTTGCCTTGAACTTTCACAAAGCAAAGTGCAGCGCTTTCATGGCTGGATTTGAGAAGATGAAGGAAGAGTGGTAGGCAGCAGCAGTCATGGTAGCATCTTCTTTTCATCAAGTGTCTCAGGAGTCAGTGCGGTCACCTCAGATGTGGGCCGTCCCGGTTCGATTACCTCCCCTACCTTTAGGAAATTTGAACCACATCCAGGTTGCAGGAGCGTGTGCTGAACTCCAGCCTACGTTAAGGCTGTTCCACTTTGCATGAATAACTAAGTATTGACAGAAGCAAGGTCTTAAGGCGGGTATTCACCTTCCTACCTCCTCCAGTGATTGTGCTAATGATTTGACTGGTGAAATATTTTATTTCAGTGACTATTTATATTGAGATTACAGCTTGGAGGACTGTTTGTGCATTTTAATTGCTGACTGTTTAATGCAGAACGTATACGTAGTCCTTGAAGCAGGGATGAGAGCCCAGGTTTCCCCTTTGCCAGGTGAGTGCCATGGGCAGCAGGTCAGGGAGCTGGGCTCCATCTTTCAGTGCACTGAATCTTTCCGTCTTTCATCCACAACTTCAGCAGGAAGTGCAGTGAGTCCTGACGTTAGAAAGCAGCTGACAGACAGCTGGTTAAGGCTCTGATCTCTAAGTTTTGAAGAGCCTACATGGGTGACACGGTCTTCTCTGTTTCCTCTGTTTCCTTTTTCACCACTGGTCTTCTGCAGAAATGGAGGGTGGTGTGATCTGCTTTCAGGGCTGTGCGTGCAATTGTCCACAGTCGTCATGTTTTATGCATGGCAACAAACTGGGTGGCTAAGACTTGAGTCTGATAATTGAGAATTGCTCTCTTGGGCACCTCAGATCCCCAGATTTCTTTGTAAGAAATCTGAGTCACTTTGTGGAATGAGCCTGAGACCATTGGGGCAGATTTCTCGCAGTGTGAATTTTGCCTGCAAGAGTTGTAGCTGCTGTGAAGTTCCCTGGGGCCTCTTTGCAAGCCGCAGATATGGTGAGGGCAGGATACTGGTAGCAGCTATTCCCTCTCTTCCAAATCTAAAGGGAATTCCCCGTAGGTGCAAAACAGCTCTAGGAGCATTTGTGAAGCAGTTTCTTAATTTAGAGCAGTTGCTGAATGTTTAAAAGTTATGCTAGTGGACCAATGTCCAGCTCTAAATTTGGAGGGTATTAAGCTGTGCCCCCGGGCTGTGTGTCCTGATGGCTTAGCGTGTAGGGGTCCTTCTCTTGGATTACTGAGCAGCTGGCAAAAGCAGGGAGATTTTGCGGCTCAGAGCTAGTGGAGGTAACAAAAAGCAAATGTCATTTGAGGCTGAAGCTGAGGGGAAGTCACACTGATGTTTTGGATGAGCCTGTTTCTTGCACAATGCTCTCTGCTAATGAATGATCAGATAACTGTGGAAAGAAGTAAAAACAAAGTTAACTCTCCGCTATACAACAGAGAGGAAATAGGAACAAGGTGTCCAAAAACGTTAGAACCATCTGGTTTAGGGAGATGAATTAGCTGTATCTTGCATTAATATAGCTGCTTTGTATTAAGTCCTTTCACCCGTAAAATACTGTGACTGTGCTTTCTCTGTTTAAAGTTGAATGTTCTTAATCCCATATATGAAAATACCGTGGAACTTGCGGAGACTTCTGAGCCCTTTCCTACACCAGTAGATAGTGAGTGGAGCAGGAAGGCTGGGGAGGGATTTTCCACTGTGGTTGCCCAAGAAAGTTACTGTGCTGCCTTGTAGGAAGAAACATCTCTCTTAGTGTGCATTAGTTCCGGTGCAGGAATACCGGTGCCTCTGCACTGACATTATTTGGATGTTTCCAATTCACAGTGTTTTGAGGCATGCTTTTGGGGGGAAAGGGGATTAATCAGGGAAGGAGAGGCCGGAGGGAGAGCTGCTGAGGGGTTTGTTCAAAGCATCTTCAGGATCCCACGAGCCACACTGAAAGGGTGAGTGTTAAGTCAGCCTGTCCACCCCGCTCCTAATGGGGACACCTGGCAGATAGATGGGGCTTAGTCAATGTATTCCTCTGCAGAGAGGCTTTCCTTTCCAGAAGGGTCTTTGACCGGGGGGGGAGGTGGAGGCAGTAGCTTTGGGTCATACTGAGGTCTGTCCTAGGTCTACGTGCTTTCCTAGGGACTCAACTCTTGCAGAGACCTCTTCTCTTTCTCTAGGTCCGTGCTTTTCCTAGGCACCTATCCTTTTTCCCAAAGTCTCTTGCCAAAGATCTATGTTCTTTCTCTAGGCATTGTTCTTTTGCTGAGGATTGGCTGAGCGGGCTACGGTAGTACTGAGACTCATTATTATTAGTGTATTTACAGCAGCAGAGAGAGCAGAGCTCTACGCTGCAGTAGCTATTGAGGCACACAGTTATTAGCACATTTGCAGGATCTGAGAGAGGAGGCCTATGGCTACAATAGCTGGACAAGACTTACAATTATTAGCATCTTAATAGTATCAGAGGGGAGGTTTGGAGACTGCAATAGCTATGGAAGCTCACCATTACTAGCCCATTTGCAATATGAGCGAGGCAAGGCTCATGATGTTTATTATATTGCTCATCAGTCTGTGTCCTGACACTGCTCAGTCATGCATGCTAGGAACAGCTTATCCATAGTGCTCAGAGAACGGTATGCCAAAATCCTCTTGTAGTCCATCAGCAAAGCTGTCGGAGGACCTCACAAGGCTATAAAAGGAATGAAGCTATATTAGTATCTGTCTCTCCTTTTTCTTTCCAACAAGCGGGCATATTCACCGTGATTAAATTGTTGGGGCTTTGTAGGAGGTGAAGAACTTAGCAAAGGGACTTTGTCGCACTGTCAGGAGAGACTCCTCAGAGAAGTTCTTCCTCTGAGATGTTCACATACCTGTATGCTAGGTGTCGCAAGCCGAACACGGTACAGTAGACCAAGGAACAGCAAGTAGGACGTGGTTTGGGTTGGTTTTATCTCATTCCTCGCCTGTGCTTGTGGCAGAGGGAATAGAATGGGAGTGCCACGCACGTATTTCGCTCTTCAGATTTCTAGTGAAATAGTTTCTCTTGGCTGTGGTTATGAACTGTCCGAATGCAGTGGGTGACGCATTATACTTTGTGCCTTGCTTGTTTGTCGATGAGTTTTCCCGTATCCTTAAACGAGATAGGTGTTGAGAGGATAAAGGCATTTAATACAGAAGGAGTCAGGTATGGGTGTGGGACAACAGATATCTTCAGTGATAAAGATTCTCCTATTCAGCTGTCTTTTAAATGAAACACAGATGTCCTGAGTTCCAGCCTATGCCTTAACCACAAGACTAAAGGGAGGAGAGAGTATATGTATATTTGAGCCCCTTGTTATATTACTGGCAACGTATCGCTAGTTTCCATTCCTATTTTTTCTTCCCTTAGCAATCCATTTGCTATTGCCCTTTTCTTCCTCACTCAGCTAGTAATCAACACACTCCAAAACACAATGGATTCCTTTTTGCGGTGAATCCCCTACTTGATGCAAACATTCGCTGGCCTCATTTCTTTGGGATACATTTCAATGGGAAGAAGAGGGGAAAGTATTCCTTGTTCCTAGTGAAAAATTGCACTGGCAGCCTGGGTTATTTTGTCGGACGTGTGGCTTTAAGTGACGCCTTTGCCATCTGTTCTGTCTGCTAATTATGAATGCAAAACAAACGTAGCCCACAATTGCTTCATTTAAAATAAGGGAGATGGCAGTGACCAAAATAGTTTTATTTTGGTGTCAGATGCTCTTTTTATTTCTCCTGTCTCTTCCTAATCTAAAGCAGGTCTGAAACACTTCTCCTTCTTCCAGTTTGCAGCAATAGACATTGGTATGACAAATGAGACCATCTTCTACACGTTGTTCCTCTAGGCCTCTTTAAGGGACAATCCCACACGAACAAGGAAAGGGAAAAGACTACATTTCTTGAACAGCGAGGGCTGGTTTCAGATTTCACTTTTTGACTGCAATTATGCTGGTCTTATGTCTTCAAGTGTCTCAAAGAGAGACATCAGAATATCTCCAGAAAGCTTGACAACAGCGTGTGAACCACTTTCTCAGTCTGTTCCATCCCTGTTTTCTCTTATCAGAGGCAAGTTTTGTAGCCGTGCTGGAATAGCACGGTGGCAATAAATGATGCATTCTCCTGCTGCTGTGTCCAGCAGCAATAGGAGGTGAATTTTCTTCGCTTTTGATTGTGGGCCCAAAGGCTTTTCTCCTGAAATGAGCCGTCACTGAAGGTAGGTGATCCATCTCCTTCAGTGACTGTGCAGAGACTGGGTTATATGAAGCACCCTCCATTTCCTAGTTAGACACTGTCTGCTCTTTAGCATTTCCTAAGTTGCTGCTGACTTACCTCAAGCCAGGGCTGTGGCAAATCATAGAGGCATCACTAGCAGCCCAGCCACGGATTGAGGTGACCTAGATTTAGAAAATGGAGATGAGAGAAAATGCTGACTGCGCTCTGTTCTAGGGGGGCACGCAGCCAAAAAGCCGAAGTGGTGGAAGAGTTTCTCTTTAAGTCATTTTAAGCTGAAAGAGGCAGTTTTTTGCCCCCGTTAGGTGGCTCTATGGTATGTGCTGTGACCTCATTTGTTTTACTTGTCCTTTCTCTAGTCTCAGGCCAAAGAGGAGATGGACAAGTGGCCATGAGGGTTCCCACCTTCCCCAATAAGACCGTCTGCTTTCAGAGATACATCTGCTTCACTTCAACCCTCCTTGCTTTGGTATTAAGCATGTAGACACATGTCTCTTACTCCTCCTTCTTTCCCTCCCTAGCCATCGGTCTTGCTACGATGATCAACATGTTTCACTTTATTTTCTGGCTGGTTCTGTGATGAAGGGAAATGAGGTTACAGCTACTGAAAAGCAATGTATTGGACAGTAGGAGACCTCCCTTCTTCCTCCCCACAAACCCTCTCCAAAAAAATTTGTTGGTTTGTGCCTAAATATTTTCTTTCCAAGTTATTTCGAAATTCTACTCACTACTTTAGAGTCTTCCTGAAGTTCTGATTATTTCATTGTTTTCCTCTGAGGTTGTACGGGGAAGGAGTGGTGACAGATATTCTCTCAGTAAAATATTGTGTCTGGAAAAATCTCTTTCCCCATTTTCAGCTCCCAGCAAACTGTCATAGCACAGCTGAGGCAGAAATATGTGGAGTGCTACGTCACGTCCGGGGTGTGAAATGCCCGAATCAGATATTAAAAACATGTGGAACGTCTTCCAACAGACAGGTCCCAAACTCTGTCTCTCTGTCTTTGAACGCTGAGCAGTCAGATCAGGATCCTGTCCTAGGCTGGAGGCCACCTCTGCTAAAAAACAATTATTGAAAATGCTTCAGGATCTTACAACACGAGAGTTAAAGATTTGCTTGGTGTCCTAGGCCTGAAGGATGGTCTTGTGGTTGAAGCATTTGGACTGGAACCAAGAGATGTGAGATAAATTCCAGGCTGCGTTGTGCACTTCCTCTGTCAGCTTCTGAGCATCACTCCTCCTCTCCGTGCTTCCATTCTCTGCCTGTAAGACATCATGCTCTGCTCTTGCAGTAGCGAACTTGCAATACTGAAAGCTCCTGATTGATGATGCAGGTAATTTTTTGAAAGTCTTAATTTTAGGGTTAAAGTGGTGCTCTAGCCCATGCACCTACGAGGGGGAAGCTGCTTAAAATTTAAAAGTAAGGGCACAAAAGCCTCGCCAAGTTTGAAGGACACAATGATTAATGTTATTTACTAAGCCTGGTGACGGTGAGAAACAGCCTGGTTCAGAGTGGTTGAGGGGTAGCAGCACTGGGAAATGAAGGTGGGGTATGTTTTTCCTCTGGATTCAGTTAGACAGCCAAGGAACGAACGTCCATGAGCAACGCTAGAACACTGGCCAAGAAGAGTCAATTTTGCATGCCTACATAGCTGTGTTTTAATAAGTTTTAAATGCAGCAATTCTGATTATTGGAATCCACTTATTTGGAGAAGGACTTGGCAAGTGACAGTCACAATCTGACGGAGAAGACTGGGATGAAGGTTTGTCTCCCTGGTACCTGATATGGACACTTGCCAGCTTCTTGTTAGGAAGGAAGGAAAGAGGGAAAGACAGTTGCTGAAAGACTTTGGTTAGGTGTGTCAACAGCTATTTCATACTAAATTCATCTGTACCTACTTGTCGGTTTGTATGTCTAGAATAATACACAGAATCAATTGCCCTGTTTTGGGGTGTAGTGTTTCTTGTTTGAAGGTTTAGAGTCAAATCTACATGACAGCAGTGCTTAAGGAAGCCTCTTTCTCGCATGATTTATATCTGACTTTCAAACCTGAGGAGATGCCAGTCAAGTTTTTTGTCTTTGCGCCGACTCTCAGAGGGCTGCTTTGCTTGGAGCACAGTGAATCGGTGGCCAAAGGAACGAACCTCCCATGGGATAATGCAGAAGGAATGCGTAGGTGTGCGCACATGTTCTCCCCGGGGGGCACGTGGCAGGCAGTGGCAGCTCCGGGTAGGGCTGGGCAGCCCGGATGAGCTGCATGTGCACCCGCCATGGTCTCAGCGCCCTGCACGCTTCCCGATGTTAGCCAGGGTGGGATGAGTCTGAATGGAGATGGTTGTCCATGGTTTGACACACCTCCCCGCACTCCCCACACTTTTGGGAAGAGCATTCCTTTGGCATGATGTGGCACTTTGATAATGAAAGCAAAATTGCAAATCCTTGGGTGCATTATACAGCCTAGGACACTGGAGTTGGTTTTCCTTTACTAAACTTCCACGTGGCAGCTGCTTTTTCAATAAACACCTGTGAACTGGGTTTGGATAGTAGAAGTTGAAGAAAAGATCCCAGACTGTCCCCCACCATGTTTTGCTCGCCTACAAACTGTGTAAGGTTGTTCCCTCCGTTGCTATTCTGTCTAAAATTTGCCTTTGCTTATCTTGATCT
Source organism: Chionis minor (assembly GCA_013398295.1). NCBI lineage: Eukaryota > Metazoa > Chordata > Aves > Charadriiformes > Chionidae > Chionis > Chionis minor. The sequence goes on along the minus strand of VZSF01009232.1, from coordinate 39,424 downwards.
CTTCATTACAGCTTTGACTTCGGGGTTTTTTTTTTTTTCTCTTTAGGATTTCTAAGATGGGGTATATAGAGGACAAAATTTCTTGCTAGAAGACCTTGGCAGGTGTGAAAAATGTAACCCAAACCATTCATAAAACGTGTGAGACTGTTCACTACTTTGTGCACTTGACCCGCTCTTGGACAGCGCAGCAGCTTTTACTCCAGGTACAGTATCAAGTCCAACTCAGTCTTGGGTCACACCGGGGCTGTTGCTTGTCAGGAACTGAAATTCTCCATGTCTTGTTGCTGATTGCATGGCACATCTGACCGTTTCCTTTGAAATGCCGTTTGAGACATCACTCCTACCTGCGTCTGTCTCTCGGATTAGAGGCAGAGGTTGAGACTTTTGGTCTCTTGCTGCTTTGCCCGTGTTGTGGCAGCATCCCCCCGCTGGTGCCTTACAGTCTCGCGGAACCTGGTGATGTACCTAGCCCTGATGATGGACCTAGCCCATCGAGTAACGAGAGGGTGTGTTTGGCCTGCTGTAGGAGAGATTGCAGTAGATCTCATTTACTTGCCCATCACTTGGGGACAGCGGTGATGAGGCAATAAAAAAATCCCCACAGCCATTAGTAGCAGCAAGGTAGATCAGTTACAGAAACAGCAAACCAGAAGTGGCCTCCTAAATTAAATGACCTGAGTTGCATTTACATCACATTATACCACCCTTTAATTGGTCCACAACTACTACTCTGTCAGGTCTTTTGTAATTGTGACTCCATGTAGCTCATTAAATAAGACATACCGTCTTCTGTCTTACAGTCCACACATGAAACAGTTTGATATATCCCCGTCTTTGACTCCTTGGGAGAAACAGAACTCGCTGTGAACACAGTTTTTCCAGTGAAAGCAAACGATATTTGCACAGATTTTTCTAGATGGCTGTGCCTTGACTACAAGCTAGGAACAAGCCAGGTATTCTCCTCCTCTGCCGGGGATTTAGCCTTCTCTTTGGATGCTTCCAAACAGTTTCTTTCTCTAGGTGACTTTAAAGCGTGACCTGTAAAAGGATTGCTTTTCCTTTCATTGGGGATGCACTAGCTTGCACCAAACGGTAGGTATTATCCCAAAATATTTGCTCAAGGGGAAGTAACTCTCAGACCCCCTGCAAGGATTTTATCTCCTCATCTTCAAATTACACAGTTCAAACACACAGATAATGACACATGTAATGATGATAAAATGCAAGTGTGACTGCAAAGAGTAACATTTAAAAATAATGATATACCTCTAACTAGGTTTTATAAAAGGAAGTCTTAAATAGCTAGAGAGAAACAGATGCTTTGGGGGACTTGCAGATAAAAATAGCGGCTTCCAATTCGCAACCAAAACAAAAATGTAGCCCCACTGAGTCAACCTGAACACTAGAAATTCCTCTGAAAACCTTCAGGCCCAGAACTGGCAAAGCAGGCGAAGTACCTGGTATTGCATCTGCAGCAGTTTTAGCATAATTTTTGCCCCTTCTCCCTTGCCTTACTACTTCTCAGTTAAAATGTCTGGTTTTTCATTGGTGCTCATGAGAAGCTGCGGCATGGTCCCTTCTCCTGGCTCTGCTGCTGAAGCAAGAACCTTCTTCAGAAGCGGTTAAGGTGCAACAACATCTTAAACCTCATCTCAGCTGTTCATAAATGTGTGGGCCTGAATGCTGGGTCCTGCAGGGAGGTGCTTTCACTCCGCGTTGTTGAGCTTGGGGCACCGATCTGTTCAAAGGGACAAGCTGGGGAAAGGGAAATGTTTATTTTGTCTGCTTTTATTTAACTCTGAAAAATGCTAGTATGTGATAAATAATATTTTTGTGATGATTCCAACTTTTTTCTTGCCTGCTAGGGCAAAAAATATTCTCAAATGAGTAGTTTTAACTTCTTCATTTGGTATTTTTGTTTCAGGTGGTTCTTCCCAAACAAAGATGAGCAGCCAGGTGAGTCAAATGTTCCACTTTCCGGTAGATCTATGGAAGAGGAATGAAAAATGATGAGTGGGGGCAATGCTAGACAGCTCTGAATTTGACGGAGTGAGGTTCAGGGTGGCTCTGTAGCCACCTGAGCACGGACCCACTGAGGGGCGCTTTTAGAATACGTATTTCATTCTCTAACTTCTGTGTAGTGCCACGGATTCACTTGCTTTGGAGGCCAGATTTAGTGATTAGAACTTTATAATTTTCTCCTCTGTTAGTAATGCCCTCACACTGTCATTTGGAGCTGAAAGGAAACCACGCTGCCAGAATTGGCCCCACTGGGTGCCGGAATAATAGTCTTATGAGTGAGACTGTCATTAGATTAAGTGGAAGATACCAGTAGACTTGTTCTTGATGGCCAGCCTCTCCTTTCTCCACATGATGCTCTTGAGTCCGACTATACTTTTTTTCTTTCAGATTTCCATATTGTCCCTCCTCTATGCCTTGTCAAGAGCATTAGTCACAGTTATCCGTTTGCATCTTACGTTGTCCCCGAAACAAGGCCCACGGGTCGTGTGGCTGCTCAGCACCCTCACCCCTGCGGCAGCGTGGGGATCGATCCCCTCGCACGAAGGGCGAGCGCTGGGGCAGGGAACGAGCGTTTGACCCTACGTGCCCAACGCGTGGTGACGTTTCTCCGGGACGGGGTGGCACCGTGGCATTGGCGTCGAGTGGGCTGAAATGGAAGGCAAGGACCACTCTCAGCGCTGGCGTGGAAACCCTCTGAGGCTGAGCAAAGGGCCTCACCTCTGCGTGGTTTTTGCTGGCCCGGGTATAAAGTGAAGATGATGCTCATTAGGGCAGTTTGGGTTCCCCTTCTGGAATATGCTGCCTTCCATAAAAGCCCTTGGTCGGAGCCAAGAGAGGGGGTAGTGCTCTAGGACCAGCTCCAAGGCACAGCCCATGAAATTGGCTTTTCCTGCACGTGCTGCTGCTGAATTTGTAGGTTGCTGGATTCCTCATGTGAGGAGTGAAATCCTTGTCTCGTGAAATGCAGCGCACAAAACAAGCAAAAGGCAGGTGTTGGATGATTATACCGAGCTGTCCGTCAGCGGGGGAGGATTTGAAATTGGGAGAGATGGGAGAGATGTATTTCCTGCACCCAAATAACAAGGAACAGAAAAAAACCCCAAGTTTAATTTTGTCTGAGTCAGGGGCTGGTGCATTGTCAGTTACTGAGGAATGGATTGTGCCGTCACCTTCCACGAACAGTTCAGCCTTTGATTTAATCTCCCCCTTCCTGAAAGCAGAAGGCGAAAATACTATCTTTAAACGTATGGTTCAGGAACACGCATGTCAGGGACTGGGGGGGGGGAAAAAATAAAAAAAAAAAAAACAAAACAAAAAAAGGTTGTTTAATATGTATATATGACCCCACTGTGCTGAGAGAATGAGCTAGTCTGCGACCCCGAATGTCTGGTGGCAGCGAGTGGGTCGGACATTNGCCACCCTCTCTCCCTTTAACTTGTTAAGTTTGAAAGATGATATATACACACAGTTTGCTTTGCCAGTCAGCCCGTTTAAGGCCAAGATTAATGCAGTGCATTGGTGCAATCGTGCCGCAGTGGTGCGTGATCGGAATACGAGATGGAATATAGGGGGAAAGGCCAGAAATGTGCCTGTATTCTGAGTTTACACAAGTCTCCTTAGCAACTTNGCAGGTGTTGGATGATTATACCGAGCTGTCCGTCAGCGGGGGAGGATTTGAAATTGGGAGAGATGGGAGAGATGTATTTCCTGCACCCAAATAACAAGGAACAGAAAAAAACCCCAAGTTTAATTTTGTCTGAGCCAGGGGCTGGTGCATTGTCAGTTACTGAGGAATGGATTGTGCCGTCACCTTCCACGAACAGTTCAGCCTTTGATTTAATCTCCCCCTTCCTGAAAGCAGAAGGCGAAAATACTATCTTTAAACGTATGGTTCAGGAACACGCATGTCAGGGACTGGGGGGGGGGAAAAAATAAAAAAAAAAAAACAAAACAAAAAAAGGTTGTTTAATATGTATATATGACCCCACTGTGCTGAGAGAATGAGCTAGTCTGCGACCCCGAATGTCTGGTGGCAGCGAGTGGGTCGGACATTGTTAGATCTGGCAGGGTTTCAGACATCTGCCAGGGGATGGGGGATTTTGTTCGGAGAAGTGGGAGAGAGAGAGAGAGAGA
>VZSF01009232.1:0-31886 GCA_013398295.1 Chionis minor | reverse complement strand
AATAGGTTGGGGGGGTGGGGGGGGAGAGAAGTATCAACCTCCACCTCTAATGTGACTACGGTTGATCGTAGGTCTGGGAGTTTTTATTATTTCCTTCTCTTAAACTAGATCCCAACTGCGTTGTAGGAAAATGCCGGGATTCTGAGCGTGAGTCCGTCCCCCCCAATATTGGAAATATTTCTGTGGGTGTCGTTGTGGTTACATCACAGCGCGCTCCTTCCTCATCTCCATTCTTGTGCAAAATTCAAATAATTCCCCCCCCCTTCCCGATAGCAGCTGTGCATGGTTTTTTAAGTCGGTCTTTAACGTTGCGAAAGGAACAATAAAATGAAAGGCAAAACCGGCATCTTAAAACTTGGCAAGTGAAAGCAGCTTGGACTGGCAGCCAAGAATCCTGCTGTGGTGCAAAAAGAATAGCATCCACGAAGCCACCACAATCCGGGGTTTCTCTTCTTTTAACAATCGCATCGGCAGAGAGAAATAATTATTCCTTGTATCAGTGTTAAAAGAGTCAAAAAGCTTAAAATGCTTGCTTGGTGAACCTTCTCAAAAGCAGGTAACGATCCTCCTATTTGATTCTGTTTTATCAAACTTTAATTGGATAAGGATCTATGTATGATAACTAATCAGTTTACGAAGTTGATGCGTGTTACTAACTAGCAGGGAATGCATTTGCTGTTGCAGCCTCCACGTTGCTTTATTTTTCTTAATCGCTCTGGTGGTGATAGAATTGGCAAACTTCTTAAATGTTTGTGTTGCAAGAAATGTTTTATTTCCACAGATTTAACTCATTGTGTGTGGGAGGGCAGGAGTGGATTGATCCAAGGTGTATAACATGGAAAATAATCTTTCAAAAAAAAAAAAAAAAAATTAAAAATTNAGAAAATATTTTTTAAAAAAAAAAAAAAAAAAGTTTAAAATTGGGATATCAGGAGGGGGGAGTAATTTCTCTCTGAGGACCTTGTCTGTCCTTTTGCTTCTAAAGCTGTAGCCTCTGGACATATAAAGGTAGAATCCATTTCTTGAAAATATGCCATGAAAGTATCCATAAATATTTTGTCTTCCAGAATGCGCTCCTTGAAGAGTTGGGCCTAGCAATATGGCAGCGCACATTCGGTAAGAAATCTTGTAAAATGCTGCTACTGAGGTAACTTGGTTTCTCGTATATTCTCCAGTCAGTATCTTCCTTTTCCTTATAATTTCTTAAAATTATTCGGAGTACAGAAATCTATCGTTACAGGTCTTTAAACCTAAGATAGAATGTGTGTGTGTGTGTGTGTGTGTATATATATATATGAATATATATATATTTATAGGCCTAAATAGATTGGGGTTAAAACTAGGAGGAAGGGGTGGGGGAAAAGAATGGGAATTATTTAACAGTTGTGTTTCTTATTTGTCTTATTTTTGTGGTAGAAGTATGAAATGGCTGCAAACTGCTTTTTCCTCAGGCACACAATGCATTCCATAATGATCGATTTTCCTGGACAGGGCATTTATGCTTTGTGGTTTGCAAGAATACCACCCACAGACCAAAACCAATGTTATGTCTTTAGAGACTTTATTTCTCCATGTTTCCTTCTATATTCCTTTGGCTGTAAATCTATAAAATGCCAGTCTTATACTGGGTTTAGTACTAACGAAAGTGTATTACTTCTTTGGCTGTCCCAGGTTCTAGCACCAAAGCCTTGTTGATCCTGTGATCATTGACGTATTATAAAATTAATAGTGAAGCAAAGTATCCTTACTAGGCGAATATCGTGATCCTTAACATAAATAATGTGATCCTTAGTGTACAGGTTGAAACTTTTTATTTATAATCTTAGCATTCTAGACAAATACAGTGTGAAGATGATTGATTTGTTTGCCTATCGTGGATTTTTTTGCCAGCGTGTATATATTCATCAGGTTTTCAAAAGGTACAATAGCTGTATGATTAATCAATGTAGGGAAATGTTTCAAACCCCAGATCTTGTATAATCTGCAGCTCTCATTCAATCTCTCTGAATATATTTCGTGTAAGTGAAACTAATCTTTAAAAAAGCTGTGCTCATTCAAAAAAAATAAAAATCCATATCTTTCAAAAAGGAAAACTGTGTTAATTTGCTGCTGCCTTTATCAGTTCGCTGTCTCAAAAAATTGTCCGTGAGTTTGTTTTCGAAAATGTATGAAAAGGAGTAGGTTGGTTCCAGGGTACTTGTAATTTACAGCGTACAGGTGCCACTAAAGGAAATCTCTGTGCCACCGAGCTGCCTTTCTCCGCGGCTTGCAGGAATGCCGAAGTGGTCGATCAGATTTATAGTGGGGACCTGCTTGTGTGATTTATTTGGAGTACGCAGGTGCTTTTCTAGAGATAGCTATCGCTGCTTTCTCTTTTTCTCTCTTTCCCTTTTTAACCACTGAAGCTATGGCAATGGATCCTAACACTCCTCCTTGCCTTTTGTTTTGTAAAAGCCAATCGGGTAGCAAGGGAGAAGGAGATGGTTGGCCAAAGCCGCAGCAGAGATCAGCCCTCCTTTAGGCAACTAAATAAAGGGCGTATTTTCTGTGCGGGTCAACACCTAACAGCTGCCCTTCCAAGCACGTGATGGGCTCTTAGAAGGTCTGGCTGGGTTCTGTCTCTGAGAAGAGCTGCGATAATTCGGTAATAAAGAGCAGTTGCTGAAGCGCGTTGGGTGCCTGCAACTTCCATTCAGACCAGTCAGAATTTGAGGACACGTGTCCTGTACCATGAGGAGGTACGTACAGGCCACCCGAATGGTTTCCTTCGAGGACTCGAACAACCCCCGTGGCTAGAACATGAGATTGTGAGCTATTACGGGGCGAAGAAAGTTTTAGAAGTAGGAAAACCTAGTAAAAACTTAACCTCCGTACAGTGTGTGTACTTTGGTGAGATCATTACTTTTTTTCCTCTCATATGAAAAAATAAAGTATTTCTTTGCCAGCAGAGACAAGCAGATTAGCTTACCTTCATTTACATGCATTAATGTAAAGAGTATTAGGATCAAAATGAACATACTCATAAAGAAAGAACTCTCTGCTCTGCAGTATTGCACTGTAGCATGAGAGCAACATGCAAAAATCGGATGGAAAAATTCCTTGCCGTGGTAAGAAATCCTGGTACGTGCAGCAGCAATGTTACTGGCTCCTAATACTGTGCCTATTAGGCCCTATTAGAAGGGTCAAAAGACAATTTGAATTTTAATCTTGGGTCCCCTGAAATAAATGAGCTTTGTAGTTGGAGGGCTTGGGTTATTTTTGGTAGGGTAACATTTGTTGTATTCCGTTTGCAGTTCTGTTCCAAAGAAGTGCACAATACGTGTATTTGTGCATGATGTGACTCTGTTCTGTCTGCAGGACCACGTGCTCCCTGACCCACTGCCTTGACCGCTGCACAGTTATTGCAGGGCTAGAGCTTGCTGAATTCTGGGTGCTCCTAAATTGCATTCAGGGTCCAACAGAAAAGTTGTCCTGATTTTTCAAAGATGCCGAACCCCTGCAGCTCCTGTTCTTGGTATGAATTTTGGGTGCTGAAAACTTTGGAAAAGCTGGACACTTTTAAGGTAGGTATCGGAGTGTAGGTGTAGGAATCTGAATTTAGATAACCAATTTAGATAACCTTTGGACAGATGGTGAAAGTTTAACATCTCTGTTGCTGGATGGCACAGGAGTTTCTTGTACCCAGCCCAAACAGTAATTCCAATAGAGGAAAAAATGTATGTTTTAATTGCATACTTACCGGGCTGGAAAGGTTGAAGGGATTTATTTTAAGGACCTACACAAGAAGTAAGGAAACTTTCTAAAAGGATCCAAATAGCAAAATTATTTTCCAAGTGTTGACTGTTTCATTTCATAGAGGATATTATTAGCTGGCATTTATATAGTTTATCTTCTGAAGAAAGAGGAGAAATAGAAAGTGAAAATTTTGTAGCACTTTAAGCAACAGTTAATCTCACTGATTTTGTTCACCAGTTCTATGTGGAGCTTACAGCCCGACTGCTTTGCAGCCTGATTCCCCACCAGTTGCCCACCCAATAAAATGTCATTAATGGGAAATGTCAGTTACGCGGGAAAGAAAACTTGGACGCTTTGTGGGAAGGAGGGGACGCTTCTTGCTTGCAGTGGCAAAACTTTGCTCCGTGACTGTTTTTCAAGACTTATTAGAAAAATCCTAAAGAAGTTTTATATTTGTCGCTGGCATTGTAGGAAGAAGTGCAGTGAGACAGCAGAGAGCTGGGGTTAGGGGAAATTTCTAGATTGGTTAGCACAGCGAAAGGAGTTTTGTTCTTTAAAAATAGATTTAAAGTAGAACCCCCGACCAGTAACGACTTCTCTGAAAGTTAAAACAACTCTTCTGTAGTTGTTTCTTCTGTCTATTTTAACCAGGCTGCCAGAATGGAAACAAGACAGCTTTTTGCGGGGTGGGGGTATGCATGTATATTGCGACTCTGTCTACACACAACTTTGCTGTTTGATAATTTGTACGCTGTTAGCGATGTACCTCCAGCGTTGGCTGTTAATTCTTCCGTACTGTGTAGTCGTCGGTAATTCTGTCCAGCAAAGTGCTTAGGAGAAAGAAACGCAGATCTGCTTTATTTTGTTTATTTTAAAATCTGTTTTATTTTGCTGATTTTTTTTTCAACGGCTTACATGGGAGCGAAGGGAACTGTAGCAACAGAGCTAATGTTATAGCAAAGTCAACAAGCAACTCTCCCCCCTCATCCTCCAAAGGAGGGGTTTTAAGGTGCTGAGGAGAATGAAGGCTGCTGCTTACTAACAGCTCTGAAATTTCGTTTGCAGAAATGGTTTTCCTCTTTAAAAACAAAACCAAAACCCAAACCTAGCAAAGTACAGAAGAGATCCCTGCCTGTTGCCACAAACCCGTAGATCCGAACTTGTGGTCATATTCCACACAAGCTTGTATCTATAGGTATGTGTCTGTCTGGCGAGCGCACGGTGTTGTGTTCATGCATTTAAACTGACAACGTTCAACTTTGCTCTTTGCCTCTTTCGTCTGTTGCCTTTTTCCCTCCTCCCTTCTTTTCCTTTAAGAAATATCAAATCAGAGCTGCAAATCTTGTTCTGCTATTATCGTATCAGTTTTCAGCTTTGCTTAGTGTTAAAATACAGTCGTGCAATACCAGCGACTCATTTGTGCCTGAGTGAAATGGGACGGGGGAGTTAACCTGACATCGGAATAAAGAAATTAAATCTCAGATACGTTCTGCATGGGTCTGGCTATGGGACATGGTAGAGGGTCTTCTAACCTTCTTTAATTCTGAGGCTGTTGAGAAGCAGATAAAATTGTTTCATTTATAAAGTAACGTGGATCCGTTCTTTCTTTGCTCAGTGGCGGCAATTTGTTTGTGAGAGCAACCGACGCTTCTGTCCGCCTTTATATCAAGTAACTTTGGATCCCTGGATATACTGCAGGCTTGCAGCTCTGTAACAGAGGAAGGCATTGGCCCTCCGACTCCTATTCTCTCTCAAAAATTAGTTTATTGTAGAAACTCATTCCTTCCAATTTCATGGTATTTATGTCTTTTCAAATAGTTTTAAAGGGAAAATAATCATGCTGTAAACTCCAAAAAAACTGGTAGAGCAGGAGAAAACCCCACCATGTAAGCAGGCAGTATAAAACCTGCTGCATAAAACTAATGGGTTTGAATTGTGAAAGTGGAACAATTATTTTTTAAGAAGTCATTTTTTTAAACCCCAATATACCGATTCTGTATGAAAATAATTAGACCGCAAACTCAAAATAAAGTCTGACTGTTTCTTTCCAGCAGCTTTCCGTGTTAATTCTACCAAAGATTTGGTCTGCGTTTCCACTTTTAAATTTCTCTGGTTTTGAACTTGGCTGGTTTAACACACACTGCTGCAGTCCAAAATAGTTTTTTTTTCTTCCTTGCTGAATTTCCAGGGTTTTCTATGTGTTTTCTGTTTACTATAGAAGCATAAAACGATGTCAAAGAAGCCTTCTGCTAATAAAATTTCAGTCTAACTACTCTTCTTTCTCCCTGTGAATTGAAACTAGCTTTTAAAAGAGAAAACAAAATGCACGGTTTGGCATTTTGTGTTGACCGTATGTTTGGGCACCGGGTCACCTATAGGAAATTAAGGTATACAAGCTGCCCTGCAGTAGGTGCGCGGTGTCCAGAAGAACTTCTACTGCTGGGCTGTCTCCGTTGTGCAGCGTAGCTGTTTTCCAGGTGTGTGCTTACCTCTGCCACGGCACAGCCCGGATGCGGGGCGTCACCGCTCCGCTCTCAGCTGCGTAGACGTCCACGAGTACTGTTTTGGCTTGTCAAAAAAAAAAAAAAAAAAAAAAANAAAAAAAAAAAAAAAAAAAAAAAAAAAGACACTAAGAGGTGCCTGAGGAGGGGGAAGGATAAATCCCTTTCAGGCGAGGTCACGTTGAAGCCTGGTTGTTGGCTACTGCCCAGAATACGGACATTGAGTCAAGGTCTCCTTTGGGACGTGGTGCTGGTTCCTGCCTCCACTTTGGTTTGGCTCGTGGACGTTTGTTTTGTCCCTATTGGAATGAGTAGGGGATCATCATGGGCATGGATAGAAGCAGGATGAGGTTGCATCTAGCTGTGACAGTAAAAATTGTTTTTTTCCCAGAGGGGCTTTTAGTATTCCGTGTTGGTGTGGTTTTTTTGTTTTTTAAAATTATTATTTATTTTTTTTAAAATGCTGTGAATATTTACTGCATTAAATTCCTATACTTATGGCTATAAAGGAAGTATTGGCTCATTTAGTCAAACCTCCAAAGAGAAATGAGCGAGTCAAACCCAGTTCCCAATATAATACGTATTTCTGCATGGTGGTCTCTTCTCTGTAAAGCCATTTGGAGACATCAGGCTTCTGGCAGAGTATGCTGAGAAAAGCCTGGGATTTGTCACGGGTGTTTCTAGAGGCTGGCACTTCAGGTGACATTGCTTTGAGAGTGCCAAAAGCCCATGGCAGGGGAATTGGGCAGATGTGTTGCAAAATGAGCTACCACAGTTGGGTTTGAAAGCATATTTTTGGATTAGAAAATCAATATTTGAATCAAAGAAGTGGAAGGAGGAAACAGGTATTTTGTAAAATATTTTGGTGTAGTTTCTCACTGACTATGTTGGGACTTGCTAATCAATATCCAACATATTTTTTTTTCCTTCCTTTTGGTGGGAGACTTGATCTAAGCAAGGCTGGATGCTTAGAAAGCAAACTTTAGAAATGCGCCATCAGAAACGGGGCTAAGATGCAGACCCTTGCGCTGCGGTGAGGAGAACCATTGCATGATATCGCCGGGCTAAGCCTGTTTTCTGGTTGCTTCTGGTTTTTTGGTGCTTGGCAAAGAAAAAGGGTAGCTGTGCCACTGCGTGGGCGTCCCTCAGCTCAGCATGAGGTGAGCTTGGGGACACTGTGGCCTCTGTTTTCTGGGACAAGGTAGAGGTGCCCAAAGAAGCCTCTTGAGCATCTCCTGCAGCAGAAGATGCACCAGTGGCCGCAGAGAGGATGCCAAGGTGGGCATAGGCAGAGTCAGCACTTCCGCCAGCAGTACCAGCATCTTCTGGATTCATAGAATCATAAAATATGATTCTATGATGAATATGAATAGGATTCTATGATTCTGGTACTTCCCGGAGCGCGGCGTAGCTCATCAAATTACAATGCTCCCTGTAATTTGGGTCTCGGTGTTGGAGCGCGCTCTCACTGTACCTGTTTGCTTGACATTGCTAAGGCTGCGCTCTCTGAGCCAAAGTTAGTATTTGGGATGGCCTGGCTCTGACTTTTGCCTTCCTGCCACTAGCTCGTGTGCCTTTCCCCTCCCCTCCTTCTCCTCTTAACGTTTTACTAAATTTTAAAACCAATTTTGCTTTGTTTCTTGTTAGACTACTCCCCTGTTCTTTCTAACTGTAGCCTCCGATACTCTCCCCAGCCCCTTTGTTTTCCAGCGCAGCCTTTTGAAAAGAGCTGTATTGTGTTTTCAGCGTTAATTTGTATTTCTTTTCTGTTGGTTGTGTTTCACTGCACTTCATTAAGTTTTAGAGTGAAACTGGAGTCTGACAAAATGATGGGAAGAACCTTGAAATGCGTCTTCCCTTTAGGATGGAAAAAACTAATTGGAGTCTGTGGAGCTTCTACCTGTACGTTTCTTAGGAATTTTTTTCCCCTCACTTTGTTGATAAGGAGCTTACATTTATGCAGCAGCTTTGATCCAAGTGCCATACAGAGTGCACAGAGATCTCTTCATCTGTCACTGAAGCACAACGACTGCATAACAGTGCACAGACGCGCTGCAAAATTGCTAAGGGCAGGAAGTGCTGAATACTTCACCCAGTTTGATGTTGCAGGGGGACTTAAAGCAATAGACGGCAGTTACTGTAGCTGGAAACAAACCAGGGCACCTGCGTGTAGAAAGTACCAGGAAGGCCTTGGGGAAATGAAAAAGTCCCAATATCCTCTCCAAAAATTGGTGCCTTAATTAATGCAGTCCTTTTCGCTAGCATTAGGCAGAGTCGTTGCTTTAGTACCTCCCAAGAGGAAAAAAAATGCCTCCTGTGAAACTACGTGGCTGTATCTGCATCTGGGGAGGCTTTACTACCATTGTGTTTCATTTGGCCAGGGTTGCAGTTTAAACCAGAGGCGGCAGTTCTCGTCTGCAGAAGGAAACCAAAGCTTTTCCAAAGCAAACTCCTCTTTTTTTTTTTTTTTTTTTTTTTTTTTTTTTTTTTTTTTTAAAAATTTTTTTTTTTTTTAGGTTTGGTAAATCATGTCTTTCTCCCTCAAAATAACAAGACCATTTGTCATTTTTTGTTCCTGGCGTCTGCCACTGAAAGCACCTGTAAGGTCCCTTGCGGACAAGCGTGTTGCGTGGTATCCACTGGGATATGAGAATTATTACATTTGTGTGCTCCCCCTTTTCCCAGTCTCGTCTGGTGTGGAGCACAGCGAGCCCTTGTCAGCAGAGGAGCACACAATAGCATTCGGGTAATTAGAATAACCATATGCAGTGGCAAATGGGATTCATGATAAGCAGAATGTAATTGTGTACCCTGGAATTTGAACCGTATCCAAATACTCTTATTCAGATAATCAAATCTGGTTAAACTCTTAAAAGGCAGATAAATAACTATTTCAGTAATCTGTGGGTTTTTTTCTCTCTTTGTTTATTTGCTTTTAATCAGTAAGGGAGAAAATAAGGAGAGGTTGTTCTTAGGGTAGGAATCCAAGACTAAGACGGACACCTGCCCTTGAGCCGGGAAGTCTCCATAACTTAGGAGCGTCACGTAAATAGTATTGGTCGCAGCGATCTGAAGGAGGAGAGGAGACGCGCTCCAGCTGGACTGCGGAGCCTTTGGTTTGTAGGTATGCAGTATCATGATGAAATCCAGCCTCTCCATGCCACCCTGGCAGCGGGACCAGGTTTCGGTACGGCTTCCTGGCAGTCACCTGTGAGTTCCTTTACTTTTCAGTGTGCGTGTGGAACCAGCCTTGGCTCTGGGTCCTTACCACGCTGTGCAGAATCCCAAATGGGAGCATTCAGCCTTCACGCCAAAAGCACAGGGCACTGCTCAACCACAGGCCCTAGGTTTTGGGGTCAATGAGAGTCATCGGCCTCGCTGCCCTTGCTAGCGTGTGCCACCTTGCCCGCCAGCATCCCTGATCCACCCGTAGACCCAGCGCAGAGCGTCCATGCCATGAGTTGTCTAACCCAGAGCTGACGCTGCGCTCCGGCTGCTGACAACAAGCTGCGTGTGGTTCAGAGCCAGAGTGTGGCCACCCTTCCCCTAGAAAGTACCAGATATTGAAATGTAATATTGAGTAAATCTTCAGATTGCGGTAACTCTTGCTGAAAGTTGAGGCAGAGACCATTTTTGTAATGTGTTGAAAAATTTTGGATAGCTTTCAAAATATTTACTTGCTCTGGATTTCAGCTGAGCCCAGATGAGACCTCTTCCCTTATTTTGCAGATTCTTGAAGTTCCAGCCCTGCTTAGCCTGCCTGCCAGACTTCTAGGAGAGCTCTCTGAGCTAGAGTAAACCTTTGAACCTCTTGAGGTTCCTCATTACAACCAAGTTCTAATACCAAAGTTTCACCAAGTAGAGCTGAATGGGAGAGATGACCAGTAGGAATCACGTCAGCATTTCCATTGTAAAATCTCTCCTGTCTGAGGTTTATGAAAGTCAGCTGTAAAAAAGATCACTCCAGGCTGAAATTTAGCAAACAAGATTTCAGCCCTCAAACTGGAACAATATCATTTGTGGATTTGGGTATTTATTTTTTTCTCAGTGACTTAAGAAAATACGTTTGCTTCATGCGTATTTTCTGCTTTTCCTTGGCTAGCCCTGCAATAGCCTGTCCGGGATCTGAAAGTGAAGGGGGCTTCCTCCTTCTTTTTCATCACTCACACCCATAGAGATTCAGAGCCAAATCTCAGCTGGCAATTTTACTCATGATAATACAAAATAGAATTCAGCTTTCTTGAACGCATCTGTACTGAATTTCCGTTGCTGGTGTCCTTACTGTCCTGTTCATATCTGTACGGTTGATAGGAGTGGTCTGTAAGCGCAGACAAAGTGTGGTGTAGCCACAGGGGGTTAATACAGGAGCCACTGTTTTCTGTGTCGTTATTTAAGAATGTTCTGTCCTCTGAAACTCTGCTATTCTGTGGATCATGACAAAGTTGCTGCTTTGCATTGAAGCATGTTCTAAAAGAATGAAATATTCCAGCCATTCAATGCTCAAAAATCAGTTCTGGATTTGAATTCTCTCCTCGTACTTGGGGAAATGAAATACAAAATTCAGTTTTGCGTAGCGCAGAGTAGGGGAAGCAGGTTTCTGAATTCTTCTCTCACCTGAAGTCCGTGAAGGGAACAGGCAGTAAAATGAGTGATGCTTCTGCATCTTCCTAGTCCAGACTGAAGCTTGCCCCTTGATCTGATGTCATCTGAGGGCAGTGGCATGGGCTGTTGTTGACTTCAGAAACAGAGATCCTTGATCTGTCTGGGAAGAACTGCTACAATGACATTTCCTCTCCATTTGAAAATAAGTATTCGCTGAACGTGAATTCTGTCTTCTCTGTGGTAAGACAGCAGTCCTTTTCACGTTTACTTCAGCTACTGTATTTCAGAAATCAGAGGGTTACGCCAAGTAAAAGGACACAATTTTTTGATTACACTGTTGCTTTAAAATAAAACTAGCTGGGCTGGGACAGAGATTTCCTTTTGTCCACAGAAGTGTGAAATCATTTCTGTGATTCTGAAAAAGCAAGAGGCCTAAAAGGGTTCAGGAACAATAGGCGCTGGGGCACACGAACTTATATAGGAATGCACAGCTCTACACATAATGCAGTTTTCCCTACCACAATATTTAATAGGAACTTTTACGACATCGATACGTATCGTAATTGAACATTGTCATTAAATTACATATTTACGCCAATTACATAATTAGGTATGATTGTGCTAATTGGGGAAAAGACATAATTGACAAAAATCACCAGAAAACAAACATGGAGATTCATGCCACCGAAAGAGTCTTAATAGACACTAGTGCTGTGAATCTCCCTTGCTCTCCTCCCAGAAGAAGAATGTTTATGGTACATAGGAAGTTACCGAAGAGCCAGGCATTGATAGATGTTGTGAAGGTGCAGAGGTAATGGTAGTTAGATGACTTCTGTTTTAATATTTGATCTCGATTCCTAATTCAATACTTCATGTCAGTAATAGCAGCTTATTCTAATTGACAGAATGACTAGATGCGTGACACTTTTTTTCTGCTTGAAATTACAGTTCCTTTGGGATGCAGATACAGTTTCATCTGTCCAAGCTTCATCTGAGCTTAAGGCGATGGGAACAAAACACCAGTAATTCTGAAGCCACGCTCTCATAAATGGGGAAAATTAGCCAGGATAATCTGTGCAGGTGGCTGCAGAGGTGTCTAAAAATTGACCGGAGGGTGAGTTAGATATTGGACCCTGAGACAGAAACTACTTCAGTGTTTAGAAAATACTTTATCTGAAAGTCTCTTTGTGTTACTCTGTAAAGCGAGCATAGGGTGCGTACAGGTCCACATGAAGACTTGCTTATTACTATCACATTTGCGCAGAGGGGCGTTGGCATATGTGGGAACGTGGACGAGAATATTTTCTCCGTGAGGACCTTCTGACAGTTCATGGTTGGACACTGCCGTGGCACCTCGGAGCAGGTCTTGGTACTGGCAGCAGAAGCACGTGTGCCAAGCGGGGCACAGCTCCCCGGCTCAATATAGTGACGGGGGAGGGAGCGAGAATGCTCTTTGAATAAGTGCCAGCATGGAGCTGACAGCTCAAGGATTTGTAAACGTGGTGATGAAGAGGAAGCTGAAGTTGCGATGGAAGAGCAGCAAGGAGAGGTGGCGAGTCATGAGCAAAACAGTCGCAGTGGGATTTGCCAACCTGAGAAAAATTTAGGTTATTTAGGCACAAGTTGAGATTAAGAAGTTTTTTTCATAAGGCATTTTCTATTGTAATGTGTCTATAAAAGGACCTTTACTGGGTTGAGGATACAAATGAAACAAAACACCTTTCATCCACCTTCTATTTTGGACCAAATTATTGCAGAGTCTTTTGCTAAGCTCTGCTTATAACTACCTGGTCTGCAAGGTATGCCTCTGTTAGTCTCAATGCAATCGTGATGTTAATGTTACTTTCCCTAATTAAACTCATCAGATATAGAGAATAATTTTTAAATGTTTTGAATTATGTCATATCTAACATTCAGGACAAGACTGAGATACAGAAAAGTACTTGCAAGGCTAAGTTGTAGAAAAAACAGTAGCCTGGAATGTGATATTGAAATGCTTTAGTTTATAGCTGCAGAATATGAACTAGGACTTTTTTGAAAGTCTAAAAGGGAATTACGTCTCCTGCGTCACATAGAAATTGGGTGGGATTTGAGATCTTCCGTCACCCTAAATGAGCCCACAGGTTCAGTGGCTTCCATAGATCTACATTAGTTACATCACTGGATTTCATGGCACAGGACAGATCCTCAGTGTACAAAAATGATCATGTCGTATCAAGGAATTGGGATGGTTTCAGGATGCTTTTAGACAGCAGTAGAGATCCAGATCAGAATACAGGGCCAGAGAGCCGTGGTTTCCTTATCCAGATTTGTGGTTGGATCGCTGTTTAACTAATAAAATGGTTAACAGTGATTCTGCTGTTTGGGTACTGTACTGTCTCGTTAACTAAAATAATACGTTGTATTTCCACAGAGCCTATCAGGTCAAAGTAAACTTTACCGAATATGGCACCATTAGAAATTCCACTGATATTATCACCCTCGTGTACATTTAAACCTTGAGGAAAGATTGGTTTTTTTCACATATTCTTCCACTGTTGCAAGCTGAATTCTGAAGAGCGGTATTATTCCTCACCTTCCTCCTTTATTTCTAGTCGGGCTTTGAATGTAAAGGTAGGGTGCTGGCTTTTTCGTAATCAGCAATGCTACTTTATCCTTCAGAAAACAGAAACAACCAAGATGCCATCTATTCAGCACGGCTCGGCATTCGTGCATAGGGTTTGATTCCCTTGTAATCCCCTTGCAGCGCTGAGCTGCCGTGCCTGAGGATGCATTCACCTGAGAGGCAGGATCTCAGGACTGATTCAGTTCCACTGTCTGCACTAGCATATTTTAAGATGCTAATCCCTGTTTGTAAGCCATAATAAATAGGCAGCCTACTGCTTTAAGTGATACCTTGGTGGGTAATGGGAATGAGTCACAATGATAACATCCTGGTTGTTTGACTGTGAACTAATACAACTTAAAAATGTAATGTGTTCCATGTTAAGGGAACACTGTCTTATTCTGACTGCTGAGAATGCCTCAGTGTTGCATTTCTAAAGTAGTTAATCTTAACAAGGGATTGATGCACGGGTAAAATTTACTTAAAACTTGCTACCCTTTTTGCAGTTCTAATCCCACTTCTGAAATCATCCTGTAAACATTCAGGAGCCAAGGTGCGTGTTCCAAGGTCAACATTATATGTGTTCAAAAAGGAAAAGACACGTTAGGACAAATTTCATCCTAAGCCTTCTTTAAGTGCTTCAGAAAGTGTATGTGTATGTTCTGTGCTGGAGTGCAGACGCATCTGCTGTGGAGGGGGAAAAGTGTTTTTCTGGCCCGGGACAAAATTTCTTCTTGTGTGAAAAGTGACCGTGATCGTGTCTATGTCTCGCAGTAATAACCATGGCTTATTGTGTCTTATCTATTAACATATGTGGTATGGGGAGCTGCATTTGGTTTTGGTGTCTTTTTGCCAGCAAAATATCTATTGCTTCTAAATTAGTACACTGAGAATTTTGAGGACTTTTTTTAACTAGAAACCCTGACATTATGTCGCTGTGAAGCGGTGGGTAGCTTTCAGCGTTTTTGACTGCATGCATCCAGGTTGAGGTAGTAGGTTGTATAGTTTAGAATTACACCAAGGGAGATAACTGTACAACCTCCTAGCTTTCCTTGGGTCTTGCACAGAACGGCGTGATGAGCGACCATAATTCCTCAGCAATGTTTGCTCTGGACACATGGAGCAGGAAAGAGCAGGTAAGATGAGTTGGAAAACCTTTTATTTTCTTCTGCCTCTCTAGAACTTCAGAAATGTTTATTCTCTCGGCTTTTTTTTTTTTTTTTTTTTTTAGCCTATTGGTGCTATATTATTGAGTTTTTAGCAAATTCAGTGGACTGGTAATGCTTGTCTTCCTTTATTAGCATTCAAGCAGCGCAATGTGTAACATTCCTAAAAAGCGCCATGGCAACATAGCAGTGTTATTGCCTTCACGGTCAGCAATCAGAAGTCTCCAAAGGTAACATGAAAAGCATCCTGTATTGTGTCTGTTATTGAGATGTGTAAGCAGGTTTCCCTTTCCATTAGTCTTTGACTGGTTCAGTTCGTTCTGCGCTGGGAGTTAAACAAGGCTGTGCCCTGTATGAGACCTGGCACGCTCATTGTCGCTCAGGAAGCGTAGGAGGCTGGTGCTGATGCTTCCAGATAAAGCCTGTAAAGGTTTTTGTGAAAGTACCTGAATCTACAGAGTCCTCAGGAGTGCAGTTCTTAGGGAATATCCGTTAGTGATTACAGTCAGCTAAAATGGTGATTCTTAAGGGGTTTTGTTTTTTTTTTTCCCTAGGCTTGCATAGTTGAATTAGGTGTTTCAAAGGCTGATGCTTCTGGACGCATCCAGTAGAGGTGGTTTGCTGTCTCCCTCACGGCAGTTTGGATTCAGGAGCTGTGGAGCCACCCCAGATTTTGTAGAGGAGCTGTGAGGAGGATGGGCACATGGTGAGCCCTGCGGTCCTGGGCAAAAGACCGCATTTCTACTGGATCTTACGTGTCTAAAATGCAGGGAATATGCCTAATATACCTAGCTGCTATTGAAATCTACAGTTTTATTTGCCTCACTATTTTGAGGCCCAAAGAAACCTCTGAAACTCTGGCGTTTATCTAGTAAAGTTTGAACGCAAGAGTCAAGGTCTTCCTGTTGCCAGTGTTCAGGGTCTGGGTCCCTTGGTGGCCTGGACGAAGATGGTGGCCCTAATGCTGGATCGGGGCCCTGAACATGAGCTATGTTGTGTCTTTTGACTGTGTATGTGGCTAATTCTGGCAAGAGTTTTTCAGTTCTCACAGAAATAAGAGAAACTTTTTGCTAGTGGGTAAACTTTTTAAGTTAGCGGATGAAAGTAAAGGGTAGGCATAGGGTTCATGTCATTAGGCTACTCTGAAAGTATGGAAGTGATAACAATATTTCAAGGTACCTAAATAATCTGGAAAAATGTTTTTTTCTGGTAAAATGTCACTTAAAAAGTTTGGTATCTGCAAATCCTTCTTTACTGAATGGAAAGAGAAGCTGTTGGTTTCTCGAGTGTTACCCAGTGCTCGATTATGAGCTATTCAAAGAGTGGTTTAGTGGGATTTTATTTCATCTTGTTTTCAAAGAGGTTACAGATATCACTACCATGGTTTGTAACTCCATGATTCCTGAGGACAAGGCAACTATCAGGGCTAACAGAACACTGCTTCTGTGTTTCGTGAAGGCACAGGCATTAATCATATGCAGGTAGTTAAAAAAGAGGAATCTTTTTGGCACATTTTAGGCAGTACCTTATCCCCACCCCCCAAAAAAATCTTTTGTAAGATTTGCAGATGTAAGTGCAAATTTTTAGCTGTAAATCCACAAGCAGCATTGCCTCACATCCAGTGCAGAGCTGTTCCATAAGGGTTGATTTTTTTTTTTTAATAACCGTTTAGTACTTCTTTGGGACTAACACACACGTTTGTGGCTATCAAACTTAACGTTATGTTATGTGTGTTAATCATATATGTAAATCAAATGATCTATCTTTCTCCAAAGAACAAGGAACAATAATTAAAAAGGAGAATGGTCAGTGGTACTCTGAAGTTGACAATAACCATAATTCAATGTGCATATTTTTCTTCTGAACAAAATAGCATTCCAGCTCTCCCCCTGATGAGAGGAATGTATTGTCAATTAATTAGACTTCCATCATATGTCCTCGGATGCCCTTCTATCATATGCCTTCCATATGTCCTTATGTCATATGCCTTCCATATGCCCTCTGTGTAATTAAGCTTCTATCATATGGCTTCTATCATATGCCATTTAAATAGATTTCCAGGAGAATATGGCAGTGTTACAATTATGGACCTTTTTGCAGTGAATAAAGGAACGACTCATGAGCTGTAGATTAAAACAGGAGGAAGCAAAAGGAAGGTGGCTCACCCTGAACAGTTCCTTTAATTGCCAGTTTTGTTTCTCTCAGCTCGGGCAATGAACGGACAAAAATGTCCTGTTTTCCTTGTTTTCCATTACTGTTCCATTCCTAGCTCTTATTCAGTTAAGCCTGTGAATAGTCGGAGAGATAGCAACTGTTTTTTCAGAGAACATTTCCACTGGAATGTAAAATGAAAAAGAAACAATCCACCTCCCAGAAAACTGTTTGTGCTACGATAATGAAATGTAAACTTTGATCTTGTTTTCGTCCCTTTAAGTCTGTAACATAGAGTGAAGTGCTAGAAATATCATGGTGAGAGAATTAATGAAAATGAGATGGTTCACTTTACTTACGCACGCATCCCTTATGGACAATGGCTTCGGATAGTATTGTGCTTCTCTTGGCATGGTGATTGCTTGGTAGATAGTGTCCTAATGTACAAGAATATGTAGTGAAGTGGATTCCAAATTTACTGTGACTTATTAAGGATAAAGACCAAAAATAGGCACTGATGCTTATATCCGTAATGAAGAAAACTGCAAGCATCCAAGGAATGATGAGGTCTTGGAATGGTTTCCAGTGAAAAGACAGCTAGTGTGCTCGTTTGCCTTATGTACATTTGTGTATCTGTGCCTTC
Source organism: Chionis minor (assembly GCA_013398295.1). Classification (NCBI taxonomy): domain Eukaryota; kingdom Metazoa; phylum Chordata; class Aves; order Charadriiformes; family Chionidae; genus Chionis; species Chionis minor. Next base: position 14,483 of record VZSF01009232.1, on the reverse strand, counting down.
TTTCTTCCCAACAACTTCAGAGACTATTTGCTAATCCCGATCAGACTTGATAGAGGAGCAGTGACTTCCGAGACTGTTCTGCTCCAGCAAGCTTTACAGGAATTACAGAAACCACAGCCACATAACCAGCAGTCAGGAAGAAAGTTGAAAGGACAAAGAGGCAGTAAAAGAGAGTCCTATTTTGTGAGATGTCCAGACTACGAAATGGAGAGCAGCTTGTTGTATACACCAGTCTACCTGGATTAACTGGGTTAAATGAAGTAATGAGAACAGTTCAGATTCCCACTGGCTGGTACCCAGCGTGTCCGTGAAGATTTTGCACTGTAGTCGCTGGAGCATGCCGTAACCCATACCATCATGACTTCACTGCCAGTTTTATGTGCTCTGCCTAAATTAAGCTAGAATTTACCCAAACTATGGTCCTGTATTTTGCTGTGTAGGCATGCTGCTAGCTGCTCTCTAATATAGATGCATTCCCGAAAGATAGGTGACAGGTCTCATTTTGGCTTAGTGTTTTTATTTTTGACTCAATTCTCATTTAAAACACACACACACACACACACACACACAATATAACCAGTCCATCTGGAAGCTCTAGGTCATTAGGGAAATTATTTTGAAAAATTCATGTTGTCGTCCTGTACCATCATTAGTTTGCTGGTGCCATAGTCGTAAACTGTGTACTAAGGGAAGCCTTTAAGCCTCTTGTAGTGTACCACTGAAATTACCTGTCTAGAATAGCTACTGAAGTGTTGTGTTCAGAAATATTTTTGTTTTCTGGTTTGCTGGGCAGCAAGAAAATACTGGCAATAGTGCACTATTGCAAGTTTTCACATGGCTGTGACACCTGTGAAAGATGTCGGGGCTGTTTCCTGGGCCCTGAATGCTGTTCCTTTGGGAAGGAGGCAGAAACTCAGAAACTTTCACCGTTAGAGGCATTTTTTTTTCTCTTTTTTTCCCCCCGTTTTTTAAACAATGCCCTTCATCTATTTCCACACCCAGCTGAAACTATGCTGCAACACTTCTGCTGCTAAATCAGATGCATTAAGTACAGTCAAATTTGTACATAAAAGTTTTGTAAGAACTGGGATGAAATAGAATGGAATGCCAGAATGACTCATTGTTTAATGAATAAGGCCCTAAGTGTTCTATTGATGCCATTTATAAATCTGTATAAAATGTATAGAATTCATGTCATAACTGGAATTCCAAGCACAGCAACCTTGTGAGCTAAATTATGATGATGATAGGGTACTGCACAAATTAATATGAATTCTAACACGCTTCTGCTTGAAAGCTGCTCAGACAGTTAAAAATAAGACAATTTCATTACACAGATTCAAAACCCAGACCTCAGAAATGCTGCTACTCTCTCCTTTTGAAATTGTAAATTACTGAAGAAGGAAGTTCTTTTTGTGTGTGTTAGAGTCAAAGACTATAACCTATAAGGGAAACAGATGTCCTTTCAATTAGATGTAGATATTGCACAGTGCAACTGGAAAATAAAGGAATTAGCTGGTATAGACCAGCTCAATATTTGGAACTCTTCTATTGGAAGTGAGCCGTCTGAGGCCAGAGCAGACATCTGAACACACATCTCTCTTTGACTAACTTTTTCCTTCTCATTCTTACTTTTCCCTTTTCGTAGCTTGGTGGCTTAGATGTGAAACCAGGTGAAGTTCAACATTTCCAGCATGAATTTTGGAGATGAGTTCTATAACCCATTCAGACTTCAGTCAGAGATGATCTCGTATATGCGTGGTGTTGGGCTACCAGAATTTAACCTTGCGATAAAAGCTTCCAGTCTAAACTGGAACAGAAAGAAAATCTGACGTTTGGAAATTTCCCATAGCAGAGGAAGATCCAAAATATTTTATTTGGGAACAGCCTCCCCCCTCCCCCTTTTTTTTCCCTTTCTTTTTTAAACAAGACAAAACTTGTAGTTGCCCTGACTGCACTGATGCTCCAGGCAGTCCCGGTTGAATATAGTTAGATTTATATATTCAAAATATAAAATGTATTCTCCCTGAGCAAATACTTTTTACATGCAATAGGGTGAAATCAGCCTCTTTGTGCAATGTCATGGCCCTGTTTCTTGGCTAAATAAGTTCAAGAATGAGGTTTCTAGGGCAGATACGGAGAGAAATTGAAATTCTGCAGTCCGTCTTATATGCAGTGGCTCTTCCATACCGCCACCTCTCCCTGCCTACTTCTCAAATTCATAGAAGACGGCTTTCTCCCCAGTTAGGTGATCCAAGATTGTCTGAGGTGAACTGCAAATGAAATGCCACTGGCTAGAAATACTCCAAGCAATTATATTCTTAAAAAGCAGGCGGGAGCTGTTGCTGCTGCTAAGGATGAAGTCACTTACCTGTGCGGGAAGAGTGGTCAGCTCCTGCCAGCCACCTCTCGATGTACTACCGCTGTTTTCTTTTTTAAGAATACAGCCCACCACACTCGAGATCTCTTCCAAGAGCGCTGTTGAAGAGCGGTGTAGGTATAGCAAATATAGTTCTTGATTTCTGTTTTCCGTCTGCGTTTTTGTAGGTTCCCACTTTCAGGCAGCCAGATCGGGACGTTGTGCCCCAAAGGAGCAAACGTTGTGGTGCAGGGTTCTCCCCGTCCCCTCTCGGGTCACGGAGGATAAGTCCGCTTCACGTGTGAGTCACCCTGCTGCCATTTTTCCTTCCACCCTTTGCCAAGGTCTGATGAGAAGAGTGTGATTGCTCTGAGCTTGTCTTTGTTACAGGTGTGACACACAGCTCATAGGGTCTCATTATGGCTTTCACAATGTATTAACGGCATGTCAGGATCGAGTCATTTATAATTAGCAGTGACGTGTAAACGTCATGTCTAACAATTGTAGTGTAAGAGTATTTTTGTGAATGGGCCATTTTTCACACACGCAACTGTCAGTGTCCAAGAAAGCCATAACCAGTCAGGCAAACGGTCGCTAAAGACAGGTATTTTTTGGTCTTTTGTTTACCCCTTATTGAATTCCTGATAGGCAACTGGACCTTGTTGCCTGTTGTTCCTAGATATAAAGCTCAAGCCATGAATGGAAGCTTTTATGAACATTTTAGGGGTTGATCCTATCATAAATGTGGAGTGGATAAACCCCTGCACAATGCTGATGTGGAATTCGCAGGAGCACTGTCTGTATTTTGGGGACCAGAGACAGTAAGGCGTGCAGCATAGGACCTGGACTACCAAATCTGAGGAGAGGAAGAGTGGCTCAGAAAGTTGGCAGCAAATACAGTCCCAAGCAGGGCGATATCTAAAATTGATATACTGGAACCATTCCCGTTAAAAAGGGAAAATGAATTGACACTGTAATGAAAGGAAAGGAAAGAATGAGGAGGTAGACTGAGAAATTCTCATAGTTTCACAAAGTGAGGACAAGGAGACATGCAGTGAAATTAAATGGTGACAAATTGAAAATTTTTTAAAGAGCAATTCCTTTCCACCAGTATTTAATTAAAGAATGAACCTAATTGCTTTTAGAAGTTAATGGGAAGTTTGCAAGTCTAGAACAGATTAGATACTTATGTTTTTAATAGCCATATATAGAATTATGGTAATTCATTACAATAGCTTCAGAACTGAGTTTAGACTTCATGTTTCCAGGTTTAGGATGAAGTACCACAATTCCAGACCAGGGAAGAAGCAGTGGGAAGGACACCTCTTGGTTGTCTAAAGCCAGTAGTACTTGTCACTGTTGGAGAAGGTACGTTAGAGAAGTCTGGTTTCTGACCCAGTCTATACATCTCCTGCAAAGGATTAAGCATGTAGTTTGCCACTGATAAATAGTAAGTGAAGGGTTGATAGGTGTTTGGCCTTCACTTGGGCTCGCATATTGAATACCTGCCGTACAGCAGTGTTAATGATCCAATGGCACGGTCCACCTCCAGTTCCTTACAGTTACCACGTGCGATGGGGAAGGACTGCATGAGCGCTGCCTGGAAAGGAAAGCGGAGGAAGGTGAATGACTTATCCAGGGCCAGGCAGCACATCGTTGGAAGGGCTGTGTACAAAAGCCAGGTCAGTTGGATTGCAGCTCTGCATCCAAACATACATCGCGACGTTTTCCTTTCTCATTAAATATGGTTCATGTTACCGGACATAATAGAAGTTTCCAAAACAGTGAGGAGGGTTACACCTGGTTCTGCTTTCACACCCGCTTTTCAGCGTGAGAGTAGAGCTGCTCTTCAGCAGGCAAGAGCGTTCCGTACGGGTGCGCAGAAGCCATCGGCGACTGCTGCGGGATGCGATGAGCCGAGGTGCCGTGCTGGGCTAGCAACAGCCCTGCCGCCCCCGGGGCCTGAGCTGGCCCTTCCAAACGGTGCTGGCTGGAGATTTGGGCTTGCAGCAGCTCAGGTTGGTGCTAGATTTGGGATCGCTACAGCCAGTCCCCTGAAGAGTGTAGGCACACCCTTTGTATTCCTTAGCTTAAGTGATATTTAAGGAATTGTCGTAAATAGCCGGTCAAACCTATTCCCGGACTGATGCCACTGATGTGGGTTTATTTTAAAATTTGTTTTTCTTGTGTTTGAAGTGGCCTCTCATCTCTTCTGACAAGGAATAGCAGTTGTGGCATCAAAGAGTGGTTTGCAATAGGGGTGTTTGCAGTCTGTCAGATGCCACAGCTTCCCCTTGGCTTGCCATTTCCTTTCATAAATGAGGTGGTTAGGTTTGGAGGACGGGATTTTTAAAAAAAGAATGAGGAAGAGAAAGCAAAACAGGAAGGAAATGGGAAGGGAAGAAGGCAGGACATGATTGCTCTCTGCTACAGATATTGTGGTTAGAGTTGATCTTGGAAATTGCCCTTCGAATAGCTTTTGAAATGTGAAAGGAGAACTTATTTTACAAGAGCCCTAAGATATTTCAGTCACGCGTTTCCCTTCATTTGTGTGTGAGCACAGTTATTGAACGAGAAGTTAAATGCTGTAGATTCATAGTGGAAAAAATAAAATCAGTGTCTACTACTTACTGTGTTAGCAGCGATGTAGTCAGACTGCTGAATCATGTCTGTGAGCAGGGTTGGAGGATGGCGGTCACTGGTCAGCAATCTATAACCGTGGTGCTGTAATAAACCCGCCAGGCCCCTGTGTTGGTTGCTGATTTTCATAAAGTGATTACTCAGGACTTTGCATCGCAATTAAAGAACTACAGACCCTTTCTTCTTCAATAAAAGAGGAAGATATCCCATACTCTGCTGGTGGAATTGCTAGTGCGAGGGGTTCTGTGATGCTCTGCTTTGTTTATATTCCAACAGAGGGGCAATTTTTAATTGCAAAATGCATCTCCACAGCCTCATTACGTGGTGCATACAGCTTCTCAGGAGCTATGCACACCAGCTCACTGCTGTGAATTTTAGAAGCAGGGATCTCATAAGACATTCTGTCTCAGTTCTGTTTAACATTTTTTTAATATATATATACATATATGTCTATATGTTTGTCACGTGCCTGCAAAGCAGCAAGTTGCAAACCAACAGTGACTAATGAGTTGAAGAGCCAAGAAAAGGTTATCTGGGGCAAAACGAAGCGTGTGATAACTTTATAGACCTGATAGGATGCAAGGTGAAAGCCTGACAGACAGTCTGCGTGCAGTAAGTCAGTCCTGCACCAAAACTGAGTCAAGAGGTTCTGAGGGATGCCTGGGAACGCTCCGGTGGAGCCGGGAGCGCAGGGCCACAGGGGTGCTCGGTTCTGTCAGCTCTGGGGAACAAGGAACTCTCAATCCATATTGAAGTCAAGGGTTAAACGTTTCATCCATAAATTAGTGCTAGGAATTAAGAAAGCCTGCTTGACATCTGAAATCACAGGGAGGCTTTTTGCGTGTAATAAAAAAAGCCTCTTCAAATTATTTAAACCATGCTTCTCTTGCGTTTTAAAACTGGGGGAAGCTGTGCAAGTGAGATGGGCCAGTTTTTGCTCTGGGTTAGTAATAACCCAGCTCATGCAAGCGACAGCGGGATTTGTCTCTTTTTCCTGACATGACTTTAAAAGGAGTTAGATCCTGGTTTAGCTTGCAAAGAAAATGCTTCCCATTGCTGCTTCCATGAATCCTACTCTGAATCTCAGTTACAGAATCACGCCGTTTGGTCATCTTGGAGTCCATAAGTTAGCTCACAGACAAGCTCTAGGCAACGGGGCTCCAGCCCATCTCTGACAGCGCTGCTCAAGCAGTGCCTTCAGACCCGTAGAGGCACTCAATTCACATTTTTGTTTGCTCCTTGTATGGCACTGAAACATCAACAGCAATTTGCTAGAGTAACAACGAGGACAAAATGAATCTCTCCTTTGCCTGGGTGTCTAAGGGAGATTGGAAAACTCCAAACAGGACAGAATTCACTTGGGAAGTTCAAAGTTTGTAAAGCAGCTGCCTTACTTGTTGTGAGGCCCTTGGTCTGCCTCACGCCACATTGCATTATGTATTAACGCAGGCTTTGCATTATATATTAACTCAGATTTGTCCTCAGATACCCTACTGCAGAGAAGGCCATTTTTAAATCTTTAATAGGGCATTAGAGCAATTTGCTTGTGATTTAGTTTTAAGTGGGCAAGGGGAGTGGTGACAAACGAAACCGGGAGGCCCTAAAATTCTTTGAATATTCCATGTTTTCCTGGAACTGTTGGGAAAAGGCTGCCAGAAAGGTCTTGGCAGGTTTTCTAGGTGGCTGGCCAAGTCTGAAGCAAATGTGGATGGTTAATAGGCTAATGTAGCTCTGGTTCCAAGTCCATAGGTATATAACATAAGTTTTTATTTAAGAAATCCCACCGCATGGAGGAGCAAATGTAGTGCTAATATATCTTCCTGAAAGAAAACAGCAAGGGAAAAAACACTGTCATCTTGTAACGATAAAATAAGGGATCTTTTGCCCTTACTTTTTAGGGACTTGAATGGTCAGTTGAAGAAGAGAAGACGTAGGAAATTAAATCGGTAGACAGGCAGTGGCTTTCCTGTGAGGGCCCCACATTAATCAGGAAAGGCTTATACAGCAATAGTTTGCGTCTAAGAAAAAAGGCAGAAGTTGTTCAAAGAATGGATTTCCGTTTCTAGATTGACTTTTTTGTTGTTACCATGCAAGTAATTAAAAATGGCAATTAAGCAGGAGAGTGATCAGATAATGACTTGGGACCTGCTGCTGCAGTCAGTTCCATGTGGACAGCCCGTTCTAGCATGAAGCATGAGGCCACATGTGCGGGTCAAATTCTAAGAATTAAGTGCTGCTACTGAATCATCCCAGGTATAGGCTGGTTTGGGAGGGGTTTCTCTGTGCACCCGGGTCAGAATCGTGGTTCTCTGCGGTCACAGGCACCCAGGGAATAGGTGTTTACTGTCGTGACGGGCAGGAGTTGTTCCTGGGAAACATGAGTTCAGATTTCTCTGAGACACCAGGTGAATTAGCTTTGTAATTTTAAGATTGTCTCCGCTGTGAGGATTTCTTGCTTGTATTCAGCTCATGGGGCCTGTCTTGTTTTATTATTAATGGGGCAAAGACTGTGCACAACCTCTACCGTTGCAGTGGAACAGTTTATTTTTTTTTGATTAAGCCATTGGTGCAGACCCTGAAGTTCTGCTACAGACTCCCTGTGGGATCTTGGATGAGTCACTTATTTTTCTTTGGTTTTATTCACTGTCTCTAAAATAGAGGTCCTTGTTCCTCCTAAGGAGTGTTGTAAAGACAGAGGAACTGATCATATGTGAATTGTTCAGAGACAGTCATGTTGCACGTCATGTTGGAATTGCAAGTAAGCATACCGAATATCTCTGTGAAGAAATGTTTCCTGTGGACTACCTCTGTGCTGATGTATACGTTCATTAGCTGCGCAGAGTTAAAACTGACAATATTTATAATCTAATACTACTTTTATACAAACAAAATCAACTTGAAAAGGTTATTATTGCCCTTCAAAAATCCCAATTAAAGAACGTAATTTATTATCGCAATAGGTTATCTGATATTCAGATTGTTCTGTTTGTTTTCTTTGTTTTGTATCTCATAAAAATGTTACGCTGTCTTTTTGCATTGTAAAAACTACTAAATTTGAGTTTAGGGTGTACAAGAGGCTGCGGTGCAACGTTCAGTGATGCCGAAGTGAGGACTGGCACCGGGAGCGGGGAGACTGGCTGCTGCGCTTGCGTCCCGCTGCTATTTCTGGCATGCAGAGACTGAGCAGTGTCTGACGGGCCAAACGTAAGTCCTCAGAGATTGCCGCGTCTTCCTCGCAGTCTGACGCTCATGCTGTCTGTCACATGCCTCTTGATGCGCGGCTTTCTAATTTTTAATATGCTCTCAATACCAGGGAAGCAGCTGAAACCAAGTTACTGTATATGAAGACCTCTGTGTCTGGTTTCACAAGAGGTGAGGGCGACTGGGCTGGCGTTCAGACTTCCCCTGTTCTAAAGTGCCCCAGCCCGTTATTTCTTTGACAGCAGCACCTACACGGCTTGGCATCCTGGAGGTACCCTGGGAGAAGACTCCCCGTCCCCAGGAGCTTGCAGTCTAAACAGATAAGGCAGGCAGAAGAAGCAGCACAAAGAGATGGCGAGACTTGCCCGAGCCACTTAGCACATCGAGCGGCAGGACTGGGAATAGGAACAGGTCTTTTGAATTCTCGCCACTGTCGTCACCACTGATTCGGGATTCCTCCGGCTGGTTCTGCGCCAGCTTCTGCCTTGTCCCTGCGCGTGGATCGGTGGCTTGGGCCCACCGGCCAGCTGTAGAAAATGTTTTGGTGGCCTGCCTTTTGGTTTAGTTCTTAAGCAGTGGCCGAGACGAGTATTTTTTTTCTTGAGAGAAATGTGCTCTCACATGTTGTTTAATTTTTATTTTTTTTTTTCAAATTCTGTCAGCTGATGGCTGTAGCTGAAGTACTGGAAAATCTGAAAAAAAAATTATTTCTTTCTTTTATCTTTTAAATAATTCCACCCTCTCTTTAAAAGAAAAGTTAGTGCTGGTGAAAAGGGCTAAGAGGCTGACAGGAAACCTGGGGGATATTTAAGGATGAATGTGCTTTGAGGTTCTTCAGGTCCCTGTCATCTCTCAGGGCTCTTCACCAACGTTCATTAAGGCTCAGAGTCACATCTCCTTTCATGTGTGCAATACTTATGTTACTTATTTGTGGTGTTTTTATATGGGGGAGGACTGGAAATAGATTGCAGGACTGAAGGTCCACAGTGAATTCAGGGAGGAGGTGGGAATAGATCTGTGGACTGCAGGCAGCAGGCTCTGCCCTCCACTCGCTGGGTTACAGTCTCTCTTACCGAGTCACCCGAGCACTTCTTGCCTGTTGAAATATAATTCATTCTAGCCCTGCTCTTAGTCTCATGGATTTCTAATTTTAATTTTATTTTCCACTTTTCCTGCCAGGTCAGATTCCCAAAATGTCCCTAAACTTTACGCGTGTTTCTGAAGTTGAATCTAGGTTCAGCAGTCCAGATTCTAATTGAACAGCCTTGATATGTATTACTTTTACTGACTTTTCCAGGGGAAACAAACAAAAAAAAAAGAGTTGATTTAGGGACACCATCTTTTTCATCCAAAGATTCTATTGAAATTCCAATTAAATTTTAAAAAAGCATTAAATGTTGACCAGAAAGAAAGTTTTTGTGGCAACCTTGTAGGTTAACATATTAATATAGCTCCGTCGCTGACATATTTCAAAATTTGTCAGACTTTCAGTGTGAAGCCTCAGATCTTAAGAAGTAATGTCACCAGCTCAAACCAGGTTAGATTTATCTGAAATTTTAGTGAGGATCTTGGAGCTTTCGTCATGTTTTAAGTGAAACGAGTCTTATTTGAGACTTTTGGTGGACCTGAAAGCCTGTGAAATATGAGGGTTTTCAGGTGCTTTATGTGATAGGGAAATGGCAAGTCACGCAAGAGCAGATGTAATACTTTTTTGCATGATTTCATCCATATAAATCTGAGTTTCACCTTGAGTTTCAGAGTTTGTTTAAGTCCAGTATGTATAGGAGAACTCAGGGATAAGGGCAGATTAACTCCCCATAGAGGAAACGCACGTAACTCTAGATACTGTGTTCCCACTTCTCATACTCCTTCTTGGATATCAAATGAATTCATCTCTGAAATCTTGCTTTTCAAATCCCTCCATTACATCCACTGAAGCCTTCCCACTTCTCCAAACTTGGTTTTCGATAAGGGCACTGAATGGTGCAGAATTCCAGGCCCTTTCCACAGGCCCTGGTCACCAGGAGGTGAGCAGCACTGCCTCATCTTGCTATTTGCTTACTTTACTCACCTTGGGATAGAATCGTTGGTGGACTTGGCAGTGCTAGGTTAATGGTTGGATTTCATGATCTTAAGGGTCTTTTCCAACCTCAGTGATTCTGTGATTTCTGCGATTCCATCATTCTGTGATGGCTTTCTCACCTTTTTTATTTTAATTGTTCCCCATTATCCAGAGATTGATGTAGTTGGAGCTCAAAGATCTTTGAGAAAGTTACTAGGAGAATTGGGGGGTGGAGAGAAAATACAACCACCCCTTTTTGAGCTGTGTTGCTGTCAGGATGGTTCTTGGGTGAGGTAATTTGCCTTATTGGGTTTGGAGGTGAAAGCTGGTGGGTGAGTCAGGTTAAAAGGAATTTTTAGTGATGAAAGGGAATTTACATGATCCTCAACCCCGCTCCATCCTCTCTGTTGACTAACAGGGCATCAGGTGAGGATACCAAATGTATGTCAGGATCTGGACATAGCAGCCTTCTTCCAAGGACCTCAACACATTCCGAGGACATGGTAAGCATTGTCATGATGGTTCTATATTATGGGGAAGCAAGGCAGGAGGTGAAGTGATTTTATCCCTGACTTGATGTGGAACTAGACAGTGGTATACAAACCAGTGAGGTTCCAGTTAGTAGTTTTTGGTTGTCAAACTCCTCACTTGATAGAGCACTGTTCTGGTAATGCCCAAATCATGACACCTTTGCCCAACTTTGTTTTCCATGGATGTGCCCCACGCTATGAATTTGTATCTTTCTTACATGGTTGGAATCCTTCATTTGTATTAGTAAATATTTCTTTCTCCACTGAAGACATTCTATTAATTTGTAAACTATTCTCATATATTATCATATATGCTATCCATATAGATGAGATAGAACTGTTATTTTAAGGGTATTTCCTAGATGATCTCTGTATAGTTCGTCTAGACTGAAGTTACTCACTTGTCTCAAAAGGGCCTTAAGGTTTTATAGTTAATGCTTAAGTCCCTAAAGCACCCTTGGCTGCGCATCCCTCCTCCTGTGTGTTTTCTCCTTTGAATCACTAATTCCAACTGGTCTCAGGAAAAGTAGTAATAGTTTGTCTTTACTCTGCTTTCTGCTGTAACTGTGCACCTGCCAAGGTCTCTTCTTCGTCTGAACCTGTCTCTGTGATTAAATTCATTCTTCATTTCTGTTTTTCAGCTTCTCTCTGCAAACTTCCTCTTGATCCATTTCTGCAAGAACTTTTCCTGCAAACCGGGTCCCTAAGAGGATTAGTGAAGGAGATACTGATTTATTTATACCCACCTCAGCATGGTAGCAGCCAAACATTGTAAGTTGCTGGATTGTTAAATGGCCTGTAGCACATGAAAGAAGCTTCAGTCTTCTGGTGCAGTTCAGAGTGGACAAGCGTCTACCTCACAGCTGCTCTGAACTTATCCCCAATTCTGGCGTTTGGGTTTTTTTCCTTTCTTAACCTGATCACATTGGTAGTATGAAGAGGCATGCTCAGAACTAAATGGACCGTGGAGGCTTGGCCCCTTTTTAAATACCAGAACAATTATCTTTCAGTTGCGCTTATTTCATTTAAAAAAACCACCCAAAAACCCAAAACCAAAAAACCACCACCACCACCAGAAGAAAAACAACCCCAGAACAAAAGAGAAATATGAGGAGTTGTGGAAACCCCTCAAACTTTCTCTGTTTAGATTTCAAATTCCTGATGGTCCCAGTGCCAGGTGATGTTGCCATTAGTGTTTTCTCCTGTAGTGCCTGGCTTGAATGATCCCAAAGCATCAAGCTGAGTTAAATACATGGCTGTGATCAAAAGAGAACGACGCCTCCGGGTTTTTTTGGTGTTTTTTTTTTTTGGTGCCACCCTGGAGGCCCTTAGGTTTAGAATCTGAGTCTTTGAAAAACAAGGTTACTAGTAAATGAAGTGTCCGGGTGTTAGTGATGATTCATCAAAGCAATTAAAAAAGGAAAGTGCTTTTCCGCTGAGCGTAATGTCTTGGTTTGAAGATGTCCTCAAGTGTGTGTGTAATGCTGCAAATAGTGGTCAGTGGATAGTTACCACTGTGTTAAGATTATGGATCTGTCTCCAGCATAACACTTCTTTTCACATGGTTCTGATGAACGAAACCATTTTTTGGTAGTTGAGTCTTTCTTATTTAGTTTCTATTTCATAATAGTTCCCGTCTCTTCCTTCTTCTTGAATTTGTGAAAAAAATCTACTGAGGATTCAGTATTTTCCGTGGGAGAACTATGTTTTTTGCAAGTAAACATTGGAGATGGCAGATAATTGAAATTCATCAAATATGATTTTTTCTTTTCCCCCCTGGTGCTACTCTCTTGCGTTTTGGCCCTGACCTTCCACAAACACAAAATGCCTCATTTGTACAGCTTTCAAAGCGATTTTCAATAAGCGAGACTGAACTCGGTTAAAATGTGATGAGGGTTATTGTTGGATCCAAAGATCCATCAGCTCAGCCACGTTACCTAAGCAAGAAGACGACCCTGAGGCACGCGCTGCAGGCTTCTTCCTACATGGCTTTTCCAGTCGTCTCTGAGCAACCTGTTCACTATTGGGGCTGGCCGTTAGGCTCCGCCGCTGCTCTTCTGGAGCAGACACTTCCAGCCTTTCTGCCTTCTCCAGGTGGACACCTCTCGCCCCTCCTGGGCCCCGTGCTTCTTCCACAGTTGGGGCTTCCATTTCCTTTGCCCTCACACGCTGCCCTCGCTTAGCCCACGCGTATATGCTAAGGGAAGCAAAATAGTTTACTGATTTATCATGGATCATTAGGTGGAGTAACTATTCTTAAAACATCACCAGTATAGATACAATAATTAGAGATGTGCTTTTTGTTAACATTGCCAGCCTCTACCCTCTTGTACAGTACCCTTGGGTACTAAATAATTACCCACTTTGTGTGGTTATCTAGCTCACTAATTACCCACAAAAATTGGGGTCAGGTGTTAACTGCTTGAAATAAGTATCCTCCAAAGACTTGGTTAAATTGTATAAAGAAATTATGTGTTTGCAGCAAAACTTTAAGAAAAAAAAAATCTCAAATGTGGGGGTTTTTGGGGTTTTTTTTTTTTTTTTTTGGAGGAAGATAAGGGAACGCAAAAAAGGCAGTGGATGTAAATTGTTCTGTTTGATGGCAAAATCTTGCACACTGCTGTGATGGTGAGGGAGTCTGTACAGGGAGTGAAAGGATGGTTGGCAGATACAGTCTCTCTAATCCAGTCTACTTTTCCCAAAGATTAGATCCTTCAGTACACAGGGTTTGATTCTTCCCCTATCTAGGCTGATGTCAATCAGGATTATGTCGGTATAAATAAGAAAATTTGTATCCATGGATTCCTGGACTGGCTTCACTGCATAATCCCACCTCTTCTATCACCCAGGGACTTCTGCATTGCACCCAATAATTTAATTATGTATTGTATGTTTATTTCCGTATGTTTATTTTAGTTGTTTCAAACTCTGTATGCACGCAGAATTTCATTCTAAGGCTGCTGCTTATAAAACGTAGCTCGCTTGGAGTAATAATTTAATTCCTGTGTTCAGGGAGTTACCCCAGTGAGTCAAAGATTTCTAGATAGCCCCACCCTCCCCAACTTCCCGAACACTTACACTGCAGTCACTTTCTCTTTGCCAGACCCACACAAGATGTCTAGCTAGCCAAAATCCCAAGAGGCGGCTTCTCCCGCCTCTCCCCGTTTTAGCCCCAGAAAACTAAGAAATAAAGCCACAGAAGCCCTAAAGCCAAAGCCCTTGAAAATACCCGGCACGCGTGGCAGAGGGATGTCTCATAGACCATCTTCCTAACCTGCTTTCTGGCATAGGTGCTCTCTGTCTGTCTTCAGTACAAAGGAAACGGGTTTCGGTGGGGGCTAAGAAGGTGTTGCTGAAAATCCCCCTGTGCATCCGTCGGGGGCTTTGGATACCCCGACACCTTTAAGCCCTCAGCACCTGTGCCGTACGCGGCGTAACAAAGAAACCGCCCGCTTTATTTATTTCTGCATTTTTTGCGTTAGGTGCTTCCTCTCCTTGAGAGCGAGTAGCAGCACCTTCCCTTCCCACCAGCGCCTTTGGAAGCCGGTGGGGAGTCAGGTATTAGGCATGGACGGCCCCACTTCCCCAGCCCCACTGCTCGGTGGGTCTCAGGTAAGGCCCCCCCATGGCCAGCTGTGTCTTCTTGGGGGAGGGGGGTGGTGGGGTGGAGGAGGAGGGGGGGGCCATACCT